>CM055902.1:19829747-20371048 GCA_029582155.1 Panopea generosa
ATGTTAAACGACACGTTAAGTCGTGCCACTGAAATGTTAACTGAAATGTTAACCAACACGTTAAGTCATGCCACTGAAATGTTAACTGAAATGTTAACCGACACGTTAAGTCATGCCACTGAAATGTTAACTGAAATGTTAACCGTTATGTTAAGTCGTGCCACTGAAATGTTAACTGAAATGTTAACCGACACGTTAAGACGTGCCACTGAAATGTTCACAGAAATGTTAAACGACACGTTAAGTCGTGCCAGTGAAATGTTAACCGACAAGTGAAGTCATGCAACTGAAATGTTAACTGAAATGTTAACCGACACGTTAAGTCATGTCACTGAAATGTTAACAGAAGTGCTAACCGACACGTTAAGTCATGTCACTGAAATACTGAAGTGCTAACCGACATGTTAAGTCATGTCACTGAAATTTTAACCGACACGTTAAGTCATGCCACTGAAATGTTAACTAAAATGTTAACCGACACGTTAAGTTATGTCACTGAAATGCTAAATGAAATGTTAACCGACACAATTGTGCGACACGAATGTGTAACTGAAACTTGTGAACACAAGGATCGGATGATGACGGAAGAAGATGGGAGATGAGATAATTAACTATATTGTACCTTATCCGCCATAATCGTATCTGTCAAAACCGCAAATTTGGAAACAGATCTGGTCATTAACATTAGGTGTGAAAAAGATTATGTGACAAGTAGGACTCGCACACTTGATACCAAGGGTTCGGTATACGTCCATCAAAATTCAGAGTTTAAAAATCAGAATCTGACTCACAGTTCTAAAGTTTGAATTCACATTAAAAGCAATTTAAAAACTTATACTATTTTACTACATTTGTACTTGCGGCGTTCCAGTTAGAGTAATCTAAGGTGATTAAATATAACAGAAGGAGATACTGAATATTGCTATTTCTGTGTTCAAGAATGAAATGGAGTGGATTTTTTTCCAACAAATTCAACCATTTTTATTTCTTTTTAATTTTTAAAACCAGTGAAATTATCTGTTTTAATATTTCAATATTTGTAACAATGGCATTATCAATAATAAGTACATTCAAAATATTTTAACCCAATGCCAGAAGAACGCGCGAGTCGTGTAATACGAGGGGTATTCAATAAGTTTTTAGACTGACTTTATGGAATACGACTAAAGCTGATTTACGGCAAATTTCTTATATCAATCCTTCAAAATATTCTCCCTTCACAGAAATGCACTTTTCCATCCGAGATATCCATGACCTGAACACCGCAGAGTAGTCTGCCCTTGGTATACTCTGCAGACACTGATGCACAGCACTGTCAAGGGCGACTCTGGAGCTGTAGCGACACCAAGCAAGTATCTTCTGCAGACACTGATAAACAGTACTGTCAATGGCGACTCTGGAGCTGTAGCGATGCCCAGAAAGCATTTTCTGCAGACACTGATACACAGCACTGTCAAGGGCGACTCTGGAGTTGTAGCGACACCCAGCAAGCATCTTCTACAGACACTGATACACAGCACTGCCAAGGGCGAATCTGGAGCTGTAGCGACGCCCAGCAAGCATCTTCTGCAGACACTGAAACACAGTACTGCCAAGGGCGATTTTGGAGTTGTAGCGACAACCACCAAGCATCTTCTACAGACACTGATACACAGCACTGCCAAGGGCGAATCTGGAGCTGTAGCTACACCCAGCAAGCATCTTCTGCAGACACTGATACACAGCGCTGTCAAGGGCGATTCTGGGGCTGTAGCTACACCCAGCAAGCATCTTCTACAGACACTGAAACACAGTACTGCCAAGGGCGATTTTGGAGTTGTAGCGACAACCACCAAGCATCTTCTACAGACACTGATACACAGCACTGCCAAGGGCGAATCTGGAGCTGTAGCTACACCCAGCAAGCATCTTCTGCAGACACTGATACACAGCGCTGTCAAGGGCGATTCTGGGGCTGTAGCTACACCCAGCAAGCATCTTCTGCAGACACTGATACACAGCACTGTCAAGGGCGATTTTTGGGCTGTAGCGACACCCAGCAAGCATCTTCTGCAGACACTGATAAACAGTACTGTCAAGGGCGACTCTGGAGTTGTAGCAATTCCCAGCAAGGATCTTCTGCAGACACTGATACACAGCACTGCCAAGGGCGGCTCTGAAGTTGTAGCGATGCCAAACAAGCATCTTCTGCAGACACTGATACACAGCACTGTCAATGGCGATTCTGGAGTTGTGGCGATGCCCAGCAAGCATCTTCTGCAGACACTGATACGATACACAGCACTGCCAAGGGCGACTCTGGAGCTGTAGCAATGCCAAGCAAGCATCTTCTGCAGACCCTGATACACAGCACTGCCAAGGGTGACTCTGGAGCTGTAGAGACACCCAGCGAGCATCTTCTGCAGACACTGATACACAGCACTGCCAAGGGCGACTCTGGAGTTGGAGCGATGCCCAGCAAGCATCTTCTGCAGACACTGATACACAGCACTGCCAAGGGCGACTCTGGAGCTGTAGCGACACCCAGCAATTATCTTCTGCAGACACTGATACACAGCACTGTCAAGGGCGAATCTGGAGTTGTAGCGACACCCAGCAAGTATCTTCTGCAGACCCTGATACACAGCACTGCCAAGGGCGACTCTGGAGCTGTAGCGACGCTCAGCAAGCATCTTCTGCAGACACTGATACACAGCACTGTCAATGGCGATTCTGGAGTTATAGCGATGCCCAGCAAGCATCTCCTGCAGACACTGATACACAGCACTGCCAAGGGCGACTCTGGAGCTGTAGCGAGGGCGACTCTAGGGCTGTAGCGATACCCACCAAGCATCTTCTGCAGATATGCTACACAACACTGCCAATGGCGACTCTGGAGCTGTAGCGATGCCCAGCAAGCATCTTCTGCGGACACTGATACACAGCACTGCCAAGGGCGATTTTGGAGTTGTAGCGACACCCAGCAAGCATCTTCTGCGGACACTGATACACAGCACTGCCAAGGGCGAATCTGGAGTTGTACCGACACCCAGCAAGCATCTTCTACAGACACTGATACACAGCACTGCCAAGGGCGACTCTGGAGTTGTAGCGACACCCAGCAAGCATTGCCTGCAGACACTGATACACATCACTGTCAAGGGCGACTCTGGAGCTGTAGCGACACCCAGCAAGCATCTTCTACAGACACTGATACACAGCACTGCCAAGGGCGACTCTGGAGTTGTAGCGACACCCAGCAAGCATCGCCTGCAGACACTGATACACAGCACTGCCAAGGGCGAATCTGGAGTTGTAGCGACACCCAGCAAGCATCTTCTACAGACACTCATACACAGCCCTGCCAAGGGCGACTCTGGAGTTGTAGCGACACCTAGCAAGCATCGCCTGCAGACACTGATACACAGCACTGCCAAGGGCGATTTTGGAGTTGTAGCGACACCCAGCGTGCATCTTCTGCAGACACTGATACACAGCACTGCCAAGGGCGACTCTGGAGCTGTAGCGATGCTCAGCAAGCATCTTCTTCAGTACAGGAAAGAGAAAGAAGTCACAGGGACTCAGGTCTTGCAAGTATGGAGGGTGCTGCAATTGTTTGATTTTTTGGTCCCACAGATATTGCTGCACAATATTACTCTTGCATGCAGATGCATTGCCATGCGTGCATATGACAGATTATTCTCAAATCAGTCCGTTGGCGAAGTTCAACGTAACGTTATCAAGTCCCTATCTCTATAAAACTTTCCAGTAACGAATCTGTCAGATACACTGTTTTGTTGTAATCGGTCTTCCTTTCCTTAGTCGATGTTTATTATTTACCCGTCTTTGTGATTTGAAATAATATATTTCATCACCTGTGAGGAGCTCATTTATTCTTTTTTCAGCATGTTTATACACCTTTGTAACATTTCGCCCGTTGGGCCTTTTGCTCTTTGGTCAGAAGGTGGATACCCTCCATGCACATATCTTTGATAATTGTGTTTTGTCAGAATAGCGTGAACACTTCCCAATGACATACACACTCTATTTGAGAAAATATATTACGCGAGTCCTTCTGCCACCGTGGCATCTTCAGCACCAATGTTCTTAGACGACAATGATTTTTGGGGCGCACTACGCAAGGCAAGTGTTTGACTCTAGATTTTCCTTAATCAAATACGTTTACCCATCTATAAACATTCACTTTGGAAGACCAAGAATCATTATAAACATTTTTTAACTTCTTCTTTTTTTTACAGAATCTGTATTGGTATATTCAAAGCACAACGCGTCTCTTATGTAAGACTTACCTTCTTTTTTTTTCTGCAAAGTTCATGCTTACAAAAATAGTGTCAGTGTATACGAGAATGCTGTGTTTAAACGCAACTTTGTGTTAGCAAAACCAATTGTGTTGAAATATTCGGTGTGCATGGCTTTAATACGACCCATCAGTTCATTTTAGCAGATGGACGTTTGTTAGTTAATTGCTTTTCGTCTTGCATGTATATGTACTTCTTCAATACTGGAGGTTACTAAGGTTAGTGTTAGGACCAAGTTAAATACCGAAATACGAATAACCGACTGCTGATCAATTATTAGGCAAGGAGAGATATACGTATATTGGTGGTCCAGTGTTTGTCGGACATGGTGATTCCAGTTTAACACTCTAAAACTCTGTTGCGGATTTCATTGCATGGGTATACGATAATGACAAAATTACAGACAGGACACAAATACCACTTTCTACACCCATGTTCATATGTAAGGTCATGTTTGACCTCGAAATGTTACACTGGCCTTTGAGCTACGGAGACTATAACTATAAACATCAAATTCTCAATTCCTTATTTTAATAACTTTTATTTACTACAATGCGTTTCAAAATAAATAAAAACATCATTTCATCATGGTTTTGGTGTGGCGTGTCACTAATTTACCGGGTCGATAACTTCGTTCGCATTGAATGTTGTAGGTTGTTGTATGGTGTTTAGCGTGCTTTCAACAATTTTTCAGTCATATAGCGACGGTGTCTACTTGAGACAGTATTCTGAGCGCTGTCACACTGGAGTATCATGCCGCAGACACATGGTATGATACCCCACCCAGTCACATTATACTGACACCGGGCCGACCAGACCTAGAACTCTCCTCTAAATGCTGAGTGTCAAGCGAGGAAGCTTCTAGTACCAATTTTAAAGTCTTTGGTATGATCCGGCCGGGGATCGAATCCACGACCTTCCGCATGCGAGGCGGACGCTCTACCACTTGACCACGCCGCGGTCCGTTAGCATTGAAAGGAATTAAAAACGAATATTTGCACATATGGGTCATGTGACGTAGAAGAACAGTATGCTTACACTCCATATATAGCAATACTCGAAATGGCTATTTAAAATAATACAATTCAACGCCACTTAACTCAGCCAAGCTTTAAAGGAAGTATATCAGCTATAAATGTCTTGAATATAAAAGCATCTCATTGCATTAGCTCATTGAGAACACCACAAAATATGTTGCAATTTCCAGCGGGAAATCTATCTCAGTCTAACACAGGCGCGTGGCCCAAGTTACGACATCGCATTACAGTATATTATTTACTATACTATACTAGTAGCCTCTTGGCAAGACGGGATCGGTGAGTATATATAGGCATGCTACATATGAAAAAAAATGTTTTTAACAATTTCAAACATTTGAAAACTCATGATAAATTCCCGTTATCTTTACTCAAAAAGATCATTTATATTAAATACAAACACATTTGACTGTCCGGTTGTTGACAAAAACACTTCTGAAAATTCTTTTTGTTTATCGTTTCGAGATCCCCACTGGGCCCTTAATGCAATTCAATCTTCTTTTACTGAACCAAATATCATTAGCTATCACTAAAATATGCTTCAAACTGAATACTATTTTTTTCTATAAATAAATGTACAAGCACTCCTTTATTAAAGATAAGTTCCCTTATATGACCCGTATAAATCTTATACGCGTGATATGAACAAGCTCAATTAGTCCTCATATGAGTAATTTGTTTTATCAAATATAAACATATTTAACTGTACGATTACTGAGAAAGAAGATTTTTCTCAAAGTTCTCCTAATTTACCATTTCAAGGTTCTACTGGACTCCTTATTGAAATTTAGTTTACTATGACTAGGTAATGATGCCGATCTCAAACAAATTATATTAAAATATTTTAACAAATGGTTGAAAAAAATGAGAATTTTTAATTTCCCCATACATTTCTTATACAAAATTCCTATTTTGTGGACCATAAAGTCTAGCCATTTTTTCCTACAAACTTAAGATACTTACTTATAGTGATGACTCTATTAAATATGAACATTTTTGACTGACTAGTTGTTGAAAAGAGGATTTTTGAACATTCTCAATCTTTACCATATTGAGGCACCATATCTCAGTTGTCAGAACTAATTCGTATTTTCTATGACTAGGTGGTTCACATCCCAAAATGAATGATATTTAAAAATGATATCTTCTATTCAAAACTCTAAGCTTCTTTTATGGTATCTGTCGGTGGCGTAGCTTCCTAAGGGCGACTGTGTCTTTACTGGATTAAGCTGTGAAACAGCCTAGCTTGAAACTATGTTAAACAGTTTTTTTCAAACTATATATGTTTCAACAACACACATAACTAACACAGAAAGCAGGACTTTCTATATATATATATAAATATTTCTTACATAATTACAACTGCCATTTAAAATTTAATAAATTCTATTAACACATGCACGCTTTTAAGATATAGTTTAAACATAAAAGTTCATATTTAAAACCCAACTATGGTTTGGTTGTTGTCGAAATGCGGGGTAAAATGCAGTTGGGTTTTAAACTTTCTATATATATATATTTATTTAAACTTTAATAAATTTTATTAACATATGTACGCTTTTAAAATATAGTTCAAACACGTTCCCAATTTTAGTATCATAGTTCATATTTAAAACCCAACTGCATTTTAACCCGCATTTCTACAACAATCAAACCATACTAAACCCGTCTTTCCATCTTGCCTCCCAAAGTAAAACTCTCCCGAAAACTCATCTAACTTGTCCTATTTAAAGGCCTCGCTAGAATGCTATACAGTCACACCTGGACCATTAAAAATACATTAGTCAGGGTTGCATCTCTGAGTGCGTACATTTGTTTAATTATCAACATGTAAAAGTCTCCGGAATTGATCACCCTGTCAGAAACTAATCGTTTACACCCAGCCACAAGAAGTACCATATATTTTTAACATGACGTTTGTATTTGGTGAATACACTTTAGCTCGTTTAACAAGTACTAGCCGTCAATCATCTGGTCATCTCACAAGAGTGTGTCCATTTTTGCTTTCTTGTAAAAGATAGAAATCATACAGACAAATGACCATACCATTACCTACAGTATAATATTTCAAACCTTTATAGTGTTGGACTAACCAGTCAGGACCTACACGGCTATTTCAGTGCGCAGCTTTGCTCAGCATAGCAACGGTGAAAAAACTTCGCTTTCAGCATCCAAAGCTACCATAAATCTATTTTGGTTGTCATTTTTGGAGGTAAAATGTAGTGTAAATTGAAAATGTGGTCTCAATACCACAATTTCAGCTTGACGTTCGATTTGAAAATATTTAGTTTAATCCGGTCTCGTAGCCCAAGTTAGGAAATCCCTTTTCAGTATATTAGTGTGGCATGTTTAATATCAAATATATGTCCTTTTGGCAATATGGGGTTTGTGAGTCTATATAGACATGTAAAGTAGCAAAAACATGTTATATTCCCTTTAAAGCAAGTATGCTAGCCACTTTTTGAAAATCAAATGGGCATCTTAAACTAATTTTGACATTAGATTAATTTTCTGTTCCAATTAACAAAATCAGAAAAAAAATGTGGAAGGGGACTTTTTAGAATTTGCATCATTTTTAATACAGTTTGACTCAAATAGTCAATATATTTTGAAACATGTCTTAAAATTTCGAGGACTTTGCTTATGTCAATATCTCAATATATTGAATTCAATATAGAAATGTAACTTCAATTAAAAAGCGTGCGCTCCTTTGTTATGACTTTTTTTTATATTAAACTACTGTAGAAAAATGAGATATTACTTTGGTTAATTCACGTTTTTTTTTGTTCTCCTGGGTCCTGACTGAACTGTTATTCAACACTACTCTTTATAATGAGACCAGCTATTCAGACAATGTGTGTGAACAACATATGTTTGAGCATTGTTTCAAGCTCAAACCAAAACCAACTGAGATAATGTGCATGAAACAAAGCCCAGTTTCAGCACAAAAAAAACTTAAAGGTTTGAGAACGGTTTAAAACTCAAAGCATGAAACAATCCCCAGTTCCGGCACAATAGTTTCAAACACTACGAGTTTCAAATACCAAGCCTTTCCAAATCTTATAGCCCCTCCCCATATTTGATTATAATATTATCCTTCATCTTTTTATGATAAATGATTTTTTAAAACCTATACATGTTGTAATATTCTACAGTAATAAGGAAAAATAGACTTTATTTTCTCTCGTTATAATAATTGCTATATACAGACATTAATACTGTAAAACAACGACGTTATTTCGACAGCCACGTATTGTTTAATTTCAATGAAGGTCATTGACCGAATAACAAAGAAAACTGTATTATCTTTTTGATGGTGCAGTGCAAATAAAAACTATTCGAATGCAATACAAACATATTGAGCTAAGTTAAACCTCCTACAATCCACCAAAAATCCACAAAATATAATTCACAGGGACGGCAAACTAGGAAGAAAATCGTTGAAAGTATTATCAATTTAGAGAATTCGAAAACTTGTCTTAAGAATATAATTACATGTATATAGTTGACGTGAACTCCAACTCTAAACAACAACGATATGACAGCTGATTCCTTATAACGTACGACACACACACACACACACACACACACACACACACACACACACAGAGCATGTTGCACGTCTGATAAACGACTACATTCACTATCATTGATACAAATGTCAAGGACATCCAACAATGACAGGGCAACGGGGTCGATCGATGCTTGAAATTATACGATCTATCTTTTATTGCCAATTAAATTCCTCACCACAAAAGTAAATCAATGTACCCGAGGTACTGAAACCTGTGCAAACAACGGTGAAGTAGAAATGAAATAATGAAGGCTGTGTCAAATGTGGCGTAGCATGATGAAAAGTTATTTAGTAGGTGGGGGGGGGGGGGGGGGGGGGGGGGCCGGCGTTTTTTTTGTTTTATGGGCATATAACAGGATAATAATTTGTTTTAACTTAATATTTAAAATATTAAACTGTAAAGTTAAATGTCCGAGATGACATTAAAAAATATGGCAGCGCTTAGAATATTGTCTTAGATACAAGTATCACCATTTCAAATTTAAATATGTGAAAACACACAATTAAACATAATATTTATCACATATTTGGAATGTTGATATCGAATATAATCACAAAATAGTATCAAAAACATAACGGTGACACATATATTGTGCTTGCTGTGCAATTGTACGAACAGTCAGACATGCAATATCCAACCACTTTTATACAACATGTCTGTACGAGCATATTAAAGTTCTATATTGTCGTCGGTTCCTAATTATTTGTTAGTGAAGCGGACATACTCGGATCACGCACAAAACGTACTGACGATATTTCTAAATCATTGAAAAAGGTTACTATCTTTGTGAAAAGGTTGAAAAAAACTATACTTGAACCACTAACCCCAGGGATTTCCAAAATATTAAAATGCACCTTTTGCATTGACAATTATGAAAAGAATATACATGTACATACCATGGACCCATATGAGAGGTCAAAACAATGAAAAAAGGTGCTATTGCAGAGAAAGTAGTAAATGATATTAATGAAGAATGACTCAACTATCACGAAAATAGTAAATGATATCTATGAAGAATGACTCCTACTATCACGAAATTAGTAAATGATATCTATGAAGAATGACTCCTACTATCACGAAAATAGTAAATGATATCTATGAAGAATGACTCCTACTATCACGAAAAAATCTGACTATTTTGGACCCTACTTCTGACTGAAACCTCATCGATCTATTCACTTGTAAAACTCGATGAAACATTCTACCCATGCTCACAACAGTCCTTGTAGTTCTAGTAATCTCTGCTGTTTCGTCATCTCTATGTTTGTAGTATCCGTAGTTTGAGTATTTAATGTACGTCATAAAAATGGGTATATGGGTTGCTGCTGATTGGTTTGAGAAGAGATGATCGAGTATGTGATTTTTGTGTCGAATTTTCATGAATTGATTTCAAATGTTTAACACGTATGTAACAATGATGGATCTTGGCGTGTGATGAATGTTAGTGAATGTTATTTCTCTGTCATTTAGAGATAACGATAGTCAACGTAATTCTAGATCGCCTCTTATATAGTTTTTGCGTGTATTATAAAAAAGGCAGTCATGAACCCTGGATCACACTTCGTATGCTGTTTGTGTGTATTGTATTGTTATAGTGGCGGTCGTGTATGCTGGATCAACCCCTCGTATATCTCTTGTGTGTATTGTTTTAGTGGCAATCGTGAATGCTGGATCACTTCTTGTCAAATGTGTGTGTTGCTTTTAAATAGTGATGATCGTGAATGCCGGATAATTGGTCATATAGTTTTGTGTGTACTACTTTTCTGGTGATCGTGAATGCTGTATCACCCCTCGTATAGAATTTGTATGTATTGTTTTCGTGGGGGTAGTTGATGGTGGATTACCCCTCGTATAGATTGTGTGTGTATCGTTTTAGTGATGGTCATGAATGCTGGATCACACATCGTATAGTTTTTGTATGAATTGTTTTAGTGGTAATCGTTAATGTTGGATTACCTTTCGTATAGTTTTTGTATGTATTGTTTCAGTGGTGGTTGTGAATGCTGGAATAAACCCCTCGTGTAGTTTTTGTATGTATTGTTTTAGTGGTGGTCGTGAATGCTGGATCACCCCTCGAATAGTTTTGTATGTATTGTTTTAGTGGTGGTTGTGAATGCTGGATAAACCCCTCGTGTAGTTTTTGTATGTATTGTTTTAGTGGTGGTCGTGAATGGTGGATCACCCCTCGTATAGTTTTGTATGTATTGTTTTAGTGGTGGTCGTGAATGCTGGATTACCTCTCGTATAGTTTTGTATGTATTGTTTTAGTGGTGGTCGTGACTGCTGGATCACCTCTCGTATAGTATTTGTATGTATTTTTTAGCGGTGGTAGTGAATGCTGGATTACCCCTCGTATAGATTGTGTGTGTATCGTTTTAGTGGTGGTCATGAATGCTGGATCACACCTCGAATAGTTTTGTATATATTGTTTTAGTGGTGGTCGTGAATGCTGGATCACCCCTCGTATAGTTTTTTTATGTATTGTTTTAGTGGTGGTTGTGAATGTTAGCTAAACCCTCGTGTAGTTTTTGTATGTATTGATTTAGTGGTTGTGAATGCTGGATCATCCCTCGTGTAGTTTTTGTATGTATTGTTTTAGTGGTGGTCGTGAATGGTGGATCAACCCTCGTATAGTTTTGTATGTATTGTTTTAGTGGTGGTCGTGAATGGTGGATCACCCCTCGTATAGTTTTGTATGTATTGTTTTAGTGGTGGTCGTGAATGCTGGATTACCCCTCGTATAGTTTTGTATGTATTGTTTTAGTGGTGGTCGTGACTGCTGGATCACCTCTCGTGTAGTTTTTGTATGTATTGTTTTAGTGGTGGTCGTGACTGCTGGATCACCTCTCGTATAGTATTTGTATGTATTTTTAGTGGTGGTCATGAATGCTGGATTACACCTCGTATAGATTGTGTATGTATCGTTTTAGTGGTGGTCATGAATGCTGGATTACACCTCGTATAGATTGTGTATGTATTGTTTTAGTGGTGGTCGTTAATGCTGAATTACCTTTCGTATAATGTTTGTATGTATTGTTTTAATGGTAGTTGTGAATGCTGGATAAACCCCTCGTGTAGTTTTTGTATGTATTGTTTTAGGGGTGGTCGTGGATGCTGGGTCACACCTCGAATAGTTTTGTATGTATTGTTTTAGTTGTGGTTGTGAATGCTGAATCACACATCGTATAGTTTTTTTATGTATTGTTTTAGTGGTGGTCGTGAATGCTGGATCACCCCTCGTAAAGTTTTGTGTGTATTGTTTTAGTGGTGGTCGTGAATGCTGGATCACCCCTCGTATAATTTTGGATGTATTGTTTTAGTGGTGGTTGTGAATGCTGGATAAACCCCTCGTGTAGTTTTTGTATGTATTGTGTTAGTTTAGGTCGTGAATGCTGGATCACCCCTCGTATAATTTTGGATGTATTGTTTTAGTGGTGGTTGTGAATGCTGGATTACACCTCGTATAGATTGTGCATGTATCGTTTTAGTGGTCGTCGTGAAGGCTGGATCACCCTTGTGTAGTTTTTGTATATATTGTTTAAGTGGTGGTCGTGAATGGTGGATCAACCCTCGTATAGTTTTGTATGTATTGTTTTAGTGGTGGTCGTGAATGCTGGATCACCCCTCGTATAGTTTGGTATGTATTGTTTTAGTGGTGGTCGTGAATGCTGGATCACCTCTCGTATAGTTTTGTATGTATTGTTTTAGCGATGGTAGTGAATGCTGGATCACCCCTCGTATAGTTTGGTATGTATTGTTTTAGTGGTGGTCGTGAATGCTGGATCACCTCTCGTATAGTTTTGTATGTATTGTTTTAGCGATGGTAGTGAATGCTGGATCACCCCTCGTATAGTTTTGTATGTATTGTTTTAGCGATGGTAGTGAATGCTGGATCACCCCTCGTATAGTTTTGTATGTATTGTTTTAGTGGTGGTCGTGAATGCTGGATCACCCCTCGTGTAGTTTTTGTATGTATTGTTTTAGCGATGGTAGTGAATGCTGGATCACCCCTCGTATAGTTTCGTATGTATTGTTTTAGTGGTGGTCGTGAATGCTGGATCACCCCTCGTATAGTTCTGTATGTATTGTTTTAGTGGTGGTTGTGAATGCTGGATCACCTCTCGTATAGTTTTGTATGTATTGTTTTAGCGATGGTAGTGAATGCTGGATCACCCCTCGTATAGTTTTGTATGTATTGTTTTAGTGGTGGTCGTGAATGGTGGATCACCCCTCGTATAGTTTTGTATGTATTGTTTTAGTGGTAATCGTGAATGCTGGATCACCCCTCGTATAGTTTTGTATGTATTGTTTTAGTGGTGGTCGTGAATGCTGGATCACCTCTCGTATAGTTTTGTATGTATTGTTTTAGCGATGGTAGTGAATGCTGGATCACCCCTCGTATAGTTTGGTACGTATTGTTTTAGTGGTGGTCGTGAATGCTGGATCACCCCTCGTATAGTTTTGTATGTATTGTTTTAGTGGTGGTCGTGAATGCTGGATTACCCCTCGTATAGTTTTGTATGTATTGTTTTAGTGGTGGTTGTGAATGCTGAATCACCCCTCGTATAGTTTTGTATGTATTGTTTTAGCGATGGTAGTGAATGCTGGATCACCCCTCGTATAGTTTTTGTATGTATTGATTTAGTGGTGTTAGTGAATGCTGGATCACCCCTCGTATAGTTTTTGTATGTATTGTTTTAGTGGTGGTCGTGAATGCTGGATCACCCCTCGTATAGTTGTGTATGTATTGTTTTAGTGGTGGTCGTGAATGCTGGATCACCCCTCGTATAGTTTTGTATGTATTGTTTTAGTGGTGGTCGTGAATGCTGGATCACCCCTCGAATAGTTTTGTATGTATTGTTTTAGTGGTGGTTGTGAATGCTGAATCACACCTCGTATTGTTTTTGTATGTATTGTTTTAGTGGTGGTTGTGAATGTTAGCTAAACCCTCGTGTAGTTTTTGTATGTATTGTTTTAGTGGTGGTCGTGAATGCTGGATCACCCCTCGTATAATTTTGCGTGTATTGTTTTAGTGGTGGTCGTGATTGCTAGATCACCCCTCGTATAATTGTTGTTGTGTTCGTGAGTGCTTGATCACCCCTCATATAGTTTTTGTATGTATTGTTTTCGTGAATGATACTGCTCCAACTGCGGTAGATGCAGCATTCAAATTACAAACCACACCATGCTACAGTGCAACAACAGGGCAATTAATAAATACAAATTGAAATCGATTCGATACATTTTGATATCAGTTTCATAACAATTTATTAGACTAGACAAAGCAACACCTGGCGGGAATCATGGTAACATCAGATCTTTATCTTCATTACAGTGGCATCTATGCATAAACGAACATTAATCAAACTACATATACAATATTGATTGGGATGTATATTTCTGCAGACGTTTGTTAGTGTCTTTTATAATACAATTTAATGACATTGATATGGAGATAATTATTTGTGAATAACCAGACATAAATGTACAGACCAGACTACGGCGATCGCGCCGAGCTACAATGCAAACCACAGACACAAGATCAAGGCATCTAACAATGGAACATATTTGATTATATACTATGGTTTAACACGCTACACATTTGGACAGGACGGACAATTTACATACATTAACTGATAGCTTTTGATCAGTAGGATTAATATATATATAAACAGTATAACTTCCATATATCGAAGTTCAGGGGACCGTCATGAAAAGTTCGATATACCGGGACTTTTTTAAAAAAAACAAAACACAGTGAATGGATGGCTCGTATTGCCTTAATATTACTTAATTCAGTATGAAATATCTAGGCAATATGCACTAATTTCACTTCAGAGGGCAATATATCGATACCAGTTCATGAAAATTGATCTATAGTTGAAATAATCTTGTACCACAGCAGGATACCCTGTAATGAAAATGAAGAAAATAAATCTAAAAAAGAAAAAGAAAAAGGATTAAACTTTACAAAAAAAGAAAAAAAAGATTTAAGTTAAAAGAGAATTTTTTTTTACCCCTTATTGCCTGCCAATTTTGCCCCCAGGGTCATGTATTTGAACAAATTTGAGAGAGAACCACAAACTGACCCTATTTGTTAAACATCTAAGATCAAGGCCTTGTACTGCAAACTTTAACCTGCTAGAATCAAAATTTCTAAGTCTAAAAGAGAAATAATTCTGCCAAAATGCAATCAAGATTTATGATTCTTGTCTCTATGCGTTTCCTAGAGGATGTTGAACACACATGTGAAGTTTCATTCATGCCCAATTATAGGATAATGAAATTCCAAAAGGGCCATAACTCTGCGAAAATGCAACTCAGAGTTATGGTGCTTGTGTTTGTGTGTTAGATTGATGATGCTGAAAACACATGTAAAGTTTCATTCAAACTGAATGAGTAGTTACATAGATATATTTACTGATAAAAAACTTTAACCTGAAAAATTATACATGTATGTCATTCAAAAGATTGTTTTACCCACAAAATCATTTCTTGTTTCAAATGGTGGTATTATGCTTTAAAGGAAACCTTAAATTGTTTACATATATAAATAACGTCCTCTTGTTGCACGCATTAAATGCTTAAACTTTGTCAGAATACCATTTTTGCATGGTCATATACAGGCGCGAGATGTCAGCCGATATGAAATGCATATCAAGGCATGTTGTAGAACTAATTTTTTTATTTTTTAGTTGATCATCTGCTACAATGTAAAGGGGCTAGTGTCTCCCTATAACGGCGGTTAAATGAGACTAGGCTGACATGCAATTTTATGCCGTTCACTTTTTTAAGCAAAAAAAGTTTTAAACCTAAATTCAACTAAAATATTATTTAGTAGCTACTTACCCACCCACATGCGATAAATGGTCAGTCGGGCTAGCATAATTAAGTACACTTACTGTATTTGACGTAATACGGGTTAGTACTTGGATGGGTGACCACTGTCACTTTAACAGCCTGCTGTGTACTGACATTGTAAATATATAAATATACAATGTCGATTAATGAGAGAATCTCAACTATTAACGTGTTACTGTCGTCACTAAATTGAGACAGTTTTCATTAAAAACTATAATGTTTATGATATGACATTGGAAGTAGAGTTAACTTACGAGTTCAAAGAAACGGCGATTTCCTGCCAACATGTCTCCTTCTCTTTTGCCCCCGATGACGCACCTCGGAACTTTCCAAACAGGGTGTCGCTATACTGCAAAAATAATTTTACAGCCGACACCCTTTCCGACTCTGTCCAGTTGCATGAACGTTTCTTTTGAATGTCTTGATCCATTGTCAGATTATCCGACCAAACGATTACAAAAAGGTGACAGTTTTTCCCGTACTTTCTGCTTTAATTAAACTCCGTTAAGGAGAGTCACCGGAAATAGAGTCCTTTGCGTCGTTAAAAGAATAATATAGTTGAGTTCGTTTTCTTACTTAACAAAGTGATTACTTAAGTCACTTCGTGAAACGGTCTTAAGTTGCTTACTCAGCTGAGTCATTTAGTGGACTTAAGTCAGTTAATAAGTTTTTAAATGAGTAATAAGTTTTTTTTCGTAAAACCGGGGCCAGGAAAGCTTACGTGAGGCAGTTGCATAAAGGCGATTATAAGTAATCATTGTTATTTTAATGCTTTTTTTATTTGAATGGCATCATTGACATATTTTGAACATTTTGAAAGCATGATCATTATTTGAATTGTCATTTTACCGAACAAATTGATGCTTGGAAATTGTGATATGAAATTATACATGATTTCGGAAGTCTATTTCCATTTTGTCAACAGTGTACACTCAACAGAAACACAAACTCTCTTGGATGACATATGATCCATATTTTTCTCATCGTATCTGGGTTGTGCAAAGGTTGACAAACAGTAAAATGTAAGTTTCACTCTTTGCATTTGGGTATCTCAATGAATGAAAAGTCGGCAAATTGTTTTTATTTACTATGTTATAAAGAACAAAAATCGATGGCGTGTTAACATTTATAAGAGATGTTCATATATTTTACCTCTGACATTTTTAGCTATAGCCCTGGGTTATGTTGATCATTACTCTCATTTGGGCAAAATTATTTTAAGATCTATCTATATATAACAAAGTGAGAGATCAGACACAGAATCTGGGATGGATTAACATCCCAACCTTTCAAAACATTAAACTATCAACAAGGAATGTCACTGTAAGATTATCTATGTGACCTGACCTTGTAGGTAAGGGCCTTGGTTTTTCTCGCCACAAATCTGTTTGTTATTGTGAACATTTTAATTCAATTTATTTTGAAACGCTTGATAAAAGCCACAGTAATAGGTTGGTCACGAAACAGGAAATATAAGTTTATGACCTCTGTGACCTTGGAGCTACGGACGTGGGTCTTGCGCAATACAAGGTCACGTTAAAAACAGAAAATATATTTGTAGATTTATGTAACTCTTGAATTGCTGAAACTAGCTTTAAATGCACAGAAAAATTTAATAAAACATGCTTCATAGACACAAACTACGTTTGGCAGAATAATCTTCAAATGTAGCCAAGATATAGTCAAATTGATTGACATACAAACATTGGTAATGAAATAATAAGATCAGGGACATATCTGACAGAAATTAAAATATTCCAGGACTGAAACTGTGATGTCAAGAAGATCATCATAATTGTCGTCATCAGTATCAACTACATCATAACTTGTGGTTTGGTCTCCCATCAAGAAATATATGTGTATGCTTTATTATTTTCCAAGCTCCATCACAAAAATAAAAGGATAATGTTATTTTGTAATATTGAAATACATAAACTAAAGAAAAATATATTTATATATTTTAACTGCTACTTCAAGTTGTCAAGGTTAGATAAAATTACCAAACATTAAGTTGAACTGAGTAGAAACAATAATGACTTTATCAAATATTAAGTCAAAAAGGGGTAATAACTCCTGTAAAATGAGACCAATGTTATTCCTTATTGAAAATGGCCGGTACTTCTTAAATCAAACATATATCTACAAACCAAATATAAATTAAATATAAATGAACATACTATGCAGAAATGTTCTAAGCTAATATATAATTTAAAAACTTCATTCAGAGTATTTTACGGTAAATTAATATTACAAGAGCTTCTTGTTCTAGTTTATGTTTTACAGTGGTGTTCTATTTCTATACAGTAATTAAGCTTTCTATTTACATACACTAATAAGCTTTCGTATTCGATACACTATTAAGCCTTTCTATTTACATGCATTACTTAGCTTTCTATTCCTATACAATCCTAAGCTTTTTATTTTTATATATTTACTTAGCTTTATTTTTGGTACAATACTAAGCTTTCTATTTCGATACAGTACTGTTCAAGACCCTTACCGCCTCAATGTTTCTGCACGTGTTTACTGTTTAACTTAGAGTTGTGAGTTTTGGTGAAATGGTAAGCAGTTTAAGACGAATGATTATATATCTAAATAAAATGACTATAATATCAGTACGTTTAACAGAGCCGTAACTAGAACGTGCCCTGATGTTTATGAAGTTAAATACACTCACTCATGCAACATCTATTGCGGTTCAACCGTTTATGCATATCCACATGCTTATGATTTATATGAGCTTGCGTATGTGTCATTCTTGAACCCTTCCAAGTTAAGAGATAACGAACAAGAAACAACATAAAGTAATTAGTTGATGTTTATTCAGTATGTATTTATTTAATATTTGTAAAACATAATACATCATTTATCAATGTGCACAATCATTTTTATCGTTATGCACCATTAAAAATTAAATCTAGAATATAAAAAAACATATGGTAGTTTTAGTGAAGCAAAGAATAAGCTTAAGTTCAATCAATACGCTTATTTTGTCTTTTCACTTGAGCAAGTTTCAAAACAAATCTCTCTCATCGACAATGACACGGTATGGTTTAGACTTATAAACAAGACTAGGAATGGCTTTTAGGCCAAATTCCTCATCGTCTGCTTTTCTAAGTGTGCACGTTTGTAACAGTGTTACAAAGAAAAAAAAGATTTCAATCTTCGCGAGGTGCTCTCCAACAAATCTGCAACGGCCAAGTCCAACCGGCAGAATATGGAAGCATGACTCGTCAAAAACTTGTTTTCGTTATTTATCAGGCGTTCTGGTCGAACATTTTCAGGATCTTTCCAAAATCCCTTATCATGTGCGACAGAGTGAGAATTGAACAATACTATGGTGATGTTATGTCGAACCCGTTTAAATTGGTGTCATTTGTCGCAAGGTGTGGAGCAATTAATGGCACGATGGATGTTAGTATCATTATTTAGTGTATTGTAGCATCAACAAAAGGAAGATTTGTTATATCGTCTATTCCACATTTCGTCTATTTCCAATTACATTATCGATTTCTCTCTGCACACATTTTAAAAATGTTTCAGTTGGATTTTCAGTCTTCGAAATGTTTTAGGTGGATTATCGCCAAAAAATGACAAATGCCAAAAACTGGCAGGCCCTTAGGAATTCGCTTATCACCAAATAGACGTAGCGACTTAGCAAAGCACAATCCAACGACAAACGTACATACTAATATTGTTGTGGACGACACGTCCATCGTTGCGTTGTTTACAGTCAATATTGAAATGACAAATGTACTATCTCGATATGAACACTACTATCATGAAACGTAAACATATCAGTTCAAATATACAATATACATTTGATGGTACGATATAACTAGTCACGAATAAACTGAATGCACATTCTGATTACTGATTAATGCTGTCTGTAAGAGATAATATATGTGTTATTGTCAGTCTTTACCTTGAGGTTGATGATATGGTATAATATATGTGTATGCATTTATACCAGCTCCTGTTGTAGAACCAGTTGACTTTATAATTCAGTCAATCCAATTCAACTCTAGTTTAGTTTATACATATCATATACATGTAAATTATCCCGATTACGAACCGAGTTGAGAGCTTGTTTGAATTGTATTAATCCGCTTCATGGTTAAAACCTGCAATAAGTGTTATATCGTGAGAGGCCATCATTTTTAGTTTTGAAACTACTTTTAAACATTTAAATGAATTTCGAATTTAAAATAAAGTTAGAAATGTATGTGATATACCAGTTCATTTATAGTGTACTCGCTTTGCATTAGTGAAATACTTGTCTGGCGGCACGTCGAGAGGATTAATTAAGCTTCTTGCATTGTTTATACACCATCACGGACCAAGTTAGCTAAGGGGATAGCACGTCTGACTATCAATCTAGATGTCTTGAGTTTGATGCCCATTGTGAACACTGTCTCTTTTATGAATGATATACGACGTTACATCTCATTGTCATTTGTCTCTCAACGCTGATTCAAGTAGTATAACTATCAGTTACATGATATTGGTGAACAGACCATATACGAATACTGGATAACCTTATGTGATCCAAAGAAACAGTTGTTGGGTTAAATGGTCACATGTTAGCCTTCGATGGCATAACAAGACGCTGAATATTCAAACAAGCAATCAAGTTGCCTTCAGTTCGACATTATCTATCATATATGTCAACATTATCAATTTAAGTCCCATATAAAGAATATATAAATATTCTTATTGTGGTTGTTATTCATCACCTTGCCCATATCCCAATGACAACATAACCGCTTATGTAAAACAGCATAAGCAGTTTCTGAAGATATCTTTATAAAGACATAAACACCTTGTTGATGTATGACATGTTCGTGAATTACCATGACCTGCAATGGATTATTAACAGCTGATACATATCTTGCACGTGAATAAATCGTGTTTCGAATTAATGTTTACTGATCAGTTATTCTTATATGCAAATTAGTTGCTCCTCGGACAGAAATCATCGTAAAATTTCCGATGATATTTGCGCTTACCTTTCGTAAACGTACATATGCGTTAATAGCATAAATTATTTAAGCTAACAACGTATTGTTGCTAGATGTGTGAAAAGATGTCATTCTTTTGTTTTTATTCAAACATGCTCAATAGGACAACGCGTGTCAATTAATCACATTAATATTGTTTGTAAGAAGTTCATTATATGCAGCCGGTCGCCTTGTGTAATTTGCAGGGGCAGAAGCAAGTGATCATGACACTGGGGGCAAGTTCTCTTTATTGACGAGTCTAAATACAGCTCAGCCCAGACATGCTCAATAGAAACTTTGTCCGTAGAAAACGAGGGCCAATACATCACAAAACTGGAACGGCGGGTTTGTGACGTGTGTCTCCGCAAAACAACGTCAGAGAACTACGCGACGTCCTCGTTCATGAACGGATCAGCAGTTAAGAAGATCGTTTAGCTACCGTAGTGTTATCTGTAAGGCGTAGAGGTCTAAGCGGTATTACGAGTGGGGGATCATGTACGTGGTATGAATTTGTGAATTTGACACGAAACACCGATTGCATTCAGAACGTAATTTGCCCATTTATTGCGATATACCAATGAAATTATGCGTTTTATATTGTTTTTTTTTTTTAATTCTGTACGACATTTGAATGAGTTTGAGTAGTGTTAACACTGTGAAAATCATCAGTGTATAACATTTGCGTTTATAAATCGACGAAGTCGTTTTTAGTCTGTAATGAATTGATTTATCGTAACGGATGGATACATAACAACTCCCTGAAAACCATCAGTGTTTCATGTCAATAAAGCGTTTAAAATATTTGCATCGTCAAATACATCAACGCTGTCCTATACATCACATAGCTCGAACGGCGAGTTTGTACACGTGTGTATTCGCCAAAATATGTCAGAGAACCACACGTCCTCGTTCATGGGTAGAACAACATTCCAGAACATACGATAGTATTATCTGTAAGGCGTTCTGAAACGGTATTGGGGGGGGGGGGGGGGGGGGTCATGAATTTGTGAATTTGACATGAATCACCGACGGTATTCAGAACGTTGTTATTTACCTAATTATTGCGATGTACCAATGAAATTTGCACAGATTATGCGTTGAACAGATACCTAAATTTTACGGGACTATGTGTTCAAATAAGTATTATCCTGTACTCGTACAATTCTATGCATTTTTACATATTTTGCATAGATCAAGGTTGGGATTGATTTAAACCTACACACGTATCACTCAGATAAATGCCCACGTAATGAGATAGTGATACCAAACACTTGCATTACTTGTTGTTTATTCAGCAGTTCCATATGCATTCGTAAAACAACAGATATCTCATATCAATAAATTTCTAAAATCGATTTCTATACTTATATCATTTCAGTATAACTAGCTGTCTGTATTCAAATTATATTTCTTATATTTCCGTTTTAATCAAAATACACTAGAATAACATGTATAAAAATGCAATGATGAAAATAAAGAAATGCACGTTCAATAAACACCTCCTACTGGGTTGTTTACAATTACTGACATTGTATTTAACCCATAATATTGATTGTTTGATACACTGGAGAAATTATTTAGTTCATTTAATTGTTCCATCTATACGTTCTTGTGTATGTTCCAAACAGTGTTTTTATATCGGTGAGTAATGTGCGCATGCAAACGTTTTCTTGGAATTATTTTACACATGTAAATACATTTACATTTCACAATGTAAATAAACTTGCATTAGAGTATTTCTGTTTAATACACTATATACATATGCATCCAGCCATATTTGTAAGGATAAAGTAGGACACGGAGAAAATGTTATGTGCACAGTCTCATGTAATGCAGTTAGGATGAGGGAAGAGCAAGTTTTGGAGAACCCATAAAACAGCTCCTTAAATTGCTTCTGACTGTTCATATGAGGCAAGCCCTGTTGTCCATACATCTCTATTTGTGCTGTCCTTATAATGGTGGCTATGTTCTCTCAATGCTCCGTCGTTTTGTATGAATGCAGACAGTTTTAAAATGCGTTAAAATAATTGCATTGTTTAACTGCATTTTTTAAAACAATCATCTACTTTGTACTTAAATATGCCCTTTGTAATAATTTAAACAAAAATCAAATATGGCCGTCGAAATTATAGTTATGCAGCAATACTGACTATTAAAGCTTATCTGTATAACAGTTATTGTGAAGAAAAAAAGTAAATTATTTATATTACATCAATTATGATATCCATCCTGGTAGTGGAGCTTGCTTCAGAAAGAATTTCTCTCATCGACAATGACACGGTATGGTTTTGGCCTGTATACGAGACCAGGAATAGGATTCAGGTCAAATTTCTCATTATCGTCTTCCCTTCTGAATGTACACCTTTGTAATAGTGTAACGAAGAATATGAAGATCTCCGTCTTTGCTAGCTGCTCTCCAACACATCTTCGACGACCAAGTCCAAACGGCAGAATATGGGCGCATAACTCCAGGTCAAGCTCGTTTTTATTATTTATCAGACGTTCTGGTCGAAAATTTTCAGGATCTTTCCAAAATCCCTTATCATGAGCAACTGAGTGAATATTGAACAGCACTACGGTGTTGTTGTTTATGTCAAACCCCTTTAACTTGGTGTCCTTTGTTGTAAGATGAGGAACAACAAAAGGCACGATGGATGTCAGTCTCATCATTTCGTGTATTGTAGCATCAACAAATGGAAGATTTGTCCTATCTTCTATTTTCACATTTCGTCCATTTCCAATGACATCATCGATTTCTCTCTGCACACGTTTTTGTACATCTGGGAATGCACTCATGTACAAAATCATCCATTCTAGTGTCCTGTTTGAAGTTTCAAATCCTGCACCGAGCAAATCTGTAAGTGTTGCCATAATACGATCCTTTGTTAGCCCAACAGATGCATTCAATTGCTTGCCATTTATATCGGCGGCTAACAATGCATGCGTGATGTCATCAATATTTTTTTCATCGTATGTTTCGAGATGTTTCTTGATTTGATTGTGTTTTATATATTCAGTCATTTGTGCCATATTTATAAATCTTTCGATTTTGCCGGGCATTATATATCTCAGCCAAGGCAAAACATCAAATGGATTGCCGCTTCTTGTAAACTCGATGAACTCGTTAGTTGATGTAACAATATCCTCTAAGTGTTGCTTTTCTTTGACACTTTCACCTCTACCATACAACACTTGATAAATGACACTACCAACCGCTTCCTGTAAATCATCTGCAATTGACATAGGCCTTCCATTACTTTTCATTGTCAAATGTTCTACTAGACTATTCGCTTCTTCGGAAATAAGTTCATACATTAACTTGCTCCGGTGGTGAGTAAAGACCCTCAATGCGTTTGCTGTGATTTTCCTGTGTAGAAGATATGTTGAATTAAATTCACCAAAACCGAGACTGTCTTCACCATTATTTCGATCTTTTAAAATTTGCTGAGTTAAGAACTTTGGTCTTCCAGAAAAAGAGTCGTCTTTGCTTTCAGCTGCTT
The DNA here is from genome assembly GCA_029582155.1 of Panopea generosa. Lineage (NCBI taxonomy): Eukaryota > Metazoa > Mollusca > Bivalvia > Adapedonta > Hiatellidae > Panopea > Panopea generosa. The sequence continues at coordinate 19,854,019 of CM055902.1, forward strand.
CCTTTATTGCCTCATAACCATTAAGCACCACCGTATCCCAACTTCCCATCCGGATCTTAAACACGTCGCCGTATTTTTCTCTCCATCTTTGAAATGTTTTAGGTGGACATTCTCCAAAAAATGGTAAGTGCCCGATAATTGGCAGACCCCATGGTCCATTAGGAAATCGCTTATGACTAAATAGCCGTAGCCATTTAACAATGCATAATGCAGCCACAAACGTACATAGAAATGCTGTTGTTGATGAAACATCCATCATTGTTTACAGTCAATAGTTAAATGAAAATGTAAAATGTATCCCGATTTGGACGCAATCTGATTTGAGCTTAAACGTAAACAGGTGAAGCATTTGGTTAATATACTTGGTCACGAACGAATTGAATAAACAAATAATTTACCTGTAAGAGGAGATATGTGCCCGTGTTTACATTGAGGTTGATGATCACAAATAAGGTTTTATTATGTTTATTGCTGCATACAATAAGTACCTGCTGTAAAACTTTTGACAGTATGATAAAGTATACAATAAAATATATCAATTCAGTCCTAGTTTAATTTATATTATTTTAGCGCAAACGCAAAGAAATCTCAGATCTTGTATTAGCGCTTCGAGTTTTTTTGTTTTTTTTTGAGAGGCCATCAAACCTTGTTTATATCCTATATTTATATAGAAATTTTAACCGAGTGTTCGCGGAAATTTCCGAACATTTATGGAAGAACGACTAAACTATTGGCGTTATGCCTTTGGTCAGGTCTTCTTCAAATATCTACGATAACATATACAGATAAAAACGCTATATAATTATATGTACAACATATTGTCATACATGCACTAACAACTTCATAACCATCTCATTAAATGCAAACATATCTCAGAAACTGATATCTCCAAAATCAGGTTTATTAACCGCCAATAAAAACAGGGCATTCTATGCCTGTTACACAATCCATAGCAACTGAACGCTTACTTAATAGTGACGCCATTCATGTTCAAACTTTCAGCTTTTTAACGGACCCAGTTGGGAGAGAGTTGGGTCCATTCTACAGTCTAGTTTTCGTTAATTAATTAATCTATCATTACAAATTTTAACATATTTTATTCAATTTTGCTATAACGCAAACGGTAGTGAATGGCACTGCAAAACATTTTAATGTTTTTTAAAGAAAATCCTTCAATGATAGTTTTGATTGTTATATTAACAGGAGCTTAGTTATGACTATTGTTCGGTGAAACTCAATATAATTAGTAATGTATTCTCATCAAACATTGTAGACTACAATCACTACACTGAAGATAGTACAAAGAACGAAAAAGGGTTGTGTTGATTTGACATTACATGAAGTGTAACAAAATTAAAACGTTCCACTTCTGCTTCGAAATCACCTGTTGAAGACCTACATATAATGTAATAATGATGATGATAATGTATTTTTTATTTAAAGAAGTACAGCCACTTAATCTTCCTTAAAGTACTTTAGTAAAACTTTGATTTATTTTACAAAACCATTACTATTTCCTTCAGTTCAGTTCAAACATACAATTGACAATTGAAAGAAAAGGGCTGTAGCTTATGGTTAGTGTTGACCGCTCACGCAAGAGGTTGTGGGCCTAAAACCTTGACACCTGCGTATGTACCACAAAGATTGATGTGGCAAGATATATTAAATTCACATTAGCTCCGATACTACTCAACTTCCATTTTTATTGACGAGCCTTATTGCGATGAGCTCGACATAATCGTCACAATGGTTCGGTGTTTGCGGATTTATTCTCCCGACCTTTTCCGGGCTATAACTTACTTATTCATTCATGGAATTTGTAGTACCTTGGCAAAAATGTAAACCATAATCAGTATTGCACGCAAGTCCAGGTCCGAAACTCAAAGGTCAATGTTACACTTAGAGGCTCATTGCCATAAGTACGTAATGTCTACATAACCTTTCAATTTGTTTGTTTGTTGAACCAAAGCGTCCAGTAATCTAGGGAAGGGCCTGGTATTGAACCCGGGGAATAACTAGATCGGCACCGATCTTTGGAACAGGTGAGCAATACAGTGAAGGACCCAGTGCCATTTGAGAAGCAGAAAAAAAGAACAAAGTCACAGAAACAGATTGTTGCAGATTTTTCCATAGGTCCACATCATCAACATGGCTTAAAAACAAAGAAGAAATTAAACGAAGTATTTGTTTAGAGAGATGGGATCGCAACGTTAAAAAGACAGAGGTGCAAAATTCCCTGAACTCGAGGAAGATTTATTGTACTAGTTTATAAATGCCAGGGAACAAAATGCCACGATATCTGGGAAAATAATGAGAGAGAATGCACTCTATTTTGCCAAACGTCTAAATATACCAACAGAACTTGAATATTCTAATGGTTGGCTAGAGCGCTTTAAAGCCCGCCATGATATTGTTTTCAGGAGGGTTTGTGGCGAAGCCAACTCTGTCGACACCAAATCCGATCAAATGAACAACTCGAGCAGACAACTTGCCAGTGCACTCCTGGAATATGTTCCATCAGATATTTTTAATGCTGACGAAACTGGCATGTTAGCGTCTGCTTCCAGATAAAACGTTGTTATTCACTTGCCACTAGCTGCCATGCTGGCAAAATAAGCAAGAACCAGCTAACGGTGATTGTTTGCGCCAAGACGGGTTCTGAAAAACTGCCATTACCTGTAGTAGAGAAGTCGGAAAAACCTCGTTGTTTTAAAAATATAAAATCTCTGCCAACATAATACATGGCAAATAAAAGATATGGATGACTCTTGAAATATTCGCATAGTGGCTGAGGAAAGTCGACAGTAAAATGGCCAGAAAGATTGTCATTATTGTAAACAATTGTCCAGCTCACCCTAATGTAACTACACTTATCGCTACAAAGCTGGTCTTTCTGCCGCCGAATACAGCCAGCATATATCAGCCATGCGACCAGGGCATTATAAAAGATTTAAAAAATTTTTTTTAAAGGAAACAGATTGTGCATAGACAAATACGCGCAATTGGCAGCAACAAAAAGTTTCCCAAGTTGTCTGTCTTAGATGCACTAAGAACGGCACGAGTACGTGTTTCTAAAAATGAAAATAATCTTAAATTGTTATCATCATGCTATTCACAATGCATACTGTTTCGGCAGACAGCGACGAAGACTAGCCAGGTGATGACATTCCTCTGGCTACCCTTATCAGGGTTACATTGGGTATAAAGCTGCCCGAATTTGCAGACAATGATATCCAGACGTGCGTGGACATCATTGACGATACCATCGCCGAAGAAATAACTTCTAGACACAACAACGACGATGACGACGAGCCCAACAGCAATGAAGAATCGGATCCGCAACCAAAACCAACCCATCAAAGTGCTATGGCAGCGGTAAAATAGCTGCATAGATAAATGGAATTTCAACCAGATTCAATGCCTGTACTACGAGCGTTTGGTGTCAGTTCGCCAGATGAGGGAATTTTGTTCAAAGCAAACTGAAATCATGAGGTTTTTTTTATGAGAAATGAATCAACAAGATATTAACATTAGATACTCTATGAATTCAATTCAATTCAAGTTGTGACGAACTCTTAGAAGACGTGTGTGCTGTTTGTTCGTCTTATTATTTTGTTTGTAAAGTTGTTGTTATAATTTCTTGTATATGACTAATGTCTATATTTCTGTTGCATATTCTATTTATTTGATATCCATGTAAATATAAAGTATAAAAATTGAAGAAAAAAAAAACCGTTTTGTTTATCTATTATAACACACTTTATTACAATGTTCACGCACCGGGCATATCAACGAAAACAACATACGTTGTAAAGAAGAAAATGACACATATAAAAAGTAGAATTTACCACAATTTCAGATAAATTTACAGTTACACATCGATAAAATCAAAGTTTATAGCATATGTAAATATAACAACATGTTATATGGATTAAAAAACAACAAATATAGGTATTTACATGTACACATATATTTTCAACCATTTATGAAGTAGGACAACGATAAAAAGTTGCACAACACTAGACTCCTGATAAATCGAAATATTTCGAATTATTTTTACGGTCCCATGGAAACTAAAATTACGAGTTTCCACTGTATTTTCAATTTTTCAGCTAACCTTTCTAAGGCGACCTGTTTTGGTCATGTCCGTCATCTGGGCTTTTTCTTAAAACTAATGGCGTGAATAAAGCTTTTTGTGATAGATACATTTGATACGACCATCGACTTTTTTCTGTCATACCGTTCAAAGTGAATGAAATCAAAATTCGTTTCACACTTTTTTTGTCACAGAAAATCACACATTTGATAGATCTATATAGAACTCCTTTCAACACTTTAGAGTTGTGCCCATCGCTGAAAAATGAAACAAAGATTCTGCATTCAGACTCGGCCATTTTAATGTCATTTTTTGCTATTTTCAGAAACTAACATTAAGTGAAAATTCATCAAAATTGCCGTACGTCGCTTTAAACATTATGCACGTACAATCATATATTTCTTTTTAAAATTGACGATGTTTATGAATAGCGCTGTGTAAGTTAAACCTTTATGCACGTTGTAGACGCATAACAAAGTACCATGCATCTGTTTAATCACGTATACCACAATGTGCGTGCTTATTCTAAACCCCAGTGAACATGTATCACCGTATGTATAAACAGCTGTTACATATGACCTTGATAATAAACAATTATTGTTTAAAGACCCAACCTGAGTTTAAAAGTGAGGTAATGGCGGTGGGAGTGTTTTCCCTTATTTTTTCAAAACACATTCAGATCTGGGAGAGTAATTTTCAAATCTAATATAAGATCATGGATTGAAAAATTTGAAATTTGTCATGCAACAGTCTTAATATTACTCACAGTTCAAGAAAATTTCAGAATAAAATCTGCAATAATTTATTACTTATTGCTTTCAACAGACAATCAGATACACAGAAATTTGAATTTTGTGGGAGAAGCAAACTGGTCAATATTTGTCATGTGTCCAATGTTTGTAAATAAACTGGCATGCTGTAGCTCACATGGCTGTATTTAAGATATAATAGTTAAATACAAACTACAAATCATACAAGACTTACCAAACTTTTAAATGATTCCTTCTATTATCCTTTTTTTAATCACCAACAGTTGTATATCACCATATTTAATTGAATTATACAATTGTTCCTTTTCTTTATTAAAATAAATTATGGTGCCACATGAATGAATCATTTTGCATGTGTATTATGTCACATGAAATGATAGTTTTAGATTAAAACTTAAGATAGTGTTTTCACCAGGAATATCATGAATATATATATATATACCACGATATTTGCAAATACATGGTCATATATAACAAAAAAGTAACAAACATTTTATTTTCAAAATTTTTTACCAGTTTGATAGCAAAAAAAAATCCAGTCAAATACCAATTAGCGTTTTTTAAGAATTTTATTCACAATTTCAGAATTAATAGTGTCTAGAAACTGACTATCATCTGAAAAAGAGTATCATATTTATGTAACTCTAGAGAAAAAGAGGACGAATTTCATGTAATAATGAAATGTGCGTATTATGATGATTTGAGAAATCAGTATCATTTAGAATTTTTGAATGGTAACCATAATGGATTAAATTTATTCTATAAATTAATGAGTACATAAAACGATAATTTGTTGATAAAACTCTCCAAATGTATACTAGAAATGTTCAATAAACGGAAATACTTTATTCAAGTCCAAACTGAAACAAACTAAAATATGATTATGCTACATCGTTATAAGATTCAATTAACATTTGTAAAGATATAACATTTTAGACACTCTATGTTTGATAATTCATACGTGTTTTCTCTTTTTATTCCTGAAATTGCGTTTATCCTTTCGGCACATTGTTGTATTATTATAATATTTGTGTGTATTTGTTTATGGGCCGGTGGCCTAAATTACTTGAATAAACTATTGTCATTATATTAGAAGAGTCCTTGAATCGGACAAGACTTTACAGAGTTATGACCCTTGGATGTATAAAACTTACTACACACATGCTGGTTTCCATCTTGTAAACACTGTTGTTGTTATATGATGTGTCGTTTTCAACTTTTATCAGTCATTACTTCAGACAGTTTTGCAAGTGCTGCCATACTGAAATATGCCTCGACATCAAAAGTAGACTTATAAATAACATCATCAAAAACGTTTTTGAAAACTGAATATAATCACTATCCCAGATCTGCAATCATTCCATGTTCATGTATGTCGATCACAATTAATATGTTAAACTAAAGTTTTTAAATTGATGTAATTGTTGGAATAAAATTGAAAAAAAAAGGTAAGAAAATTTTGTCTTGGTTTATTATCCACATCATATATATATTTGATACAATACCCGTTCTTACGTTTTTAAAGACGTTAAGCAAATATTACTTATCATCCCATCTGGACCAAACTTGGTCAATATGTTAATATGATTAGTCCTTGAACCGTCCATATTGGATGGGCAAAGTTATGGCACTGGATTACTTCAAACATAATTATTTTTGCCTTTTAAACAGTGTATCATCTGCCCTCTTAATTGGTTGTTAGGATAATTGACATTATCGGACGAATGAAAAGAATAGAACAATGGTTTATGACGAAATATTTCGTTTCCTTTAATATATTTTGATGGAATGTTCTGTACAAGTTCCAATGAAAACCAAAAGTAGCAATGTTTGGATTGGTTTCTAGGTAAATGTTGGCTGCATTCAGCACCGTTAAACAGCAAACAAGTTTAATGCCTTGTTCCCTAAAATTATCGCATATTATTATGAGGTTTAGCCAGTGTCCAGAAAAAATATGTTAGCTAACGCTATCAAACGTTTAACCAAACTGACCGCAGCCGTCGTCAATGGTAAGTTACGGATAGGTTAATAAAATGTTGTTTATAGCCTACTTACATGATATGGACGCTTGTTTTTGGTTTTGAAGTATTAGGGTTAAGGTCAAGTTCAATGTTACTAAAATAAAAACATCGCTATTGGTCCTTTTGTTTTTCAGTCAGACAGAAATAAACAAGGACGTTTCAGTAACAATGATATTAACCAGCAGATCACTTACCTCAAAGTAAACCGTGGCATCCTTTTAATTTAAGCGATCTTGTAGTATTTTGTACATTTTCAAGCAGGATCTGTAGGAATTGTATTTCACAATGAGAAAAAAATACTTGGATTAATTTAACTTAAAAAGTGTCTGGGCCCGATTAGCTCAGTTGGTAGGGTTTGTGACTATCAATCCAAGGGTCGCGAGTTCGAATCCCCATCCATCCACAGGTTAACCTTCCAGGATCCCAGGAAACAGTGGTTAGGTTAACTAATCATCTGCAAGTCCTCGGTGGCATAAACTGACACTAAATATTATCAATCAATCAACTTAAAGAAGAGAACGAGTTATTTCCCTTTTATTACAATTTCCTTAAATTTCAATTTAAGTCTAATATATTATTTATTTTCATGAGGTGAGACTCAAGTTTTAACATACAAATGTGATCTAAGTTTTGCAGCTTTGGCTGCCATTTTGGATTCTCTCTAAGACCAGTCAGTGCAATATTTGTGCAAAGTTTGGTGAGTTTCAGCAAGTCACTACAAACACGATTCTCTGGTCAGATGGACGCAAAACGCAGCATTACAGCATTTTAAAGTCAGCTTATCTTTGATCAGTACATGTATATCCATCCAATCCAAGCACTAAAGTAGCCAGACTTCAATAAGTATTCATACATAATATCAGTTACATTTGGTTTATCTTATGCAATATTTAAAAAAAAAAACATAATACGATGTCCACAATACATATATTTATTTCATTGTTTATATAATTACATATATAAAATACATGATAAAAAAAAGACCACTGAAAAGTTGTCTGTTGTATATGATTATTTTGGTGATGCAAAGTGTGATTACACCAATGTAAGCAGAGCTGTACCTTTGTCATAAAGCCCGTCAAAAATCAGTTATTATACAATAGGCCATTATAAATTAATTGCTAAATTATCATCCAAATTTCTCTTGAAAAGAGGAAAGGTCGGGGGAGGATTTCATTTTATTTATTTATATAATTATATTTTTTTAAATTATTTTTTTTTTCTTTTTATGAAAAATAAAAAGAGTCGAGGACGGCATAAAAATTAGGGGGCAGGCGAGATGATAATCTAGCAATTAATTTATTATGGCCATACTCAAATATAGAAATAAAATTGTGTAAATAATTGATTTTTTCATTTAGAAATACATAACAAATATAATAGCATAATGAGATTCTGAAAAGACAACACAGTAGAATGCACAACATGACATTAAATATTTTATGTGAGAATTGAAAAATGTTTGCATGGATAAGAATCTATTAAATATAAAGATCTAGTAGCTAATCTTTAATCTATGTAGTTTTTTAATAGCCGATGTAATCCATAGAAATTGATGAAAAAAATTAAGTATTTTTTTACTTAGTTCTGTCCTATAGTATAACTGTTTTCGAGGTAACTCAGCAGAGCCTCATTTCTGCATAAAAAGTTGTCCCTCGGGACATAATATTTATCCAAACCTCAGCCCCATGTAAGATTCTTATATTATCCATGGCTGGTTTATTGCAACTTTAAGATAGTTAACTATGATTTCTTGATTACATGTTCAAAAGACACATTGTAATACAACATAATGCTTCCAAAATGATCCCAAGGTCAGACATGCTCCTTTTTTTGATGGCTCAATGCAACACTGCTCTATTTCCTTATTTGTTAACATGTAGGTGGAACAGTGTTGCGCTGAGCCCTTGATTTATAACCAATATATTATCTACAAGTGCACATAAACATTACATAATACACAACTGCTTATTATAAACATAACTGGTACATTTCTATATAAACAATACCAAAAGAAAGCAATACAATAAATGTGAAACATATCCAAAGAAATAAAAAAGTGGTTCATACTCTTAACATTAACCTATTATGCCCTTTCCAACGACTACTTCTCACTTCTATAATATATAGACCAATGCATATTATGTAATTGACCATTTTAAAGGTAGACGGTAGAGTGCTAATCGTTGTGGGGGTGTAAATTAACTGGCACTGTTTAAAGGGAGTATATCAGGAAAAAACACTATAAATGTCTTAAAAAATAAAAATATTTTTAAAATGGTTAAAATACATCTCATTACCATAAACAAATAAAATCCGAATAACTTAGTATGTCATATTTAGCAAAATGTGACCAAAATCGCTATTTAAATCGGAATTGTAAACATGAAACGAAATCCCCGTTCTAAAAATAGACAACACTTTACTACTACTAAACGACCACAAAATTTTCAATCAGACTCTTTCTATGATGAAACCATTTTTACTATATGTAAACCTGTATAACGGATCACGTTGAAATCAAAATGAAACCATGTGAGTCATTTAAAACGTCACAAAATATGTTGCAATTTTAAGCGGGAAATCTATTTTAGTCTAACCTAGGCGCGTAGCCCAAGTTAGGAAACCCCCTTTCAATATATTAATTTGGCATGTTTAGATAGATAGGTTTTGTCAATATGGGGTCAATGAGTATATATATAGGCATGATATATTGGGAAAAAATGTTTATAGCCAATTTTAAACTTTTGAAAAATCCTGATAAATTCCCTTTAAAAAGACTGCCAATGTGTAAGAGAGACATATTGTACATTTCAAGAAGCTTTTCGTCAATTTTATTTTCGAGTCTCTGAGATTCTGTTATGGACAGCACATTGGTTATCATAATAATATCGTCATATGTTACAGATTGTTACTGTGTGTGAAGATAGATTGATATAAGAATAGTCTTATTATGAATGCATGTGTAGATGTATTGCTTTTGTACGAACACATTTTTACTATTCAGATAGATTTCTACTACCGGTATATGATTGTAAAGACAGATTTCTACTATAAACTTATATAGATATATTTCTACTATGTAATTGTAGACAGATTTCTACTATATAATTGTATAGTCAGATTGCTACTGTCTAGACAGATTGCTACTGTGCAACTGTATAGACAGATTGCTACTGTTTAGAGAGATTGCTACTGTATAACTGTCTAGACAGATTGCTACTGTATAACTGTCTAGACAGATTGCTACTGTTTAGAGAGATTGTTACTGTATAACTGTCTAGACAGATTGCTACTGTCTAGACAGATTGCTACTGTTTAGAGAGATTGTTACTGTATAACTATCTAGAGAGATTGCTACTGTATAACTGTCTAGACAGATTGCTACTGTATAACTGTCTAGAGAGATTGCTACTGTTTAGACAGATTTCTTCTCTTTAGAGAGATTGCTACTGTATAAATGTCTAGACATATTGCTACTGTCTAGACAGATTGCTGCTGTAAAACTGTCTAAACTGATTGCTTCTGATTAGAGAGATTGCTACTGTTTAGACAGATTGCTTCTGTTTAGAGAGATTGCTACTGTATAACTGTATAGACAGATTGCTACTGTTTAGAGAGATTGTTACTGTTTAGACAGAATGCTACTGTACAAATGTATAGACAGATTGCTACTGTCTAGACAGACTGCTAATGTATAACTTTCTACACAGCTTGCTACTGTTTAGAGAGATTGCTACTGTATAACCGTCTAGACAGATTGCTACTGTTTAGACTTATTTGCTACTGTTTAGACAAATTCCTATTGTTTAGACATATTGCTACTGTTTAGACAGATTGCTACTGACTAGACAGACTGCTAATGTATAACTGTCTAGACAGATTGCTACTGTTTAAAGATTGCTACTGAATACCCGTCTAGACAGATTGCTACAGTTTAGACTTATTGCTACTGTTTAGACAAATTCCTATTGTTTAGACAGATTGCTACTGTCTAGACAGACTGCTAAGCTATAACTACTGTCTAGACAGACTGCTGATCTATAACTGTCTGGACAGATTGCTACTGTTTAGAGAGATTGCTACTGTATAACCGTCTAGACAAATTGCTACTGTTTAGACAAATTCCTATTATTTAGACATATTGCTACTGTTTACACAAATTGCTACTGTTTAGACAGATTGCTACTATAGACAGATTGCTACTGTTTAGACAGATTGCTACTATAGAGAGATTTCTACTTTTTAGACAGATTGCCACTGTTTAAACAAATTGCCATTGTATAGACAGATTGCTACTGTATAACTGTCTAGACAGACTGCTACTGCTTAGACAGGTCACTACTGTTTAGATATAATTCCTATTATTTAGACATATTGCTATAGTTTAGAAAGATCGCTACTATAGACAGACTGAGTATTTTTATATAAATAAATTTAATAATGCTAACTATCACAGAACAGTTCATATCAATACTAAAGTTGTATATTTGTAGTTTTACATACAGTAGTAAAAATGGCACATCCGAGAGAACACAGTATTGAATTATTGTTGTTCAGCTGCCCCTTGTCCGGATACCTCTTGTTCTGTAACCCACTTGTTGTCACTATACCCTTTATTGTCTGGACACATCTTGTTGTTCAGATACTCCCAGAACTAAGCCAGTAAACATTTCCTTCCACTAGCTGGCATAATGACAAACAAATCAATGTCATTGCTAACAAACCTAAACCGTGGTGTTTTAACACATAACTATAGCAGCAAACAACAATTTTACAAACATTTTGGTTAATTATGATTGTTTAAACATAAAGTTGACATGGTTATTAATAGAAGACTGATCTAATCCATGTATTTTGTCTGTGGAGTATCTGAAAATTTGAGAATATAACAAGTTTAAGATATATCACAATTTGAGATCTTCAGTAATGAATGTCATTAAATAGATAGACGATAAAGTTGGTTTCACTGAAGTATCATTTTTATTTGAATAAATGAGCACTAAAGGTTGCATGGCCATGTGGTGCGAAGCCACAAGGTGTGAAGCCATGAGGCATGAAACCACGAGGTGTGAACGAATCGTAAAGTGAACATGCCAAAATCAGTTTTCATATGTGAAATTTAATTGATACCTCACCCAAACCAAAGAAAAATCTTTATTTATGATTGAAAGCAGTGAAAATACCTTTTATAATTTCACTAAACTGTTTAATAGTGACATTATCTATTATAATTTGCAAAGAAAATTCTTTTATTCATTGAGCATATAAAATAAAAAAAGTTTTATAATGTGTGACTGTGTACTAACCACACAGTTAATATCAACATTTAATTGTTACCTGACCTGAATGGTGGTAACCTTGTATTAAAGGGACACACTGTCATTTTGATAAATATTCACTTAATATTACTTCTAAAAATAGCACGCACACACATACATATATATATACCATGTGTACAGAATTATGTTTCCTTTTAATTTCGAAAGGCAGATAACTGTTATAAATGGTTGAAAGTTATCATAATTTGCACATACATGGTCATATATGACAAAAAAGTAACAAACATTTTATTTTCAAAATTTTTTACCAGTTTGATAGCAAAACAAGAGGCCCAAGAGGGCCTGAGGATGCTCTACTGACTCATAGTGGCCATAGCACTGTTTGAAATTCTACTATGCAATAAAAACATCGGGGCGGGGTCATTTTTAACTCTAGGGACACCATTTGAACAAATCTAACAAAACTATAGTTGGTCATCATTACTACAAAAACATTTTGAAAATCTGTTGGACCGTTCATGAGAAGAAGATTTTTAAAGTTTTGGACTATTTTTAGTAAAGGTGGCCATCTTGAATTTCAGATCGAAATAAAAAATCTTCTGTATAGTCCTGACCCCTTAAGACATAGGAACCACGTCATTTTTACAAATCTTAACCCTTCTTTACCTAACAATGCTTTAGTGAAAATATAGGCAAAATTATTTCCATTTAAAAAAAAAATATATTATATTGACATGTGTCCCCTTATTGAACTCTCGGGGCAGGGTCATTTTTAACCCTAGGGACACCATTTGAACAAATCTAACAGAACTATAGTTGGTCATCATTACTACATCAACATTTTGAAAATCTGTTGGGCCGTTCATGAGAAGAAGATTTTTTAAGTTTTGGACTATTTTTAGTAATGGCGGCCATCTTGAATTTCAGATCGAAATAAAAAATCTTCTGTATAGTCTCCTATGCAATAGAAACACCCATGTGAAGTTTCAGTTTAATTGATCTAGTGGTTTAAGACCAGATGAAAGAAAAAGAGAATTTTCTGTTTTCCAATAGTATCCCTATGTAAAATTCTAAGATCCCTTACAGGGCCCCTATAAATTTTAGCCCCTAAATTCTTATCTGCAATCAAACCCCTACACATACGGATAATTTATGCCAGATATGAACAAATCTGACATACCGGTTCTTAAGAAAAGGAATTTTGTAATTCCCAGTTTTTACCCTTTTAGGGCCCCTCCTGACCCCTTAAGACAGTGGAATCCAGTCATTTTTACAAATCTGAACCTCCTTCACCACACAATGCTTCTGTGAAGATATAGGCAAAATCATTTCCATTTTAAAAAAAAAACACATAAACATTTTGAAAATCTGTTGGGTTGTTCATGAGAAGAAGATTTTTTAAGTTTTGGACTATTTTTAGTAACGGCGGCTATCTTGATTTTCAGATCGGAAAAAAAAATCTGCTGTATAGTCTCCTATGCAATAGAAACACCCATGTGAAGTTTCAGTTTAATTGGCCTAGTGGTTTTAGAGAAAGTCATGCTAACAGACGACAGACGACGGACAACAGACAACGTGCCATCGCATAAGCACTTCTGGCCTTTGGCCAGTAGAGCTAAAAATCCAATGAAATACCAATTAGCATTTTTTAAGAATTTTATTCACAATTTCAGAACTAATAGTGTCTAGAAACTGACTATCATCTGGAAAAAAGAGTATCACATCTTAGGCTTTTATAAATTAATCGCTAGATTATCCTCCAATTTTTTCTTAAAAAGGGGGAGAGGTGGTGGTGGTGGTGGTGGTGGTGGTGAGGGGGGGGGGGGGGGGGGGAGAATTTTCTGTTTTCTTTTTAATTTAAAAAGAGTCGAGGAGGCATGAAAATTAAGGGGTGTGCAGGGATGATAATCTAGCAATTAATTCATCATGGCCTTATATTGGCTATCACCTTAAAATTGGTATCCTCTTAAACTAGTCTTAATACATTAAAATGATTATCATCTTTAATCATCTTAAAGGAAATATACCAGGATTTTTCAAAATTTTAAAATTGGCTTTTATTCCGAATATATCATTAATCATGCCAAAATAATATATTGAAAAGGGATTTCCTAACTTGGGCCACATGCCTAGTTTAGAGTAAAATAGATTTCCTGCTTAAAATTGCAACATATTTTGTGATATATTAAACGAGTCGCGTGATTTCATTTTGATCAGTTAAACAGGCTTACACAGTAAAATTGTTTCATCTAAGAAAGAGTCTGAATGATGATTTGAGGGTTATCAAGTTGTTTTTAAATGCTGTCTATTTTTAGAATGAGGACTTCATTTCAGGTTTACCACTACAATTTAATATATTAATTTTGTCACCTTTTTGGATTTGACATACAAAAGCATTGGACATTTTATCCATTTTAAAAATGATTTCATTCTTGAAGACATTTATAGTGTTTTTTCCTGATATCCCCCTTTTAAACTGAATGTCATCACAAACTGAGTTGTACGTTAAATTGAGAACCATCCTACATGGACATCATTTAAACTTTGAATTATCTTTAACTGAATATCCTATAATTATAATAAACTGAGTACCCGTATCTAAAATTGAGAAGTACTTAAGCTAAATATCTAGACATGAGAATTTTTTTAAACTGAGTATTACGCCTTTGAAATCATTTTCTTTTATATCACGAATCTACTTTCTAATTTATTATGTTTTAAGTGGTTACAGGGTTGCAAGTTACCATACAGCCAAATAAATATAAGTAAATATAATTAGATATAAGAGTTAGTGCCAATATTAACAAGCATAGAAGTGCAAACTACATTGTTAGTTAATTGGGGAGAAAGGAAACATGTCACCCTTTAAAGAAAACACGAAATGTTTTCGGAAGTTTAGCCGAGTCAGTTCATATTCAGTGAAATAGCTTACATTGAGCTAAAGTTATGATAATCTACAATTTGATACAAGTTACCATGAAAGCTATGCTAACTTGATATTATTGCACAATATTCTGATTTGTATATAATTAGGTATAGATGTTGTATCGACATGAAAAATATTTTATTAAAATATATCAGTTTATATAATTCTATAAGTTGTTGAGAATAGGAGGTCCTGAAATACCTATACATGACAAACACCTTGACAAGCTATTTAATTGATCCGACGTGAGAATGACTATCATTCTTCCCACTTGCAACGTGGAATTGTTTGTCCAGTATATAAAATGTAAGGTTTACTTTGACAGTTTGTTTGTCTAAAGAAAATGGTGGCAAAGCAATCAATAACGATCACTGATTGGACTATCGACTTGTTTGACTGACAGCGCATGTCAGGTCGATTCTATAGGCAGTAATTGTTGAGAATCATTTAACCCTGATATACTCTGCACTCAGTTTCTGTACCCTCAAAATACTTGTAACTTGGTAACCATAAGTAGGAGAGAAGGTAGGAAAAGAATTAGCTACCCTCCACCCCACAGGAAAGAATTGGAGGAGGAGTTAAGAATCAACTAGCCAATCTATCACCACCCCACAGGAAAGAATCAACCTGGGGGAGGAGTTAAGAATCAACTAGCCAATCTATCACCACCCACAGGAAAGAATCAACCTGGGGGAGGAGTTAAGAATCAACTAGCCAATCTATCACCACCCCACAGGAAAGAATCAACCTGGGGGAGGAGTTAAGAATCAGCTAGCCATTTTGACCCCACCCCACAGGAAAGAATCAACTTGGAGGAGGAGTTAAGAATCAGCTAGCCAATCCCCTCTACCCCACAGGAAATAATATACTTGGGGGAGGAGATAAGAATCAACTAGCCAATCTATCACCATCCCACAGGAAATAATCAACTTGGGGAAGGAGTTAAGAATCAGCTGGCTAATTTCTTTTCCTAGCTAATGAAATTTTCAGACAGAGCAAAAATGAACTCTTTGTATGTTAGAGACCAAACGATCATTGTGATAAAGTGTTTCAAGGAAGAAGTTTAAACCAATGCTTTAAGTCAGATTAGATCATATTGATGATGCTGTAATATTAACCAAAAGGACCATTCTATAAAAGGTGAAACCAGCTGGCACTTAAACATACTAAAAGCACTAACAATTTAAAAAGTACTTGTTACTATGGCAACAGAGTTTTGACAATAGCAACAAAGCATGCAAAGGTCAGGACTTACAAGTGCACATCTGACCTGCCCTTTTTTATCATCTGGAAAAGTACTTCATGTAAAGCTGCAAATGATACAAACATTTGTAAGATTTTAAAATGGCATGATAATGGGAAACGAAATTGCTGTAACAAGGGAGATGTGGACAAAATTAAACCCCCTCTAAATGTCCAGACATAATTTTTAATTATCTTTTTATAGCAACACATATCTTTATATATTGAAAACAAACGAACTGAATACATTGTTGATATCTATCAAAATGTCAAAAAATCATTATTCTCTCCTATTTTATCATATTTGAATTTATGTCAAATATACCAGTCAGTGCAGGCTGATGTCAATGAAGAAATCAAGTTTGAAACTTAAAATCAATTTTTTTTAAGCATATTCGGCAGAAGTGCATGTCAACAGATAAATTTTCCTTTCATACAGATATATTAAAAGAAAATTTTCATTTTAAAACTACTTTCCAAATTGAACAGTTCAGTAATTAATATTGATGAATATGAATTAATTGTTAATTTACCTTCAATAAAACAGCAAACAATGTTCCAAAAAAGAAGTAAGGTGCCAAGGATATTAGACCAGTCTTTTTAATGTGCTTTTTTGTGAGCCAGTTCACCCTTATGGCCTTTTGATCAGTAAATGGAGGATAGCGGATTCTGTTGAAGAGAAAAAAATTTTTTGGATACGAGGTCACATGCCATTATTAAAGGGTACATGTATGTTTGTATCTATCACAGCTATTCAAATAAATACCTTACAAGAAGAACTAAGGGTTGTTCATAGAGTCAATAGATAACATGCACTACTGCAGACTTAAATACATGACTACGATGAAATCTCGAGAAGAAATTATTTTTCTAAAGGGCTGTTCATCAAATTCACTGAAGTTAGCTGAAAGCTCTGCAAAGTTAGATTACATATAAAGAGAGTTAAAAAAAGGTATAGGCATTCTGGTGTGGTTAACAAAAAGTCCATAGACACAATTTAACTGATTTCCAGTCTCTAACAACAACCCTCAGTACTGCTTCTACTAAGGAAATGGACTCAAGTGTAATCCATAGAAGTTCTGAGTTTTTTTTGAGTTACGATAAAATAAACTAGCCGAAACGCCAATGAAGTTCTACTGTATTTATAATTAATTAGAGAATTGATTCTGTTTTGTTGCATTTTGTTTTTTTACCATTCGCGAGAGCTTTATTTTCTGCCATTGTCTATGAACATTTTGTTAGTATAAGCAGTTGTTTTACAACACAAAAAGCAAAGCAAAACAATAGCACACATATATATAGCCACAAGAAATAAACACTACCAGTATTTCTTTCTTTTTAAAAACCCGAACTAATTTTACCTTTGAACATGTACCACAGTTTATTTTGTAAAAAAAACCCACAATTACTATTGTTTTGCAGTTAATTTTGTTATATCCAACATTTACTTTCCATATACCATATGATTTTTTTTAAGACTAAAGTACCACAGTACATTCGTTATGTAGACTAGATACATTTGTAGACCATTTACATTTCTGTACCACAGTTACATTTTGTTAGGTAGACAAAATACATTTCTGTACCACAGTTACATTTCTGTACCACAGTTACATTTCTGTACCACAGTTACATTTTGTTATGTAGACAAAATACGTTTGTAGACCATTTACATTTCTGTACCACAGTTACATTTTGTTATGTAGACAAAATACGTTTGTAGACCATTTACATTTCTGTACCACAGTTTACTTTGTTAAGAACATCAATTATATTATAATACATTTTTAAAATTCACTTTCCCAATTATTTTTGTTATACTTCAAAAGATTTGTTACTTTTTTTAATCTCCCAATATAGATTACCAACATTTAATTTTTATAAATATCTTATTTGTTTTTTTCTTTTCTGAATTTCTGCGTAATGAAATGAAGAAAGTGTATAAAACAACCTGAATTAATTATATTTTCAAGATTTAAAGACCATAATTCAGACAAAAGTTATCTAAATTGCAGTGTTGAAGAATTTGTCTAAAATATTATGATCCAATAAACAAGAGGCCCAAGAATTGCTCTACTGGTGACAGATGAACATTTCAGGATATGTTTTCTGCAGGTTTCTCTTCAACAAATCTTTTAGGAGACCACCATGCAATGCTACAATTAAAATATCTAATGTCTAGGCCTTGAACTTTCAGAGAAAATGTAAAATTTCGCTTAAAATGTGCTTATAAGCAGGGACATTTGTGGTCGAATCACGCTGGTTCAAGAGCATGTCTGTAATCTTGTGGTTACATCACTACTGTGCTAGTTTGGTTAAGATACAATGAAAAATGGGGATGTTATTGTGTCTACAGAAGTTTTCTTATATAACTCTATGTAAAACACTGACCTTTGTGGAACCCCCAAATTTGATTTCAGGGACCTCAACTCAACAAATCTTTTAAGGGACCTCAATGCAATGCTACATGTAAAATATCTAAGGTCTGGGCCTCAAACTTTCAGAGAAAATGTTTTTAGAGTTTCTCTTAAAATGTGATTATTAGCCCTGTTGCGGGGGCATTTGTTGTCAGATCATGCTGGTTCAAAAACTTATTCAAGATCTTGTCCTTATATAACTGCTGTGTAAGTTTGGTTAAGATTTAATGAAAACTGAAGGTTCTATCATGTCTACAAGAGAAAGATTAACAGACAGATGACGGACGGACAGATGGATGGAAGACAGACAATTTACCATGACATAAGCCCTGCTGGCCTTTGGCCAGTAAAGCTAACATTGCTGAAAGTTAACAGACCCTTTTGACTCATGTGAGCAACATATTTATACTATTAAGATTTTTTAAGAATTTGAAAAATGAAGAATCCATTAAATGTTTTATCAAAGATGTTTCGTTTTTCATTCCCAAAATCCAAAGGATAGTGCACAGTGCAAACACATGCATATCATCAGATGTCTGTATATATTGGGTATTATATTGTGTATTAAGCCAACCATTAGTGTTTCCATGGTAACACAACAGAATAAAATCCTATACCTATACAGGTCAGGCGATAGTGCAAGATCCTGTCTCACTATTCCTCGGCTTTTTCGCATGTCCTTGTAAAATTTTGATGGCAGTCATCTTGCCATTTGTGAACGGTGGATAGCGGACACTACAACAATTACCGACTACATTTACAGATAATTAAGAAAGTATTGAAGGTCATTTTGTTTGATAATCTGCAGCTCAAAGGTCATACAATGTCACAATATGTACGTAATGCATTCAGAGAAATATTTATTGTTAGTAGTCCAGCTAGTGTAACATATTGCATGTCTCTAAGAAACCTTTTAATGATTTTTATAGACAGCAGATCGGATATCCAAATAATAACAAAACTGTCCATTCACGACTTATTTGATCAGGCTAGCAGTCCAGCTAGCTCAGGTGGTAAAGCATTCACCTTGTCAGGGAAAGGGTTCACAATTGCTTCATATTTTTCTCTCTGAAAGGTAGCGTACAAACTGTGACATAATATACCACATTCCAAAGGCACGTACAGTGTACATGGTGTCACTCATAAATTTACATCTGTAGTAACCAATGAACAAAGCTATGATTCTGTTTCCTTCATTTGCTTACCAATTATCTCCCCTGCACTGAATTATTGTTATTACATAAATACACCACCTAAATATCTGAAAGCTAAAGTCACAATAACATATCAACATATCAACAACAGTTTCTTTCACATGCTTGTATGAACATGGGACAAAACAATACAAGTACTGTGCTGTGTGTTAGTGCAAGGTAGGCATTTGTAAGCATGGGAAAAAAACAGAGTAGCTGTTACTGAATAAGCGTTACCTTCAAATCACCAGAAATATGACAGAATCCCTCCAGATGATTTGGGTTTCTTTCCATAACCTAAAAGCCAGTCTATGACTGTTTTCTTTTTATCGGTGAACGGTGGGTACCTGATCCTATCAATATTTCAAACACTGCTTAGCAAACAGAATACATTTCCTATGTCATAGACAATTAAAGGGACGAGTACAGATAAAGCATCAAGATTCATACATAGTATGCCAGCGACCAGAATGTTCACATATTTTATTTTAATTTTCACTGATCATTTAATTTTTCAAATTTTGCTGACAAACTCTCAACTCTGGAAAAATATAAATAAATATGCTTATACTGACAAATGTCAACAACAGATTAGGTAGATAATGGAAACAGGTGTATATTGGCTCTTGGTGGTTTTAATCAGATGGGCTTATGAACTTGTCTGAATTCAATCAATGACATTTTGACTTGACCCTACACCAGTGAACACCAACAGCTCATCCTTTTTTGTCAGTACACCGTGTCAGTTCGGGAACATCTCCTAGATACTAGTATTATAGTTATATATGCATTGACTGGTGAGGATCCAATGAGAACTCTAGTACTTGAGTAACCATAAGGTCAAATTAAGCATTTTTTTACAATTAAAGGGCCACAACTCAAATATTTATTATCCAATTTGGCCATTTCAAGAACTTATTTGAAATATTATGGTTATATAAGTATTGCATAAGTTTGGTGAGGATCCATTGAGAACGCGGATACTTAAGTGTACAAGGGTCAATTAATTTTGACGATTCAAGGGTCACAACTCTGACATTAATTGCTGATTTGGCCATTTTGAGAAGACAAAATTACTGTGGTGAAGACCAAATGAAAACTGAAGTATTCGACAATTGCCAACATTAATCATCCGATCTATTGGCCAATTAAAAAATTTATAATCATTATCCTATTTGACCAGTTCCATAACTTGCCCAAGATATTGTGGCATTTATGTAAATGTAGTGTAAGTTTTGTGAAAATCCAATGAAAACGCAGGTGCTAGAATGCATACAACATAAAAGTTAACAGGGTGCATCTGAATAGCTTGTTTTGGGCTTTGCTTATGTTGTATAACTTCTGTATAAGTTTAATGGGGGTGAAATGAAAAATACACACTGGTGAAATATAGCAATTTTCAACATTCAAGGGCAGCAACAGCAGGGCTTTTGCTTGCACTCTTCAGAACGGGGTCGAGGTCCCTGGCTTCGGGAAAATAATCGTTATTTTTAAAGAAATTGGGAAAATGACATAGCACAGGTTTCTTCAATATACGAAACAATATATGAAGGGCTGACGGATGAATGTGGCTATGCTATATCGGCAAAATACTCTGATTTTTTTTTTTCTGTTTAGAAAAAAAATTTTTTTTTAATGATTTTTTAAACATGTTTTGGAGGTAATGGCGCATGCATTGACACGTAACATTTAAGATTTGCCAGGGCTTGTAAATGTGAATATTAATAGGACTGTTGCAATATGTTTTGATGTTCCACAATGCAAAACACAAAATAAAATTATTTCTCTCATTTTGAAGAGTTGAATGATTTAACAATATGTGACTAACAATTTAACAGGAGGTTGGTATTACTGCGGGTAGTGTGTTGGCCGCTCGTGCCAGAAGTGAAGGGTTTAATCCCGGGTTCAATCATCTCAAAAACAACGGTCTGTACTGGCTCAACCAAGGAAAAAGACTCGATCTAGTCATTCATATAAGCTTGGATTTTTATCCGCAGTTTGCCAAAAACTGAATAAATGTTGTTAACGGTACACATTAATTAGCGTTCCGCTTTCTGTAGACGTTAGTTTATACTAATTTATTTGAGCTTGATTGCGATGAAAGCTCAGAGCTTATATTAACCGCTCTTGAGTCCGTTTCCTGGGTAGAACCAGTACTGAGTGTTGTTTTATAAGAGGCATGAAGTCGATCAAGGATTGAACCCACAACCTCTGGCATGAGTGGCTAACTCTCTATCCATTACACTACCGCCCCGCTTTTTTTTTTCATAAAACATTGTAACAAAATATTAAAGTGCATGATCGTGAATGGATGAACGATCAATACAAAAAACTAAGACACAAATGAATGAATAACTATTATACTTAATGAATTAATGAATAATGCATGAGCAATATGATGATTATCAAATGATTGAATGAATGAAAAAAGTGACGGGAAATATCTGTTAATTCAATATATCGAAGCCGTGCGCGATTAGATCAGTCGGTTACGCGTTTGACTATCAATCCAGGGGTCATGAGTTCGAATCCGCGCCCGGCAACAGTCTCAGTGATGATTGATATACGACATTGTGTCTCATTATCATTCGTCTTTCATCACTGATTCAAGTGGGAAAGTTATCAGTTACTTGCTGAGATGGGGTGTGCTCGAGTACTGGTTAATCCAGGAAACAGTGGTTAGGTTAACTGATCGTCTGTTAGCCCTCGATAGCATAAAATGATGCTAAATATTCAATCAATCAATCAATATATCGAAATTCTATATTGTCATGTTATGTTTGTGTGTATATGCATAAATAATAAATTGGTCATTAATCTTGGGTAAAAAAAACAATAATTCTTGATCTTGCAGAAAATATACCAGTAGGTATTTATATACTTACTTGTTTACAGACTCCATTTTTAAATCCCTCTCCATGCACGCCCGCTTGTGTGAAAAGGCTTCAACTGAGAATCTGCCATGGTAGCTGCCAGTGCCACTGTTACCCACACCACCAAACGGAAGAGATGGTACTAAAATATGGCAAACATGGGCATCATTATTCTCTGTAAATTTTTCATGGAAACAAAAAAAGAATTTTAAAATCTGATTCAACACGTTAAGGATTATATTCTGAATGGAGCAGCTAACCAGCCACTTTTGTATAAATATCCAATATTCTTGTAAAAATTTTGAGTAGCAATATTCAAATTTGCATACAACGTTAACAGAAAGTTTTGGTCTATATTATCCTTAATGTTCTTTCTTATTCAAGTTCAAAATTCAAGAAAATGACTTGGATGCTTGATGAGAAAATACATAAAAAGTTGGCGGGTTAGCTGTTCCATTCAGCATGTATCTGACATGGGATTGGCACATTCTATCAACCTCAGTACATATCTGATATGACACATTCTAACCAAATTGGTATATATCTGACATGACACATTATAACCAACCTCAGTATATATCTGACATGACACATTCCAACCAACCTCAGTATATATATCTGACATGACACATTCCAACCAAACTTGGTTTATATCTGACATGACACATTCCAACAAACCTCAGTATACATCTGACATGACACATTCCAACCAACCTCAGTATATATCTGACATGACACATTCCAACCAACCTTGTTTTATATCTGACACGACACATTCCAACAAACCTCAGTATACATCTGACATGACACATTCCAACCAACCTTGGTTTATAGCTGACATGACACATTCCAACCAACCTTGGTTTATAGCTGACATGACACATTCCAACCAACCTTGGTTTATATCTGACATGACACATTCCAACAAACCTCAGTATATATCTGACATGACACATTCCAACCAACCTTGGTTTATATCTGACATGACACATTCCAACAAACCTCAGTATTTATCTGACATGACACATTCCAACCAACCTCAGTATATATCTGACATGACACATTCCAACCAACCTTGTTTTATATCTGACACGACACATTCCAACAAACCTCAGTATACATCTGACATGACACATTCCAACCAACCTTGGTTTATAGCTGACATGACACATTCCAACCAACCTTGGTTTATATCTGACATGACACATTCCAACAAACCTCAGTATATATCTGACATGACACATTCCAACCAACCTTGGTTTATATCTGACATGACACATTCCAACAAACCTCAGTATATATCTGACATGACACATTCCAACCAACCTCAGTATATATCTGACATGACACATTCTGACAAACCTCAGATATATGACATGGCATATTCTAACCAACCACAGTATATATCTGACATGACACATTCTGACAAACCTTGGTTTATATCTGTCATGACACATTCCAACAAACCTCGGTTTATATCTGACATGACACATTCCAACCAACCTCAGTATTTATCTGACATGACACATTCTGACAAACCTCCGATATATCTGACATGGCATATTCCAACAAACTTCAGTATATATATATGACACGACACATTCTAACAAACCTCAGTATATATATCTGACACGACACATTCTAACAAACCTCAGTATATATATCTGACACGACACATTCTAACTTACCTCAGTATATATATCTGACACGACACATTCTCACCAACCTCAGTATATATATATCTGACACGACACATTCTAACTAACCTCAGTATATATATCTGACACGACACATTCTAACTAACCTCAGTATATATATCTGACACGACACATTCTCACCAACCTCAGTATATATATCTGACACGACACATTCTAACTAACCTCAGTATATATATATCTGGCACGACACATTCTCACCAACCTCAGTATATATATATCTGACACGACACATTCTAACTTACCTCAGTTTATATATCTGACACAACACATTCTAACTAACCTCAGTATATATATTTGACACGACACATTCTCACCAACCTCAGTATATATATATATATATATATATATATATATATATATACATGTATATCTGACACGACACATTCTAACTAACCTCAGTATATATATATATCTGACATGACACATTCTCACCAACCTCAGTATATATATCTGACACAACACATTCTAACTAACCTCAGTATATATATATCTGACACGACACATTCTAACTAACCTCAGTATATATATCTGACATGACACATTCCAACTAACCTCAGTATATATATCTGACATGACACATTCTCATCAACCTCTGTATATATATATATATATATATATCTGACAAGACACATTCTAACCAACCTCAGTATATATATATCTGACAAGACACATTCTTACCCAACCTCAGTATATATATATATCTGACACGACACATTCTAACCAATCTCAGTATATATATATGACACGACACATTCTAACTAACCTCAGTATATATATCTGACACGACACATTCTAACTAACCTCAGTATATATATCTGACAAGACACATTCTCACCAACCTCAGTATATATATATCTGACAAGACACATTCTAACCAACCTCACAATATATATATCTGACACGACACATTCTAACCAACCTCAGTATATATATATATCTATGCGGTTCACTTATAACGGAAGTATTGAAAGAAGAAATATTAAATTATTTGTCATTTTTTTATACATTTTCCTATACATATGCAACTTTGCATCCCTTTGCTGGTCTTCTAAAATATTATAAAAAGATGAAAGAAAAAAAAACAATAAACTTGAGACTAGATTGACTCATCGTACACATCAAGTTTGATCAAAATTGGGAAAAAGTGTTTCAGCAAAAGTTCCCCAACTTCAGTTAATTTTTAGTACCAGTAATAGCAGCTATGTTTGACAAGATGCAGTAACAAGAAAAACAAATTTGAAGTTGAAAAGTCTTCACCTAAGAAACAATGTGACCAAGTTTCAATTAAATCTTTTCAGTGATTGCAGAGGATGAGCAACTATTGTAGATGACAATGAACATTAAATACAGAGTTATGATGGAGAGACTGTAGATATGGCTCAACTCAGATATAGCTCAACTGAACTAAAAAGGCATATATTTTATTCATGTTGTATGGCGTTTAGTGTCGCTTTCAACAATTTTTCAGTCATATTGCGACGGTGTCTACTAGAGGCAGTATTCTGAGAGCTGTCGCACTGGAGTATCATGTACCATACTGCAGACACATGATATGATACCACATCCAGTCACATTATACTGACACCCTGCTGACCAGATCTAGAACTTTCCTCTGAATGCTGAGCATAAAGCAAGGAAGCTTTTAGTACCATCTTTAAAGTCTTTGGTATGACCCGGTCCGGGATCAAACCCACAACCTTCCGCATGCGAGGCGGGTGCTCTACCACTAGTGTATATTGTACTTACTGGAGGCTTGCATCAAGCTATCATTTACACACACACCTCCAGATGATACGTTCTCTATCAGTTTCTGTGTCACACTGCGGTTGGTGGAATATATGTAAAACGCAAGTGGTTTTTCCCTGAAATTGAAAATATAATTACCAATTACTGGTCCCAAGATTATAAATATCTTTACAGTGGCATAGCTTCCTTTACAGCACAATGCCCAAACTTGTACATATTCCTGCGAATGCATTACAGTATTTTATGCAAAATGCAAAATGCCCCCCCAGGACACTGAAAATACAAGTATCCTAAAAATTTTTTTTTTTCTGGTGGGCCATACCCCCCAAACCCCTCTACAACCTGGTGGACTGTCAAATCATTTTAGGATCAGTTACGACATTGCTTTAGATAAGCTAAAACCAACCAATGAATGCTTGTCTTTTATTGTAACACAAGTTTTTATTGGTTGATTTGAGCCCAACTTAGTAAAGTATGAACCCAAGAGTTTTATAACCATAAAGGTCTGCTGTGTTTTCACAAAAAAATATAAAAATATGTAAACGTTAACCAACAATTATTCATAATATTTTTAATATTGATCAGAATGAATCCAAAGTTGGCCCATATCATGCAGAACATTATATACATGTATTTACTTTAAATACAATCATTTTAAACATCAAAAACTAAACATCATCATCTTGACTTACCAATATTTTTAATTATTTTTTAAAACGCAAGCCTGGTCTAAATTAAAAACAATTTCTCATCACAAGCTACCTTTCTTTATAACACTTTGTGTAAGTATTAATAACACCGTTCAATTTTTGTAGCTCGACAATTTTTATTTAAACATACTGATTGGGTTACTACTGAACATCCCAATCTCTGGGTTTAACCCTTAACTTCATATAGACGCCTTTGGACACCTCTTATATAGAAGGCTTTTGAATTATTGGGTGAATTATGTTTATATTAACTGACAGAGTGGAAAACAGTGCAGGAAGCGTTCAGATTGCTCGTTACGAGCAATATGAAATCTTCCTGTACTGTTTTAAAAGGCTTTCTGTGATTGGTGGGGGAAAACGCGTATTTATGGAGTAAAGGGTTAACACCATTTCCAACACACATTAGTTTATTTATAGCATTTTTAGTTTTATTTGTGAAGAAAAACCTCACAAATAAATCTGAGTTAAACCAGCAACGACCTACAGCGAGTAAATTTTTCTCACAAAAAATATTTGAATTGAGTGGGACTTGAACCTACCTCAATGATAAGAGTAGAACTGTGTATTGGCATTACATTTAAAATTGGCTATAAACATTATTTTCTTATATATCATGCCTATATATACTCATTGACCCCATATTGCCAAATGGATATCTATTTAAACATGCCAAAATAATATATTGAAAAGGGCTTTCCTAACTTGGGCTACGCACCTAGGTTGGACGAAAATAGATTACCCGCCTATAATGGCAACATATTTTGTGATGTATTAAATGAGTCATGTGATTTCACTTTGATTTCAATTTAATCCATTATGTTTTACGAAGCAAAAATTGTTTTATCTTAGAAAGAGTCTGAAGGTCGTCAAACAGTATTTTACTACTGAAATGTTTTCAGATTTCATTTATAAACGATAATGAGATACTTTTTATCCATTTTGGTAATTAGTTTGTTTTTTAAGATATTTATAGCGTTTTTTTCCTGACATACAACCTTTAAAAGGATGCATATCAATTTGAATAAATTTTCATTTAACTCCATTTCAGATATCATATTTATCATGCAACTTTTAACTTTACCATTACATAATACAGCTGACTGCTACCAGCATAATATTTTCCAAGCTGCATTATGCTAAGTAGCTTGAACTCTTTTTTTCCCTCATCTATTTTTAGATTTAAAGTTAATGCAGTATTTGCAAGGAAACTTCGTAATCAAATCAGGTAAAATATATATTTTAGGTAAGAAACATTAAATACACGTAGCGAACTCAAAACTGCTGTAATATTTGGTTCCATTATCGCACTATTACCTTTGCTGTAGGTAAAAGGCTCGCATTTATTACTTTTCTTAGTTGCCAAAAATAAAAAACAGCTGATATTTTACGCAACCATGTAATTCGTATACAGTATGACTTCGTGTATAAAATGAGAATAAACAAAAATGTGTACAGACCCGTAAATTTCCAAGGGACATAACTCTTGTATATGGTTGAAAGGCATCATATTTCATATATTTATGGAAAGAAATGTTTATTTTTTAAAAAATTAATTTTAACCTATATTTTCAAAACTCTGATGATGGCCCTAGTAAAGTAATATGTAATATGGTGTGTGTTTTACGTTTGACCCCCCTTTTCCATCAAATATTTGATAGCTTACCCATCCACTATATAGGATATGGCCTCATCAACATTTGCAACAGGAATTATGGGTAAAAGTGGTCCAAATATCTGTAAAATAAATCAAGGTTCAACTGCAACATGCATAAACCATTAGAACATCGAGCTAATATACAGGATTCAAACCCACAGTGTTGTTGCGGTGGCGCAGTAGATAGATTTGTCGTCATAAACGTGCTAGACGCTGATGCCATAGGGGCATAAACGTGCTAGACGCTGATGCCATAGGGGCTTCCGGTTGATCCTAAAGATGTAAGAAAAATATTGAAGAAATTGTCCGTGGTCAAGTTTAAAGACATGTGTCACTCTTCTCCATTGAGTCATATAAAATAGGAATAATACAAAAAATAGAATTTAAATATGCTCATATAGTTTGTTCAGTCATGTGATATTATATTGACAATTATAAACAAGAAAATTAAATTCCACAGATTTAAAAGCCTTGCCTATATTGATTTAGCACAACATGAAGCTTAGAAGAAGTCTACAATTCTACCCATTACAAAACTCTGAGCGAAATTTGGTGACCTCTGAGCAAACAATGACAGTTTAACACAAAATCTTAACATTTTATTGGCCAAGTTAATTGTGCTTAAATTCCAAGATCATCTAAACAAATGTTGCATATTTAAGGTATTACATGTATATATAACAACACAGTTGTGGACCAAATTTGGTGTCTCTGAATGAAACAGTTTCTGTGCAAAAACTCAACACTGAAATGTTGATGTTAGTGCTGGAAAAGAAACACCTATGTCTATTTTTTTCTTTCAAAAAGGTGACAATAAAAGCATAATCTCACAAGTACATTACATGTATCTTGAGTAAAAACTTACAGTATAACGTTTTATAATTTGGACTTATGACCTGACATTTGACCCTAAAATTCTGCATTTTATCTTGGCCAATAGTCTAAACTGTGTAAGCGGTGACCTCTATTAAGTAGCCATAGGAAAAAAATTACAAAAAACATAGACCACTTTTGCTCCTTCCCTTCACCGGCTGCTTAAGACAAGTTTGACTGTAGTAGTTTTTAATTGTATTTGCATGGAAATTAAACATAATTAAGACGTATTTTCAATAGCATGTTTATAGTTACAGGTCGAGGGCTAAGAACTACATGTATCATACTATTATACCTCAGATTCCATGATGGGGTCTGTAAAGGTAACATCTGATAGGACAGTTGGTGCTATAAACCTTTCAGATTCAATCATGTCTCCACCGGTAACAACTGTTCCTTTTGTCTCGTCCAATAGTTTCTTTATTCTCCTGTAATAGAACAACAACAATTCACCATCATGAAGTAAACAATTCATAGCACTTTCGACTCACCATTAAAGTCAAAAGTTTGAGTCTTGCTCCAAAAACTTTGCCAGTTACTTGTGGAAGGGCAGTGGTTTATTCAGATGCATTCTGATGTCTTCCTCAACCAATAAAGCTAGATATGCCATATATAGCCTGAAATGTGTTGAAAATAGCGCTAAAACCCATTAAAAAAATTCATAAAGGACCTGCCAAGTTTCAGAGAATAACAAAATCAGGTAATCACTTGCTTGTTTAACACATCAAATGTCATGACAGTCACAGCCAGTAAGTTTCTAACAAGTTGTTTCTCCTTCGTCTTCTTCTTCTTCCAGATAACTTCATCTGCCAGGTCTGCTGAGTATAATGAACGTCATGGAACAATCTTAGGCTTCCTTTTAGTTAAGTAAATTATCCACAAAATTTCATCAAAATATCTTAAGGAAACAGAATTTACCAAATCGAAATGGTAGTGATACTGACAACAATGACTTGTGCCAATGGACAAACAATCACTAAATGTCTACAAGCTACACAATATAATGGTTCATTTAATAAACAACAACTGTCAACAGTTCAACCTAAAACAAGACACTGGAGTATTGCAAGCAAAACATAAGTACCCATTCTGGTTTACAGATAGAAACCTCAATTTTTGTCTGACTTTTGTCTGCATTATCTCCTTATTACACTCTTATCTACATGCACAGTTTTAAAAACCTAGCTTGGATAACTTTTTAAGTATTCTTTCAAGATGACTGGAGGCTGGACAGATGGAGGTTAACCAAGAATCCCATCGGATGAAACTGATAGAGGACTAATAACTGTGATCATTGTTAATGTATTTCTGAATTATCCATAATTTGTTTGAACCTCAATGTAGCATCAATGGATATTGTGAACTTTTAGTTGAATCTGACAGCAGTTCAAACAGAGACGCATGAAACACAAAATAAAGTGTAAATTAAAGGTGCACTTACTGAAAATGTCTATCATTAACTATTCTACCATAATCAGGGGACTTGGCAGCTCCATCTGGATAAAATTCTTCCAAAGTTGCTTTAAACTTCTCTACAAGAGCATCCTGAAATAGAAAAAGTTTAATTTCAGAGGGGACTTTTATTTCTTTCTTTTTTTTTTTTGAATGGGTTTAATGCCATTTTTAACACATTTCAGGTTATATATGGTATATCCAGTTGTAATGGTGGAGGAAGACCTCAGACTGAATAGAACCATGTCCTTCCACAAGCAACTGGAAACTTTCTCACAAAATTTTTTGAGTGAGCAGGACTCGAACCTATGACCTTAGCAGTAAAAGGTACACGTGTAAGTGATCTTAAGATGGCGCCTTAGACCACTCAGCCACGGAGGACTTTTTCTCTTTCATATTCATTTACTTCCTCTTTTTAAACTTTTTAAATTAAATGCAAGAGTATAAACAGTATCAATAAATTTATGTATTTCTCATACAAAAAAATCCACTCGATAATGGTTATGGTTCAATCAGATTGTCCATATATCATTTCACAAAGTATGATTACTATAAGATGAAAAGCTGAGGTGCGGTTGTGATATACCCACGGGTGACAATTCTGATACTCTGCATCACCCATGGATAGTTACACTAGCTTTGCATCATTTTATTTGAGCAGAACAGAACAAAATACAGCTAACGTTAACATCTTATCAAAACGGTGTTTGCATGAAACTAGTGTTGCGATTGGATAACGTTCCCTTCATATAATCGTGAAGGAACCAATCATATTGCTGCATTGTGGCTTGGTAGAAATGATGCAAACCTAGTGTAAGATGCTGTGGGTGAAAAATGGAGGATATCAGAACTGATTACACAGTGGGTATCCAAAGATGTACCAAATTATGCAATCTTTGATGTTGACAGGAAATATCCATGACAGTAATTGTCTGATTGGTCAGTTAAAACACCTGTCTGAGATAGAATAGTAACATAACTACTGTACAAATTTGTTCAGGATCCAATGAAAAATGCAGGATTGATTGATTGATTGAATATTAAGCATCATTTTTATGCCATCGAGGGCTAACAGATGATCAGTTAACCTAACCACTGTTTCCTGGGATCCTGAAAGGTTAACCAGCACTTGGGCACACCCCATCTCTGCAAGTAACTGATAACTTTTCCACTTGAATCAAAATGAAGGAAGAGGATACAGTCATTGTCTTATTGTAAAGGTGGGTGTCTTCAAGTTATGCCTTTAAAATTGCAAGTTTTTGAATATTAAATATTGTTTTATCCAAGATCTTCTATCATATTTATCGGTTCATATATGTCAACCAAAATTTATTTGTTAAATTTGTGTTTCAAAACGATGAAACTATTAGAATAAAATTGATAAAAAAACAAGGAAAGAAAGATTTGTCTTGATTTATCATTCATATCATTTCTAGATTTTATATAATATTTATATTTTTTTAAAGAAGTTTAACACCATTTTCAACACATTTCACATTATATATGGCATATCCAATTTTATTGGTGGAGTAAGACCTCAGAATGAATCACAGTAGACCACAGTCCTTCAACAAGTAATTGGCAAACTTTTTCACATAAAGTTTTTGGAGCAAGCGGGACACAAACCTACGACTTGAGTGGTGAGAGATAAGTAATCTGTGGACAGCCTCGGAGGACCCTTTATTTCATATAATATCCATACAGGCCTTGGTTTAGTATTATTGTCATCATCATTTTTTCACCACAATTTTCCATAGCTTCCTGGCAGGAATCTCAAATTAATATACCAAGATCAAGGTTTCCCTTGCATAGAGTTAAAACATCAAGCGTCTAATTGAAACCGATCATTTTTTTCAACTGTCAATCAGAGTTTTCCATGAACAAAGTAACTTTCCACGTATGACGTAATCATCCTTTGTGTTTGCGAGATGCATAGTTGATTGACAAGAGTGTAATTCAATTCTGCACTTTGGTGTCATTGTTCATATAGACTGTTGCTGAAACTGAAATTCGACGTTCAAAACTTCAGTAGGAGCTGACCGTTGGTAAAAAAAAATCATCACTCGGGACTAGGACGGGGCCATAAGTCGAGTAGGGATTCAGAGAGTGATTTTGGAGTCTGAAAAATTCGACTTATGGCCGACGATATACGGTAATATAATGAAGGAGAAACATGATTACTATATCATTTCACCTGTGTTTCCTTGGTACACATGATGTAGTCTGGAGCAACACATATCTGGCCAGCGTTCGAGCATTTCCCCCAAATAATTCTGTTAGCGACAACTCCAAGATCCGTTCCTTCATCAACATATACAGGACTGAAAAAAGAACAGACAATGTCAATTGTTTTTTTATACATTACTTATAGACAAACAGTCAATGCTTATACGGGCCCAGTTAGGTCAGCTGGTAGCCTGTTTGACTATTTAACATTGTGTCGGTCCAGCCAGTCTCCATGATGATTGGTATATGACACTGTCATTCATCTTTCGATGTGGGAAGTTGGAAGTTATCAGTTACTTGCATATGGGTGTGGTTTCCAGGAAGGAGTGATGATCCCTTAAGGCATAAATATTCAAACATCTGATCTAATACAGTACTGAAATGTCAAACAGTCGATGCTAAAAAAGTTCTGAAATGTCAAAATGTCAATGCTAAACCAGAACTGAATTGTCAAATGGCCATTGCCAATACAGGAATGAAATGTTAAATAGTCGCTGTGAAAAACAGGAATGTAATCCCAAACAGTCAATGTCCATATGGGCCTTTTATGCAAAACAGTCAATATCAATAAACTTTTTAAGATCTGTTAGATCAACCGGCCATTGCTTATACAGATTTGCAGCTGCTAAAGTGGTTCAAGTTTAAGGAAGAAATCTAGCACATCTTGTAAATATATGTCCAGATTATGATTATTTACCCTGAACCCAAGCCTTACACCTACAAAACAGGTAGTATAGACTGTCCAAACACTATAAACTATGCCACGCAGCCCTTATGAAAAAGACACTAAAAAAACATAAATTTTATAACGATGAATTTAAAATCAAGTTCATCACGTTTTGCCGCCAAGTTCAAGAATAACTGGTGTGAGATGCTCGGCAGCTGCCCTGGCAATGATCTTTCCCACCGCAGAACTTCCCGTGTAGAAGATGATATCCCATTTCTCCTGCAACAGAGCTGTAGTCTCGGGGATACCTCCGTTGATACACATGATAGCTTCCTGAAATAGAACCTCAATATTATAGATAACAATACTGATTATTACCAAGGGTCCTCCATGTCAGAGCGACCTTGATACCATCTCAAGATCACTTACATCTCGCAGTTAAGGTCGTAGGTTGGAGTCACGCTTTATGTGAGAACGTTTGCCAGTTACTTGCGGAAAGATGGTGGTGCTACGGACTCATTCGGAGCTTTTCCTCCACCTTTAAAACTAAATATGCCATATATGACCTGAAATGTGTCGAAAATGGCATTAAACCCCATTCAAAAAACAAATAACACCATGTTTAGAATCACTTGGCATTTAATGCTTGTGGTCAGTTTTTTTTCTTATGGATAACATGTATAAAGTATTTGTCTGAATGGTGTTTATGCTATTTACAGAATATAATATATCATATAATGGCAACTAATTTATAGTTGAATATGAGCAAACTATCTTTCCCCCAAGTTTTTAACTGGCTTTCACATAAGAGATACATGTATCTGAACGCTTATTACAGCTTAAACCCAAGACTTCAGTGGTAAGAGGTATTAAGTGCTCATCAATCACTCCGAGACCAGCTTGCTACCAAAACTGTTGTTTTTCTGTGCATTTTAAGTAAACAAAGCACAAAGAAATAATTATACATTCAACTTAATATAAAAAGCTTAAATGTTCAAAATTAATCGAAAATAATCTTAGACTTTTTTTTCAAGCATTTATTGATTTCATATTTTATAATCAACATTTACATGTACATGTAGCTTGCTCTGATCAACCTATCAGTTACAAGCAATCCCAGGTACGCTGATCTGGTGGTACATAGACCACTGTTTAATTACAGAAATACTGTTGAAAAACTTGGGGGTGGGGGGGGGGGGGACACTCTATCAAATAACAATCAAATACACGCTTTTCTGAAATTTATTTAAGATCATGAAAGTAAATTATTACCGTGTCAAAGTATTTAGGGAACAATTCTTTCATCAGGCCTGAAGTATTGACACACAGTTCTGACGGTTTAATGACAACACAGTTTCCTGAAATGTAACGTAAATCAAAATGATGTAGTTTTTAAACATCATTTCATTTAATTATTTAACTTATAACAGTCGACCAGTTCTTACATATTCCAAAACCAAGCCTAGGAGAATATTGAATAACACTTTCTTACTCTGGTGCAATTTGGAATTGTTTTGTTAGTACATGTATCAGTAATTCTACATGTGTAGTTAAAGTCAAATCTATGTAAGCGGCCACCTCTATTAAGCAGCCACTTGTATGCTTTCATGACAAATTAACCTGTATTAAGCAATAACCTCTCTTAAAAGGTCACTTTTGCTCCTTCCTTTGACTGGCTGCTTAAGATAGGTTTGACTGTAATTTCAAAGCAAACTTATATCTTAACTGTAAAATTTTGCTGATTAAATGCTAAATTGTAGCCCACAATAAAGTTACTCATTGACAAGCATTGGGTTATGCTAAAACATTGACAAATAAAATGAAAAATGCCAACCTGTGGTTTAATGAATTTCTCATTTAAATTACAAGGATAGAATCAACTATTATCTTTGAATGGGACCTTCCTCTATGTGTTTCAATAAATTAATTTTGAAGCCCTCCTCCACCAATAATACTGGGTATGCCATATATATTAATCTGGAATGTGTTGAAAATGGCATTAAACCCCATTCAAACAAACATAAAAGGGGTGGGGGTGTGGGGGGGTAATATAATGGATAGTGTTGGCTGCTCACGCCAGAGGTTGCTGGTTTGATCCCCTGTTCGACCCAATGCCTCTCGTAAAACAATTCTCTGTATTGGTTCTACCCTGGAATTGGACTTAAGAGCGGATCATATAAGCTCTAAGTTTTCATCGTAATCAAGCTAAAATAAATTAGTATATAACGGAACAAAAATGCATTGTTACAAATATTGGAAATCAATTCTAGATGGAAAATAACATCCATTATATATATATATATATATATATATATATATATATATATATATATATATATGAATAACATATATTTTATACTGTGTATATAGTCTGTAAAACTTGTATTGTCTAACAGTTTATGTTTAATATTCTGCAGGTTAATCAATAAACATGCAAATATATATATTTTTGAATGGGGTTTAACAGCATTTTCAACACATTTCAGGTTATATATGGCATATACAGTTTTCCTGGTGGATGAAGACCTCAGACTGAATAGAACCACCGTCCTTCAGCAAGTTACCGGAAAATTTCTCACATAAAGTTTTCGGAGTGAGCAGGACTCAAACCTACAACCCTAGCAATGAGAGGTAAGTGATCTTGAGACGAGGCCCTAGACCACAGAGGACCCTAAATATATATAGTAATATGGATATGTGATACATTGGTTTAAAATATGTTGTGACATGTTTTTAATATTATAGTCAAATATAATTCTTTATAGAATGGCAAGGTTATTTGTTAAATGTAAAGATTGTTTCATATTGTGCATATACAGTGTATTAACCATGATGACACTTATATAAAGTTAAATGATTGGAAGGCAGTGGGTTCGACCCATGGTCATAAAGAATAAAATCTCTAATCTATTAAGAATAAAAAAAATATATTGCAATATTTGACATAGAAGACATGTTTACAAATTACATAATTATGCATTTTGGGGGAAACAAGAAAATATCAACCAATCGGTGACTATATGCTTATTAAAAAGAAAAAAAGCAGGTACTGTTTTCTATATAATTACACAAGTTTGCCCTTGATCACCTTTTAAATATTTGACATACATGTATTACAAACATTATTGCAAATATATACAAACACATGAATTAATCTAATTAGTTCAGCTGTTGTTGTATAAAAACAGCTGAACTAATTGAATGTTTTATCCAATTGTTTACTTTAAAGCACCAATTATCTAATTAAAGTAAACCCATTCTTTATTTAATTGAAACTGAAAAAATGCATTATGGAGGTATTAATTTAGATAATAAAATTTGATTTAATTACAAACCAAAGAAAAATATAAGGAATAAATCTGGTAATTACTTGGCAAACATTTAAAAGAAAACAAACAACTCAAATCAACATCTATATAAATAATGAAATTTTCTTTTTATCATTTTATTATGCTATTATAGAATACATATATGCATTAAATGTGATTTAGTTTAATTTGATTTCTTTATATATATTAAACAGTTTTTTGAAATATTTTTGGGATATTGGACTTTGTGAGGTAAGCTAAGGTTTAAATTTTAGCTTTTAGTCTTTTTCAAATAATGTCCCATTGCCATATTTAATATTAGTATTATACACATCATATTTTTTCTCTTATATAGGAGAGTATATCTCGGATCCTTGGTACAGAAAAATCAGTCACTGATTTTATGCCAAAAGAATTTAGTCTATAAGTTATTTCAGTCACACAATTAGCTTTAATAGTATAAACTTATTTATTTTACTTTAATTGTGAAACAAGTTCTTAAAAATCAAGCTCAAAATCTTCCTGGTTAGAACCAGCTCTAAACATATGCGGAAAAGTGCTTGCTCAAGGACACCACACAAATCAAAGGAGGATCTACCACTTGACGGCGCGCTCCACTTTCATCTGAAGGGCATATGGCAGTTTTTAATTTTTTTTACTTAAAACTTTACTTTTTGCTGGGAATGGTCAGTATTGTAAAGAATTCCATTGTTCAGTGAAAGAATTTTTATTTGAATTTTTGAGATGAATAGAATATTGGGTTATTCAAAAAAACGAAATTTTACGTGAATATTTGAGTGTTCATAACATCTCAATTGGTTGTTTTTCCTTCTCCAAGTCCATGACACATGTGACATATAACAATTATATTGTCCAACAACGACAAGAGTATTTTTTCCTTGTTAATGGGAAGAGGGCCAAGCTTTTGAGATTGGATAAAAAACAGCACAATCGTGAATTTGGGAATTTTGTAGGTTTCATCAAGCTGGAAAATAAAATTTTCTCATTTTGGAAATTATTTTTTCCTCAATTTGGAATGAACATGATTTTCAAAAGTATCCAAATATATGCCTCTATTTAATTATCTAAAGGTAAAAAAGCCCTGTGCCTGTATTACTTTTGTTGATTTTAATAATACCAGTATTGACAGCCACTAAGCTGTGATATGTTTTATAACAAATAAGAATATTCTGATTTATTTATTTCAATAATATTTAAAATATATGTAGAACTCTACCATATTGTATTGGTAAATCTTTTGTTCTATAAATCAAAATGAATAGTACATCAGCTTAGGGGATATTCTGTATTATGTGTACTGAACTATGCATACTGTTCTACATGCAAACTGAACTGCATATACTGCACTTTGTGAACTATACTGTATTGATGTACTGCATTACGTGTACAATATATTGTACTTAGTGTACTCGAGTCCTGTGTGTTATTTGTTGTCCTTTGTGTACTAAGCAATTATATGTAAAGTGTCCATACCTGCTGCTATAGCGCCCATCATGGGTAACAACGTAGTCTGTATGGGGTAGTTCCATGGCGCTATCACCAGACTGACACCAAGAGGTTCACGGCGGATGTATACACTGTCCATTATATTCAATAACCCTTTTTTTACCTAGGTAAAATAATTATAAACAGTGATAGCATATTGTCACCCAGTCTGCTATGGTTACAAGAAGAAAAACACCAATACATGGTAAACAATACACTGTACCCACATGGCAAAATGTATCCTTGAGTGTTCTATCAGGTAGACCAACAGCCCAAGGCTCAGAAGGTCCGATTAGCTCAGTCAGTCAGCGTCTGACTATCAATCCAGGGGTCGTGAGTTCGGAGCTCGTGATGATTGATATACGACATTGTGTCTCATTATCATTCCTCTATCACCACTGATTCAAGTGGGAAAGTTATCAGTTACTTGCGGAGATGGGGTGCGCTTGAGTACTGGTTAATCCCAGGAAACAGTGGTTAGGTTAACTGATCACCCTCGATGGCATGAAAATGACGCTAAATATTCAATCAATCAATCAATCAGAAGGTCATAGTCTGCCCCCCTCCCCCCGCCACTGTATGTACGGTATGATGTCCAGGAAAAATGATTTGTTGCAAAAGCTTGTTTCACGATCTATATAAAATAAGTTACAGTAGTCTTAAAATGTGATTGCCATACAATAACTGTTATTGTAACTGTGTTATTAATATTGTAATTGAACACTACTGTTACAACATAAAATAATACAAAATACAATTGTATTTCAATGGACTGTACAGTATGTAAAACTGTGGTTCATGGGGCGGGGATAAATGTGTACCTTGGTTTAACTGTACACAAGGCTTTTTTCCTGTAAATTTTGTTGAGCACCATTTTTCAGCACTAGTAACAAGTATGATACATGTATGTTTTGGTAAATGTATGAATCATCTTAAATAAGGCTACTACAATATCATGTATTAATAATACATGCTATCAAGGAACTATAGAAGGATATACTATAGTTCCTTGATGAGATTGTAGTAGCCTTATTAATAATACATGATACTATTGTAGTAGCCTTATTATTAATCAATTATAAAGTAACTTATTCAATAGTATTTGATAGTTCAAGTACCCTTATAAGATGAATATTATATTTACACAATGCTTTAATATATGTTAAAAATTTGAACTGTTTTAAGTGGGGATTTTATTTGTTGAAATAAGATGCTGAGAAACCAGGAGTATCCAACTATCCATTAATGTGCATTTCAAATATATGTTTCTATCCTATATTAGAATAATATTGCCATAAAAATATAGTAAAGGAGTGTTAATAAATGGACAACATGTCATATTTAAAAGTTAATACAATTGAGAAGTTTGCATTTTCAATGTTTGATTCTGTAATTTTCATTAGGTGTCAGTGTATTTCCAAATAAATATACATTTTATAAAAGGAAACATTAATAGTTAAGTCTTAAACATCAATAATACTTGGGACCGCTATAACCGATGCCCCAATTTTTTAGGATCCAACTTTTGAAGGCGCCGACTTTTATACCGGGTTTCTCAAATTTTTGTTAACATACGGTAGGCAACATCCGGGTGTTTTTTCGTATTTTTTCTTCAATTTATGTACAAAATAAACAATTTTAAGTGGGGATTTCATTCTAGTTTTGTTGAAGTAAGATGCTGAGAAAACCTTTTACAATTCCATTGTTTTGCTTACTTGCATAAAGCCCATACTATACACTGCGATCTATTGCTAGTTGTCTTGATCAGAGAAATGGTTGTGACATACTTTATTAAGTTTTCTGTTCCAATTGATTGCATACATACTACATAGATTTCACGTGATTGGGAGGTTTATGAATCAATTGAAAGGTAATGCCGACACCTTTTTAAATATTGTGAAAAACATTGTCAACACCTTCAGTTGCTTATCAAAACAATCGCACATGGTGCGTGCGTGACTGCGTGTGTGTTTACGCTGGCTTCCTAGTTTGTTATAATTCTACGTTCTATGAAAATAATATGATAATGCACTAAAAGCGGTATAAGAAGAGGGCAGGGCAGCATAGAAAAAGGGCAGGGTGGCCCGCGCCCATGCCGCTTTAGGGGAAACACTAGCCTAAGCCTTCTAGATTGGGAAACAAACACTGCAACTGAGGGGAAATTTGGAAACTGGAAAATAAAGTGTAACACTTACAACCATTAACAGATATTGCAATAATTCTCCATATCCATATGAATAATTTAAATATGCTTTATTGTTTTATATATATGTTATTTGGTGTGCAGATCTCAGTTATTTTTCTCCAAAAAAGCTAAAACAAACCATGTACTGGCAAGTCTTTAATATAAAAATTAACATTTTAAGTATACACTACAGTATTATACTATTCAGGAATTGGTCATCTCCTCTTAATATGCCACTGTAAATTGTATATACAAGAACCAACAGTGCTCCTAGTAAGCTTTTCTTCAAATGAGTATTTTACCCTTAACCTTGAATATTACTTTTCCAGGTTTGACTGTGAATACGACTTTTCCATGTCGGGACTTTAAATAACATCCCTTGTATACCTAATACCGCGCTATTACCGGGAATGCCTGTATAATTAACAATATCCCAGACATGCTCAAAGCTCCAACTTCCGTTACCGTTGGCATTTGTTTACATTTTGTACCGGCAACTGTTTATTACTTAGCACACTTCAGTTACTTAATTACTTTTATTTTTGATACCATTATTAAC
Organism: Panopea generosa; assembly: GCA_029582155.1. NCBI lineage: Eukaryota > Metazoa > Mollusca > Bivalvia > Adapedonta > Hiatellidae > Panopea > Panopea generosa. The sequence goes on from CM055902.1 coordinate 19,895,443, forward strand.
ATGGCTGAAATATTTTTAGCCTCGCGGTAATAGGTATGACCAGTATACTTTCCAAGGTTTGACCTTAAAGGGATTATATTGGCATAATACCGTCAATTCCCTGTCCTAAATACACACGCCCAGCATGAAGATACACTTATAACTTATAAAATCGGGTTTCTGAAGCCACGTTTTTGTTTACATTCACCATTTTCAACGAACCACTTTCGGGTTTCCGATTAATCATCGGACAACATCATGAAGACTTGTTCCCGATCTCGTTTTCGAGGCTTTGTTCGGGAAGTTTATGGAGTTAATGTAAACATTGTGCATTACTTTATTACGGGACATATAAAAGTTTTGGCTAATATTCAATTAATGATAATTTGGTAACTTTCAAGTAAATAAAGGTTATATGTCAATACATAAACATTATTTTGTGCATGCTGCGTACAGGAAAAGTCTGGATTAACAGCGTGTTTGTGTTACTTGTCAATATAATCTCTTTAAATATTTTACCTTTTCTGGTGAGGTCCATTCTGTCAAGTTGTTTAGAATGTTGATCAATTCGTTACGGGTTAAATCCAACTCCATCACCATAAACTCAAACTTCGACTACAAAATAACATATATATGTATGTTTCATCATCACATAATATACAGCCTTGAGGTGAATAACATTATGTTAAATATTTCCAATATTTTCACTGGGGTGTATCATTGATAACACTCATTATATAACTCTTCAATCATGGCATTGTCAGACCTCTTTCCCTATTTACTGTACTGATTATCTAAATGACATTTCAGAACAGAACATATATTTTATTAATATGCACATCATCATACAATATATATATAATAGAACATAAATATATATTACATTTCAATTATATGAAAAACATTTCAAAAACTGTTGTCACGTGAGTAAGGTAACATTTCCAAATATATACTCTTTTAAACAAATGACATATGTTAAGGATAAACAAAGTGTTATAGGAAAGTGAAACACAAAGTTTAAATGCGGCTTTTAGATATTTGGCAAGTTTTGTAATTGCATCAATATCAGTACTCTAAATAAAAGTTCTATGAATTTAAACATACTTGGGTTTTCATAATAATAACGTTCAATAAAATTATCTTTACAATGATATTATACAACGAATAACGGAAACTAAGAACATGTTCACAAATCATGGTGTACCGAGGACTCCGCCCACCAATAAAACGGATTGCGCCATGTAACCTGTTTTAAAAATTATAGTACCTTATTTAAGTCTTGCTTTATGACATCACAGAATTGTTCCTTATTTTCATCCAGCATGGTCAACATGTTCTGTAGCTGGGTCCTCCTCCACTCCAGTGACTTAGTCCGCCCACTTCTAAATACTGCTCGTAGGGCACTGACAGTCTGTAAATTTTTATAAAATTTCATACTTCTCTAAGGGCACTGAAAGTCTGTAAATCACTTAATTTGTTCAATAGTTCATGCATCATGTTGTTGTCATACTTTCTATGTATAATACATATAACCCAAATAAATATATCTGTCTATCTATACTGCTCTGATGTTGGTCACTGACAGACTGAAAATATTATTTGATATTGCCCTATGGTCACTGACAGACTAAATATAATTTGAAACTGCTTGATGGTCACTGACAGACTGTAAATATAATTTGACACTGCTCTCTAGTCACTGACAGATTGTTAATATAATTTAATTCTAATCCATAGTCACTGACAGCCTCTATTCATAATTTGATAATGTTGCATGATCACTGATAGACTGTAACTATAATATGATATTGCTCTATGCTAACTGACGGACTGTAAATATAGTTCGATATTGCCCTATGGTCACTGACAGACTGTTACTATAATTTGATATTTTGGTCACTGATAGACTGTAAATATAATTTGATATTGCCCTATGGTCACTGACAGACTGTAAATATAATTTGATACTGCTTTATGGTCACTGACAGATTGTAAATATAATTTGATATTGCTCTATGTTCACTGAGAGACTGTAAATATAATTTGATATTGCCCTATGATCACTGATAGACTGTAAATATAATATGATATCACCTTATTGTCAATGAAAGACTGTAAATATAATTTGATACTTCTTTATGGTCACTGACAGACTGTTAATATAATTTGATACTTCTTTTTGGTCACTGACAGACTGTTAATATAATTTGATATTGCCCTATGGTCACTGATAGACTGTAAATATAATATGATATTGCCTTATTGTCACTGACAGACCGTAAATATAATTTAATATTACCCTATGGTCATTGACAGACTGTAAATATAATTTGATACTACTTTTTGGTCACTGACAGACTGTATTAAAATATAATTTGATATTTTGGTCACTGACAGACTGTAAATATAATTTAATATTGCCCAATGGTCATTGACAGACTAAATATAATTTAATATTGCCCAATGGTCATTGACAGACTGTAAATATAATTTGATACTACATTTTGGTCACTGACAGACTGTTAATATAATATGATATTGCCCAATGGTCACTGACAGACTGTAAATATAATTTAATATTGCCCAATGGTCATTGACAGACTGTAAATATAATTTGATACTACTTTTTGGTCACTGACAGACTGTAAATATAATATGATATTGCCCAATGGTCACTGACAGACTGTAAATATAATTTAATATTACCCTATGGTCATTGACAGACTGTAAATATAATTTGATACTACTTTTTGGTCACTGACAGACTGTATTAAAATATAATTTGATATTGCCCAATGGTCACTGACAGACTGTAAATATAATTTAATATTGCCCAATGGTCATTGACAGACTGTAAATATAATTTGATACTACTTTTTGGTCACTGACAGACTGTAAATATAATATGATATTGCCCAATGGTCACTGACAGACTGTAAATATAATTTAATATTACCCTATGGTCATTGACAGACTAAATATAATTCGATACTACTTTTTGGTCACTGACAGACTGTAAATATAATTTGATATTGCCCAATGGTCACCGACAGACTGTAAATATAATTTGATATTACCCTATGGTCACTGACAAGACTGTAAATATAATTTGATACTGCCATATGGTCACTGACAGACTGTAACTATAATTTGATATTGCCCTATGGTCACTGACAGACTGTTACTATAATATACATCAGCTTGTCTGTGGAAAATGGCGACACTTGATGTCAATTGCTAAATGGATTATCAACTTGTTTCATTGACAGCCCATGTCTGGTCAATTAGAGGAATAGTGTGTACAATTTTCAAACAGTTTCTCATTTCCACCAAGGAAGACTTTGAGCTTGATTTGTCTAATTTGTTTCACAATCAAAGTAAAATACATAAGTTTAAATTAACAGTTTCAAAAACATCAAAGCTCTATCATGTTAAGATTCTCCAAGAACAAGGACTTGTTTAGAATGATAGGAAACTTGCATCATCATATCCTGACTAAATGTTGATAAAACAGCACACAAAGGATTCATTATTAAGCAAATTTATCATTCATATCTCACAGGCAACTAATTTCATAACATAAACTGTAAGCTGTATGTAATCTTAGATGTTTAAACATTTTTCGATCATGGAAAATGATCTTGAATTAAAGGTATTGTCGTTTGAAGGAAAATTTCACGTAATTTGTCGTTATTTTAGCTGCAATATACAAATTTTGAAATCAGATTCACTTCAACAATTTTAAACACAAACTGTTGAATGAAATTCTCAACTGCAAAAATTTTGATTTGTGTTCCTGAGGCGAATGGATAAGATAACTGAAAACGAGATATTGCAATATTTTACGTGAATATGCGAGCGTTTACAAACTCTCAATCAGTTGCATTTCCTTTTCTATATAATTCCTTGCCAACAACAAGGAAGTTAATCCTAAAATCCAAAATATTTCGGGGGGGGGGGGGGGGGGGGGGTCGAGGGGGTGAACATTATTTTCATCGAGTCACTGTTGGATGTCCAACACTGGAATAAGAAATAACTTCAAGTTTCTGATAAAATCTGAGAACGCTGAAAGCTAGAATATTGCCCCCTGACACCACTTGTATCATATGTCGCTGAATCATAGATCTCTAATGCGAGATTCTGACGTTGTCAGTCTGCGCAAAATCTCGCAGTATTTTCAAATATCATACATCATAACAAACGACGTAAGCAGTTTTATCAGTATCAAAGACATAATATGAAGTATATTGATATAACAAAATTGCTTACTTGTGAATAGTTTGCCATGGCGGGTGTTATCAAGGAAACTAAATAATTGTTTCCAACTTGGTAGTCTTGATCATCTGCAACGCTTGCTTTTCCATTCGGATGTGTCTTTGTTTTGACCTACGGATAATACTAAATTCCGGTCATGTTTCCGGCGACCCGGCTACATTTCGTTACCGAGTCATTTTGTAACTGGACAATTATGGTAATTTCGAAACATTAGAAATATTTATGAATACAGATATGTCCTTTGTTCTTGATTAAAATATTGAGCATAAAAAGTGTTCACGCTTTATTGTGAAGCGATAACCCGCGGGATAATGGCCTAACGGAATTTAAACCCGTTCTACTAGAGGATAATACCAAGGTGTATATATCGTCACGGTACCACGGAACCAGCTTGAACACTGTAAAATACAGCATGGAAATAGCTTCCAGCTAATTGCACAATCATTGATACCTGTTTTTTACCGTCGGAATACCAGAAAGAACATTCAAATACCTCTTTACGATTAACCACTTCAAGAAGCCAATGTGAAAGTAAGGAATTATAAAAAACAGGAAAGTCAACAAGATATAAAAAAAGCAAGCTTTAATATGACAATGACTGTACCGTATCTATCTCCAAGACGTTCAAATCCCAGGAACATTTTGACGCTACCAGCCCAATCTGATCACCTCGGCCTTTATGCTACGGAGGATACGGAAATACCCGATGTTTCACGATTGGCTACCAGCCCTCTCGGACACTACGTTCGAGACTTAACAAAGTAGTCCCAGCCAAGGAATTATACATACAAGTCCTTGTCCCAGCGTGGGACCTATGCATGTCCTGTACCTCTCTCTCTCTCCCCCCCCCCCCCCCCCCCCCCCCCCCACACACACACACACTTTAATGATTTGAACGAACCAATTTCAATATGCACACTATTTTCTGGAGAGTTCATTTTATTTGGTTGAATGACGATCAGTTAAACCCCTCTTTTCTGGGATCCTGAAAGAGTTCTGATTCAGTCAGTAATACACAATGAAGATGTTATTCCCTATCATTTTCTCTCCATTATTCCGGTCGGTGTTACATTAACAAACACCCATCGTCGGATACCCATCGTCGGATAGGCCTACCCACGTGTAATCTATTCCGATACTCCCCATTTATCACGTGATGTATGGCGCGTATCGGAATTGACACTCGTGGATATCCGACGGTGACAAATACCTAGTTCATGAGCGATCTGATAAACATTTTAATCAGGGTCTTTCAATTGCAATAGAAATAATTGTTGTTATTTCTGATTCTGTCAGTATACTAATTCTGCTACATTGGGCTATATAGCATAGTTTAGCTAAGTTTCCTATAGTGCGTGGACCCAGTGTTGCTATTATTTCTGATTCTTTGTCAGTATACAATTTTAGCTATTCAGCTTCAGTCAATATACTTTAAGGGTGTTTCTAAGTGTTGTTATTATTTGTGATTCATAGGGCTCAGTCAATACTAGTATCCCCAAACACATCCCTCACATTTAAAAAAAAACATAACATGCCTATTACCTTAAAATGATGAAAAACATATAAACTTGTGGGGTGGGTGGGAGGAGCCTCATAGATTAATAAAATATGTATTGGATCCTTAACACCTAGCTGAAAATCCTAGATGAACATCTCAATAAATTATCACAACACTTTATTGTCCTGCGAGATTTTATCAAATTGATCAATAACATCTTAATATGTATTTTCAGGTTGATGGCGACAATGTCCATCCGACCATTAATCAAATCTGCTAGTGTATATGCACGACCTGACGAGCATTTTCGAGTTCGAATTTTTCAACGGAGGTTTGTCAACATAAAACCAATCGTAGGTGAATCAACAACTGTGTTTCCGTGCAAAATTACAGATAAGACATTAAAACAATCAGAAAAATTCTTCGAAAGTTCAACATTTCACAGTTCTTATGATGATGACATCAGCAGAGAGCTGAAAACACTAGTTGACTTCACTAAAGCATCTGCACAAAGCTCAAGGAAGCGAGGAATTGAGGACGTTCTTGATTCTTCCGCTGATGAATACATACTTATCAAAGGTAAACCTCCCAGAAAGAAACCGAAACAAGCTCTTTCGGAATCCCTAAGTGAGGTATTTGACATCGTTTCATCAGACGACGAACTGGATGATTCTGAAGCAGAATCTGAAGAAGATATTTTCATTTCCTTTGAAGATCGATGGGAGTTTCACGTGGTTCATCAACAGCTCGACAACAAGATATAGCGTGTGCAGAATCGATAGATGAGTCTTCGGCCAGATTAGACAGCATACCCGTTACACTGGATAAAATGACAGACGCACCACATACGTGCGATGATGACAGGAACGTCAACATGAAATGTTGGATCATTCGTCCATACAAGGCACACGATTCCTCTGTACTGAAGCAGACGGAAAAACCGGTTGAATGTCTGTCTGAAGTTGAACAACTTATGTCTAAAGCAGATGTTTACCACGTGAAGCCTATCAAGGAAGTTAATGGAGAACCGGGCGTTACTTCATAAATACACAAAAGAGATTGTAACATAATGTAGAACATTTCAAAGCCACATGTTCCTTGCGAAAACTTTCAATGTTGGAACTTGTCATATTACCATGTTCGTGTTTAGACATAATAACCTGATCAACAAGATATCACGTAAAAAAGTGTCTCATCCGTAAATAGTAGGTCCAACGTTCCTTCACTCAGACAAGTCCATGGAGACATACAAGAAATTCTTTGACGATGTTCAGAAACAATCAAGCATTCCAACATGGACGTTGATAGCGACGATTTTCTCAAAACAATTTGGGGAACAGAAAGATCCCAAATAAATGCTGCGAGACTAGCTTTTAGGTCAAATATGACAATGTGTGGTAACGAGCACAAGTTGGGAAGAATTAAGGTTCAAATGCTTTAAGCTTTTTGTTGTGGCAAGCTGACTGGCACCATCACGGAACTAGTCAAGTACATACAAACACAACTGTTCGATGTTCAGAGTCGATTTATGAGGTCAGCGTTCATTGGTGATAAAAACTCGGATTATAAGTTGACCAATCAGGCACGTGCTACGGTGTCGAAATGGCATGGGCAAGCAGACGCTTACCAACGGTTTTTAGAACTCAGTACACAGTGAAAAGTCACAATTTCACCAGGCTGTTAGTCTTGTTTATTGTATAATGCATACGGTAAGAAAGACATACAGTTAGAAGTGATAAGATTTTCAAAATGTACGTCGGGGATTTCAAGTTATCAAACATGGCACTTCTTCATGAATATTGATGCTGTTTCGTGAACATTGACACTGTTTCGTGAATATTGGCATTGTTTTGTGAATATTGACACTGTTTCGTGAACCGCGACACTGTTTCGTGAACATTGACACTGTTTCCTATATGTACACTGCTTCGTGAATATTGCCACTTTTTTGCGAATATGTACACTGTTTCGTGAACATTGGCACTGTTTCGTATATATTGGCAATGTTTCGTAAATATTGGTACTGTTCCGTGAACACTGACACTGTTGCGTGAAATTTACACTGTTTCGTGAATATGGACACTGTTTTGTGAACATTAACACTGTTACGTGAACATTAACACTGTTACGTGAACATTAACGCTGTTACGTGAACATTAACACTCTTTCGTGAACATTGACACTGTTTTGTGGAACATGACACTGTTTCGTGAATATTGGCATTATTGTGTGATTATTGACACTGTTTCGTAATCATTGACACTGTTTCGTGAATATGTACACTGTTTCGTTAACATTGACACTGTTTCGTGAATACTGGCACTGTTTCGTGAATATTGGACTGTTTTGTGATTATTGACACTGTTTCGTAAACATTGACACCATTTCGTTAATATTAAAACTGTTTCGTGAACATTGACATTGGTTCGTGAATATTGACACTGTATCGTCAATATCTAAACTGTTTCGTGAATAGTGAATATTTAAACTGATTCGTGAACACTGTTTTGTGAACATTGACAACGTTTCGGGAATATTTAAACTGTTTCGTGAACATTGACACTGTTTCGTGTTAATTTAAACTATTTCGTGAACACTGACACTGTTTTGTGAATATTTAAATTGTTTCGTGAACTTTGACACTGTTTCATGAATATTAAAACTGTTCGTGAACATTGACACCGTTTTGTGAATATTTGAACTGTTTCGTGAACATTGACATTGGTTCGTGAATATTGACACTGTATCGTCAATATCTAAACTGTTTCGTGAATAGTGAATATTTAAACTGATTCGTGAACACTGTTTTGTGAACATTGACAACGTTTCGGGAATATTTAAACTGTTTCGTGAACATTGACACTGTTTCGTGTTAATTTAAACTATTTCGTGAACACTGACACTGTTTTGTGAATATTTAAATTGTTTCGTGAACTTTGACACTGTTTCATGAATATTAAAACTGTTCGTGAACATTGACACCGTTTTATGAATATTTGAACTGTTTCGTGAACATTGACACTGTTTCGTGAACATTTACACGGTATCGTAAATATTTAAACTGTTTCGTGCACATTGCCACTGTTTCGTGAATATTTAAACTGTGTCGTGAATATTGACACTGTTTCGTAAACTTTGACACTGTTTCGTAACAACTGCATTGTTTCGTGAATATCAGGCCTGTCTCTTATGAAGATAACCAAAACAATCCTGGAGTCTTACATCTAGAGACATTTTCTCCGAAGTTTCACCCATCATCCTACGAATGTAACTATATGGCATGTGCTACTTTACTATGTCGCAGGGGACAGCAAAACTTAGTCGGAACAATTATTTTACTAAACTTGACAGTTTGAAAGAGTTATCAATGTCAATCATATATATTCTTCTATTGGTGTTTATATTTAATTTCATTTTGTACGATGGTTATCTTTCTGCTTTTTTATTTCTAGATATTGAGCCTAGAATATTTCTTTGTTTTTAATAACTATTATTGGTACACAATTAAACCGCAGTTACATACCCTTACGCTCATTTAACCTCAAAATGTCATTTTCTTAGTTTTCACTACTCGCAAAGTCAAAGATTTTTTGCAAGAAAAAAATGTCAAACCTACATATGTTTCATTCACACAGGTGCATTTTTTATTTTGTCCCAGTTTATTATTTACAAAGCTCTTTTGATGATGTTAGAGAAACACTTAATGTGTTCTGTGCCCATTTATCGTAACTTTAAATTTAACACCAAGAAGTTAGTGAAACGAACCCTGTATCTTACATTATAAGAAGTTGGTGAAACGAACACTACACCTTGTGCTTTAAGCAGTTGGTGAAACAAAACCTATATCTTACGCTTTAAGAAGTTGGAGAAACGAACCCTATATCTTACGTTATATGAAGTTGGTAAAACGAACCCTATATCTTACGTTATAAGAAGTTGGTGAAACGAACCCTATTTCTTATGTTATAAGAAGTTGGTGAAACGAAACCTATATCTTACGTTATAAGAAGTTCTATCAATATTTAAAAATATGTGATTTCCAACTGCATTCGCTCATTTAGTCAATGGAATGTGCTATTATTATCAACTTTTATTCCCCCATTTCTGGAGATTTTACAAACATTTGGATTTTATACATATAATATTACAATATAAATACTATGATCACATTGTGAATTACAAAATAATAGTTAATATTTACAAAGTCTATGGTTTTATCATCGATGTAGATATAAATAACTGTCTTTATTCGTGAATTAAAGTAAATTATTTAAATCTGTTGTCTTGTTGTAGGACTCTAGTTTGAATGATTTATATGCACATTTAGGTTATTTCACCGAAACGAAACATGAAAATGTTTAAAGTGTGTATATCTTGTTTCAGGTCTTAATTCATTTTAATATCAGTCTCTACATGTAAATCATATAGACGTGCATTTGTTAACAAGCGTATATTGATCTCAGGAAAGCAGCATTAAAGTTCATAAATTCTGAGATTTGCTTTACTGTTAACAGTGAAGATAAAAGTATATCTACATATCCAATCAAGAATAGTAATTGAATGTCTTTGGTACTGTTCCGTAGAAATGAGCATAGATCACTTGGAAACTGAATATTGAGAGAGTTCCAGTACGCCATCCTCGTGGATTGATGTTTATTACTGCTACAATCAAAAACTTTATGAAACAGTTCATCTGTATATTGTGCCTTGCATGTTAAACAGTTCTTTATTTGGTTTGGTTTTGGTGCACAGCATAATTTGGCTAAGAATGTCATGGACTCGATGGAAGACGGATTCTCTAATGCAGTTAGCCAGACTGTTCCAGGAGATAGTTTATTGTGGACCCTTCGAAACCGGAAGCAATCATCGTTTGCGTTAATTCGTAATAACCAATGCTGTTCTTCGAAGTTTATTATTGTTTTTTTACAAACACTTTTCCATGGTTCTTTTGCAGGAAATGTTGTTGATAACATGAATTGCTCGATATATTGTTCCAGTTTGTATTTTCTGAGTATTTGTAGGATATCGTTTATAAAGCCATTGTTTCGTTTTGTACACATGTTTTTGCATTGGTAAAGTCTATTGAGAAATAGCTGGAGCGTAATGTCTGTTGCTTTAAGTCTACAAATCGTACCAAGGAACGATAACTTTTGTAAGTCTATGTATGCTTCTAATGACGTGAACCCAAGTAAACCGGTGACCATGTCTGAGCGGGTAAGATGGGGTAGGTTCTGGATGCGTTTTAGACAGAAATGGTGAGTAGCTTCTAAGTGAGACATGTCAGTTTTTGTTATATCATTCCATAGTTCACAACCAAATAGAGCTCGTGGTAGGACAATGGACGTGTAAAGTTTTGCTGCCGTTATAGGGTTGACGCCATTACTATGGATTCCGCAGTTTATTAACGAGAACAGCGATCCCCGCGTAGTTTGACGCACGATATCTACATTTGCAGGGGAGTTCCGTCTGTTATTCTGGATTATTCCAAGATGTTTGTATTCTTTGACGACTGGAAGTGGTTGATTTGCATAACACAGAGTATTGTCTTCCGGCCGATGACGTTGTTTCTGATTATGTATAAGTACAGCACATTTTGAGGCATTATACGAATAACGCCATTTGTTTGCGTAAGTGCTGCAAATTTTTATTAGTTCATTAAGTCCGTTTTTCGACAAAGACATCAGAACAATATCATCTGCTTGTGTAGGCGCGCAGAGAGACACGGAGTTTATTTTCAGTCCGTGGTTTGAAGCCTCGAGAGTATGTAGAAGTTCGTCAATGAGAACGGTATATAAGAACGGGGACCAAATGCTTCCTTGTCTGGTTCCCTGGTGGATTTGGAATCGAGATGACAAATGCCCACAGGCATACACACGACTTGACCCTCCACGTAACATGTCGTTAAATATGCGCAATGCTTTACCACATATTCCAAGGTGATACAGTTTGTACAGAACCCCGGAGATCCATGTACGGTCGAACGCTTTCATAGCGTCCATAAAGCATGAATACATAACTTGATTACGTTCGTAAGTGTAATTGATTGCCTCTTGGTAGAGAAAAGAGACCATTTTACTGCTTTTTCCCTTTTGAAATCCATGTTGTAGTGGGTGTAATTTGGTTTGTAGATTCGTGTTACCTTCGATTCTTGTCAAAATTATTTTTTCAAAGATTTTTGAGATCACTGGAATTAAGGATATAGCCCTATAATTGTTTGGGTCTGTTTTTGATTTTCCACTACCTTTATGTAAAGTTATGGTTATACCGTTTTTAAATGATAATGGTACTTTTTCATGCCTTAAAATGCTGTTAAATAAACTTGTTATGTAGTTCACCAGTATTTCACCTCCGTGTTTTATGTGTTCATATGTAATGTTATCGCTGGAGGCACTTTTCCCATTTGGTAAGTTTTGTACTATTTTTAACAACTCTTTCGGGTTTAATGGTTTTATTAAGCAACTTGATAGATAGTTGTTTTCGTTTAAGTCGATTTTAGACTCGAGTTCCTTTTCCACTTTTGTTTTAAAAGTTTCATCAAAATGTGTATCGCAAGAAAATGCATAAAGATCGTTAAAATAATCTCGCCAGCCGTCTAGTATTCTTTCTGGATTTTTTTCAAGTTTATCTTTAAATATTATTTCACTGCCATTTTTTGCATTTCCTTTGTTTTTTCGTTTCGCTTTGATCACTTTCCAGAAACCTTTATGATCTAGTTCTGCCAACTTATCAATTCTTTCGTATTCTTCTCGATCAAACAGCCTTCCTGCAAGTCTCAGTTCATGTCTGAATATACGTTTTTGATTTTTATATTTTTTGTAAATTTCTCCAATTCTCGGCCGGTCATTTTTTAACCATTCGATACGTGACGTAACCATGGATTTATGTAAGTTTTCTACCACTGGTGACCAGTATGGTTTAAGATATTTTTTAAATTTTCTCTTTTTGATACTGATTTCTGCGCTATTTTGTAAACAAGCGATAATTTTCTCATACGAATCATTAACATTTTCAAAGTTAAAGGATGTGTTTTCCAAGCTTTTTTTAACCTGTGATCTGTACATTTCCCTTTGCACATTCGATGACCAGTTGAAACAGTGTTTTGTAAATTGTTCAGATGTAACAAAAGCATTGTCAGTATCTAAATCAACCTGTATTTGCATAAATATAGGCAGGTGACGAGAAACATTTAGTGGAGCTTCTTCTTCAATATAACACTCACGTACACAAGAGATCAGAGATTCATCAACCAGTACATGATCGATCAGACTTGGTGACATATTTACCCCTGGGATAAATGAGTAATTTGGGCCATTGCACATATCAGTTCCTGTTAACACTATTAGGTTATTCATTTCGGAGAGTGATCGAATATATTTATCTCGTGTTTTCGATATTATGGACGTTTTATTTCCAAGAAATTTAGCATTAAAGTCACCCATTAGAATAGTTTTATCGCCATTGTCTATCACAGATAGTATGTCGTTCACTCTATCTACTTCCGATTTAAAAATGTCTATCTTTTCACTAGAACATGGTAAGTATACTTGAATGACGTACAGATTGCAAGTTTTAAATGAAATCTTTATAGCAGCTATGCGTTCACTGAATGTTTCTATAGTTTGAACATAATCATTTAGTGATTTGTGCCAAAGAATTGCCACACCGCCCTTTCCAAACAATCTACCATTAATTGATTTTGGATTGGATGTTGATATAACATGTGCTTCATAGTCATTGCTTAAACTGTCTAGTATGTACGCGTTCTGCTGCAGGAGCCAGTGTTCTGATATGCCACAAACAGTAATATTCTTATTTTTTAGTTCCTTAAGCAGATAAGGAATGCCGGTCATAAGTCCAGTGCAGTTCCATGACATAATGTTATGATTCATGGTTTATTAAATTAATTTTGATCGATATTTAAATACCTAGTACGGTACTCAGAACGTTGTAACCAGGGGCGACAACTGATCCCCGGTGGCCAAATGTCGGGATTTTCTACTAATACGGATTGATCTTCACTGATGACTATTTGTGCAGATTGACTATCGGACCTGCGTGTATATAGAAATTTTGCCGATTTATACACTACACCTAAATCAGTGAGAAATTCTTCAAGTCCATCCTGATCGCTTTCCAAGTCAATGCCTGTAATTATGTAAGATTTCGATCTTTTTCTTATAACACCTTTAAAAGCATGACTACTGCGAAATGGCACGTTTATTTGAATTTCCATAGGATCGTCGTTTCTTCTAGCAGACGTTACCGGCGTCGTCGGGTGTGTGAGGTCTATTAACGGCGCTTCCGGTTGTTTGGATGCGTGATTGTCGGCTACTTCCGGTAACTTACTCATATGTATAAGCGGTGAAGCCCGTTGTCCTATTTTATTTTCGAGTTCCTCGCATTGAAGCGATTGTCCATTTGTGTTCACCAGTTTTTCTACCGACGACTGCAGATTATGACTAAGTGCGTCAAATTTTGAGGCGATATCTTCGGAAAATAAAGAAAATGCCTTTTTAAAACACGACAACGGGTCATTCTGGGATATTTTCTTTTCCATTGTTTTAACTTTAGAGTCTAATGTTTTGATATGCTGATTTTCAATTGACACGATATTTTCACTTACAGTTTTTACATGTGTTTCTAGTTTGTCGTCTACATTTTTTAAATGCATTTTAAGACTCGTTTTCTCTTGTGTCTCAGAATCAAGGAGGTTTTCAATATTTATTGAATTGTCACTGTTTTTTTTACTTAATTCCTCTAGTTCATTATAAACATGAGAACGACTATTGTCAAGTTTATTTACAAGTTTTGCTAAAGCGTCCAAGCCGTTTGACAGTTTTGTAGACTCGTCTGGTTTGACACTTTTGATATGCTTGGTCAGTATATTACTACATGAGATTAATTCTCCTTTCAGTTCTTCTAAGTCAGATTTTAAATCAATTGTGAATGTATTTAATTTATTTTTCGTTTCAGCAGCATCGACTTTTAACACATGAACCTCAGACTGAAGATGCGCGACATTATTTTTGAGAATGTTCATATCGTGCAGTAGATCTGTGTTAAACTTTGGAGTTTGTGATACCGAGTTTCTTTGGGAAAATGATTGGTTTTGTTGCAAAGGGGGCTTTTTGAATAGTTCCTCTATATCGGTAACGTTACCCTCCAGAAATTGAGATAAAAGATAACAATCTTGTGCGTATTTATCAGCAATTGAAAACTTTGAAGATTTACGTCTGTCCTTTAAAATTCCGACCGGCGGATTATTACAGTGACGGGCCCGTAAGGCCAGCTCATTCCGATAAAGGGCTAAAGTTTCCTCGCACTTGCTTGTAATGTCTAAGATCGAGCTTATGTAAAGATCTTTTGATAAATGGACTAGACCATTATCCAAACGATCATGTATAACAGCTTCGATTTTGTACGCAGTCAGCATTTCATCTGTTTGTTTTTGACCACACTGCAAATTGCCTTCTGCGTCTAAAACGGACGAATCCAGGTAACTCAGATTGGCATATTCAGTATGACTAGTTGGATTGTTCCCCATATTTACTGACGGTATAAGAGGCACAAACGGGGTTAATTCAGCGGATTTCAGAAATGTTTGTTCATTATCGAAGTCCGGGTTTTCAATAGTCTTGACAGAGGTTGAGTGATAGCTTTCATATTCGTTGAAACTGTGATTAAATACCTCAGAAGTATTTCCCGGATGTTTACTATCTTTGTCCGCCATAATTCGATAGCTATCATCCAGGCAAAGCGTATTATGCGTCCGTTGCACTGGTGATGATAGCCCGGGGCAGTCTTTTTCCAGTTTTAATAAATCCGTAAAAACCGCTCACACTTTCCTAACACCTGTTAATCCGATCTCCATTATAGTTTCTTTGTCTTTTACGTTTTGCCCTGTATCTTAATTAATAAGATATGGGAGACACTACTGTTTTTGTAATCCAATTCCTGATTTATTAACACACAATTTGCTATATTTCATAAAGTTCTATGTTAAATATAACTATAGAAAATGTCCGATTTTTTGAGAGCTCAAAATAACCTGACCGTCATTTCGCGGTCACACCTCAAAAAAAAAAAAAAAAAAAAAAAAAAAAAAAAAAAAAAAAAAAAAAAAAACTTTGACACTGTTTCATGAATATTAAAACTGTTCGTGAACATTGACACCGTTTTGTGAATATTTGAACTGTTTCGTGAACATTGACATTGGTTCGTGAATATTGACACTGTATCGTCAATATCTAAACTGTTTCGTGAATAGTGAATATTTAAACTGATTCGTGAACACTGTTTTGTGAACATTGACAACGTTTCGGGAATATTTAAACTGTTTCGTGAACATTGACACTGTTTCGTGTTAATTTAAACTATTTCGTGAACACTGACACTGTTTTGTGAATATTTAAATTGTTTCGTGAACTTTGACACTGTTTCATGAATATTAAAACTGTTCGTGAACATTGACACCGTTTTATGAATATTTGAACTGTTTCGTGAACATTGACACTGTTTCGTGAACATTTACACGGTATCGTAAATATTTAAACTGTTTCGTGCACATTGCCACTGTTTCGTGAATATTTAAACTGTGTCGTGAATATTGACACTGTTTCGTAAACTTTGACACTGTTTCGTAACAACTGCATTGTTTCGTGAATATCAGGCCTGTCTCTTATGAAGATAACCAAAACAATCCTGGAGTCTTACATCTAGAGACATTTTCTCCGAAGTTTCACCCATCATCCTACGAATGTAACTATATGGCATGTGCTACTTTACTATGTCGCAGGGGACAGCAAAACTTAGTCGGAACAATTATTTTACTAAACTTGACAGTTTGAAAGAGTTATCAATGTCAATCATATATATTCTTCTATTGGTGTTTATATTTAATTTCATTTTGTACGATGGTTATCTTTCTGCTTTTTTATTTCTAGATATTGAGCCTAGAATATTTCTTTGTTTTTAATAACTATTATTGGTACACAATTAAACCGCAGTTACATACCCTTACGCTCATTTAACCTCAAAATGTCATTTTCTTAGTTTTCACTACTCGCAAAGTCAAAGATTTTTTGCAAGAAAAAAATGTCAAACCTACATATGTTTCATTCACACAGGTGCATTTTTTATTTTGTCCCAGTTTATTATTTACAAAGCTCTTTTGATGATGTTAGAGAAACACTTAATGTGTTCTGTGCCCATTTATCGTAACTTTAAATTTAACACCAAGAAGTTAGTGAAACGAACCCTGTATCTTACATTATAAGAAGTTGGTGAAACGAACACTACACCTTGTGCTTTAAGCAGTTGGTGAAACAAAACCTATATCTTACGCTTTAAGAAGTTGGAGAAACGAACCCTATATCTTACGTTATATGAAGTTGGTAAAACGAACCCTATATCTTACGTTATAAGAAGTTGGTGAAACGAACCCTATTTCTTATGTTATAAGAAGTTGGTGAAACGAAACCTATATCTTACGTTATAAGAAGTTCTATCAATATTTAAAAATATGTGATTTCCAACTGCATTCGCTCATTTAGTCAATGGAATGTGCTACTATTTCCTTAGTTTGTGTACAAACTATATCTGATAGTATTAGAGGATTAATAAAACACCCACAAGCATGTAGCGTTGACGTAGCGTTGACAAGTATATATATATATATATATTGTTGTTTGTTTTTTTCATTTACTAGTGGATGTTTGGTTGATGGGATGTTAGAATAGTAAAATAATAATAAAAAAAATTGACAAACAAATTTGAGATCTATGGTATTCCAACAATATAACACCAACAAACAAGAACTCCAATTTCATTATTGATTTGCAAAGACAGTACATACATGTATACAAAACGAAGTTTAATTATTTATGTAATTTAATGTAATTTAAAAATATATTTATGTAAATACGTACCATGCCCCAACAAAGTATAAAGTAAGTTATCGATACAAGATTAAACTGGTACTGTACGACACAAAAAATAAAAAAGGAAACAAATACCTATTACATGTATCATATTCGTGTTATATTGCTGATAAAGAAATGTATTAACGCCACTTTCAAAACAAAGCAAGATATATTTGGCCTATTTAGTTATTTTTATGGAAGACAACCTCAGAATGAATCTGAGTAGAGCCACCGTGCTTTCGCATGTAGCTGGCAAACTTCCTCATATAAAGGTTTTAGACCCCGAGCGGGACTCGAACGGTGAGAGTGGAATGGTCGCTAGACAACAGCAACCAAGAGGTCGTGGAGGTGTAAACCAGATGTGTATACATGAATAAGGGACCGTCCTCAACTGTCTGGAACTAAATTCATCAATAATACGAGTCTGAGATTTAGACTCGGACTCAAAATGTCAAATATTTAAGGTTCAAGTAATATCTGTTAAATAAGCAAATCACTATATTTATTTGCAAATTCAATCAGTTTTAATGATTATCTAACAGAAAATGTTACAGGATCACATTTATTTCCGATAAATATATATTTACAGGGTTTTACAAAAAATGTAAGATTTAAGTTCGAGTCCGATTATCAGACTCAAATTGTTGATGAATTGAGGCCAGGCCCCGGTTTCACGAAACTACTTAAGTAAAATCTCAAGCTCAAACTCAAATATCTTACTCAAAATCTGACTTAAGTTGAGTACGATTTCTGAGCGGTGTTCACGAAAAAATATGCGACTCAAAATGATGCTCAACTTTGAGCTTGAGTAGGATAATTTGAGACTGCTCAAGAGCTGTCTCAAATTTGCATTTGCTACTCAAATATGGCGGACTTCTTAAGACGTTTGCGTAGAATCCGTCGGATTGAACGGATTCCCCGGGTTATTCCAGATCGATCAAACCCGTTAGAGGTACTGTCGGTGTCGGAAGTATATGAGCGCTATCGTTTTCGACCTCATTCCGTTGAGCAGATAGTGCTTCTCATTTACCCAAGACTAAATGCACCAACGAGACGTTCGTCACCCCTCCCACCTTTGTTGTCACTGTTGGTAGCGTTACAGTTTTTCGCATCGGGTACACATCAGCTCTTGATCGCAGATATGCATCAAGTGTCCCGCTCGTCGGTTTGCAGAGCCATTCACCGGGTGACGGCTGCATTACGTGAACTACTGAAACAATTTGTTGTATTCCCAAGAGGAGAACGAGCCAGACAAATACAGCGAGAATTTTACAACATCGCGGGTAGGTTAAACAGCAAAACGCTGCTTTCTATTGGCGGTATGACTAAACACCGGAAAGGGCCCTTTCCGCGGAAAGGGCTTTTCTAAACGGAAAGGGCCTACAAAACACACATTTTTAGTACAATTCTCATAAAATTGACTTTTAATCGTTTATAAACATGTTTTACGATATATCTGGGAGTTTCATAAATTTAAGTTGTGTTTTAAAGATTTTATAACAATAAAACCAATAATAAGGACTCAAAACGGCTCTGCGGAAAGGGCTTTTCTACACGGAAAGGGCCTACAAAACACACATTTTTGGTACAATTCTCATAAAATCGTCTTTTATTCATTTATAAACATGTTTTACGATATATCTGGGAGTTTCATAAATTTAAGTTGTGTTTTAAAGATTTTATAACAATAAAACGAATAATAATGACTCAAAACGGCTCTGCGGAAAGGGCTTTTCTACACGGAAAGGGCCTACAAAACACACATTTTTGGTGCAAATCATATAAAATCGTCTTTTATTCATTTATAAACATGTTTTACGATATATCTGGGAGTTCCATAAATTTAAGTTGTATTTTAAAGATTTTGTAACAATAAAACGAATTATGACCCAAAAACGGCTCTGCGGAAAGGGCTTTTCTACACGGAAAGGGCCTACAAAACACACATTTTTGGTGCAAATCATATAAAATCGACTTTTAATCGTTTATAAGCATGTTTTACGATATATCTGGCAGTTTTATAAATAAAGTTGTATTCTAAAGATTTTATAACAATAAAACGAATTATGACCAAAAAACGGCTCTGCGGAAAGGGCTTTTCTACACGGAAAGGGCCTACAAAACACACATTTTTGGTGCAAATCATAAAAAATCGACTTTGAATCTTTTATAAACATGTTTTACGATATATCTGGGAGTTTCATAAATTTAAGTTGTATTTTAAAGATTTTATAACAATAAAACGAATAATAATGACTCAAAACGGCTCTGCGGAAAGGGCTTTTCTACACGGAAAGGGCCTACAAAACACACATTTTTGGTGCAAATCATATAAAATCGTCTTTTATTCATTTATAAACATGTTTTACGATATATCTGGGAGTTTCATAAATTTAAGTTGTGTTTTAAAGATTTTATAACAATAAAACGAATAATAATGACTCAAAACGGCTCTGCGGAAAGGGCTTTTCTACACGGAAAGGGCCTACAAAACACACATTTTTGGTGCAAATCATATAAAATCGTCTTTTATTCATTTATAAACATGTTTTACGATATATCTGGGAGTTCCATAAATTTAAGTTGTATTTTAAAGATTTTGTAACAATAAAACGAATTATGACCCAAAAACGGCTCTGCGGAAAGGGCTTTTCTACACGGAAAGGGCCTACAAAACACACATTTTTGGTGCAAATCATATAAAATCGACTTTTAATCGTTTATAAGCATGTTTTACGATATATCTGGCAGTTTTATAAATAAAGTTGTATTCTAAAGATTTTATAACAATAAAACGAATTATGACCAAAAAACGGCTCTGCGGAAAGGGCTTTTCTACACGGAAAGGGCCTACAAAACACACATTTTTGGTGCAAATCATAAAAAATCGACTTTGAATCTTTTATAAACATGTTTTACGATATATCTGGGAGTTTCATAAATTTAAGTTGTATTTTAAAGATTTTATAACAATAAAACCAATAATAAGGACTCAAAACGGCTCTGCGGAAAGGGCTTTTCTACACGGAAAGGGCCTACAAAACACACATTTTTGGTGCAAATCATATAAAATCGTCTTTTATTCATTTATAAACATGTTTTACGATATATCTGGGAGTTTCATAAATTTAAGTTGTGTTTTAAAGATTTTATAACAATAAAACGAATAATAATGACTCAAAACGGCTCTGCGGAAAGGGCTTTTCTACACGGAAAGGGCCTACAAAACACACATTTTTGGTGCAAATCATATAAAATCGTCTTTTATTCATTTATAAACATGTTTTACGATATATCTGGGAGTTCCATAAATTTAAGTTGTATTTTAAAGATTTTGTAACAATAAAACGAATTATGACCCAAAAACGGCTCTGCGGAAAGGGCTTTTCTACACGGAAAGGGCCTACAAAACACACATTTTTGGTGCAAATCATATAAAATCGACTTTTAATCGTTTATAAGCATGTTTTACGATATATCTGGCAGTTTTATAAATAAAGTTGTATTCTAAAGATTTTATAACAATAAAACGAATTATGACCAAAAAACGGATCTGCGGAAAGGGCTTTTCTACACGGAAAGGGCCTACAAAACACACATTTTTGGTGCAAATCATAAAAAAATCGACTTTGAATCTTTTATAAACATGTTTTACGATATATAAGTTGTATTCTAAATATTTTATAACAATAAAACGAATTATGACCAAAAAACGGCTCTGCGGAAAGGGCTTTTCTACACGGAAAGGGCCTACAAAACACACATTTTTGGTGCAAATCATATAAATTCGACTTTTAATCGTTTATAAACATGTTTTACGATATATCTGGGAGTTTTATAAATTTTAGTTGTATTTTAAAGATTTTATAACAATAAAACGAATAATAAGGACTCAAAACGGCTCTGCGGAAAGGGCTTTTCTACACGGAAAGGGCCTACAAAACACACATTTTTGGTGCAAATCATATAAAATCGTCTTTTATTCATTTATAAACATGTTTTACGATATATCTGGCAGTTTTATAAATTTTAGTTATATTCTAAAGATTTTATAACAATAAAACGAAGTATGACCCAAAAAACGGCTCTGCGGAAAGGGCTTTTCTACACGGAAAGGGCCAACAAAACACACATTTTTGGTGCAAATCATATAAAATCGACTTTTAATCGTGTATAAACATGTTTTACGATATATCTGGGAGTTTTATTAATTTAAGTTGTATTTTAAAGATTTTATAACTATAAAACGAATTATGACCCAAAAACGGATCTGCGGAAAGAGCTTTTCTACACGAAAAGGGCCTACAAAACACACATTTTTGGTACAATTCTCATAAAATCGTCTTTTATTCATTTATAAACATGTTTTACGATATATCTGGGAGTTTTATAAATATAAGTTGTATTTTAAAGATTTTATAACAATAAAATGAATAATAGTGACTCAAAACGGCTCTGCGGAATGGGCCTACAAAACACACATTTTTGGTATTTTGTTCTTTAACTGTATACGCGGATAACGTGTCGGGGACATGAGTTATTAATTAACAAACCAGTGCTAATTATTTATTACAATATTTGAACACACTGAGAACGTGTCAGACACATGAGTTATTAATGAACAAGCCAGTGCTAATTATTAATTACAATAAATGAATACACGGAGTGCGTGTTAATGTCATGAACAAGCGAGTGCTAATTAATGCTTACAATTAATACAATTAATTATTGAAATTAGAATTTGAGTGATTAATGTTTTAAAGTCGATGCCATGTATATATATATATATATATGATTGACAAAAAGACTGTACGACATTCGATTGTCACAGAAGGCCAAACGAGAATGTTTTTGTTTTGACTAGATCTATACGGTTTATTAATATATAAGCCTATTCAATCAAGTAAAGAAAAGGTTTACACACTGCACAACCGATGTTTTGCCAAACCAAAAATTTACTCAATTATCTAAGGCTTGTGCACTTCAAAGCACGTATTCGAATGAATTATATATTTTTTTAGTTGATCGCAAGGCCATAATAAATTAATTGCTAGAATTTCATCCCAACCAGCCCCATAATTTTCATGCCATTTAAAAAAGTTTTTTTTTTTCATAAAATAAAAAAGAAAAACTATGATGATAATGTAGCAATTAATTTATAATGGCTTAATATATTTTTCAGTATAAGTATGGTCTGTTCATTTATATCTGGCCTCTCTTTCTCTCCATCTTTGATGACTTGTTGACGATTGACAGATTGAATATTAAGCACCATTTTATGCCATTGAGGGATAATAGACGATCAGTTGACCTAACTGTTAACTGGGATCCTGAAAGGTTAACCAGTACTTGAGTACACCCCATCACAGCAATACACTGATAACTTTCCAACTTGAATCAGTGGTGAACGATGAATAATAATGAGACGCAATGTTGTACATCAACCATCACTGTAACTGTGGCTGCGCAGGGATTCAAACTCATAACCCCTGGATTGATAATCAGACGTGCCAACGGCTAAAACATTTTTTGCTCTTTGATGAATTGTAGAAATTTCTTTGTTAATTATTAATTAATCCAATATGTCCAACAATGAATCATTTGATCCTCCCTACTCCATCAATGAAAAAGGGGTGTTGTTACATATTGAAATGTATTCACATACTGGCCAAAATGTCATTCTAATGAGTGTATTGATGTAGCCTATATCTTGATAAAAAAAATATGCACACTTCTTTAACAGTACATCTTATTAAATATACTCCAGCTAAATATATTTAATATACACTATAAATATTACATTGTCAGTACAAAAGCTTTATTTGTAGCTTATATTTACTGTTTATACATCATGGTGATGTTAAAAAAAATTATTTGATTTGGTATTTATTTAACCTTAAGGATTTCCAAGGGTACTAGGTTGTGTTGATGGAACGCATATCAAGATACAGGCGCCACACGACAATGAAGTAGATTTTATCAACAGGAAAGGTTTCCATTCAATAAACGTACAGGTAAAACTTTAAACCACCTTTACCTATATTTGCTTTTGAGACAATAAACATATTTGAAACATTATTCTCAACTTCATATATTTATATTAAATGCTCTTGATACAATTAGCAGAGTTAAGTTAATTTTGTTTTATTTATATTTAAGCTTTGTCTTGACATTACATGACAGAAGATACAAGAAACTGTATTTTATGTTGGATGTACACATATAAAACACTAGCTGTAAAGCTATTAGATGATCATGTTAACTTTTATTTGTTATATGTATATATATATATACATTTACATGTATATTGCATAAGCATAATCACAAACAGTCATACAAGTATATCCATATAAACATTGCCTCCACCACCCCCACACACACAGTACTCATGCATAAACAAAAATTAACACAGACAGATGGACGGACCGACTGACACCGACCGACAGACACAGACTCACACACACACACACACACACACACACACACACACACACACACACACACACACATTTGAAATTAATATAATAATTCTATGTACACGATTTCTATTATTGTACACACGAAACTCATTCAAGAGGTGACAATCATTACATTATACAGATGTGAAGTTTAAAAAAGGCCAATTATGGTTTGTTAAAATACTAGTTAAAAATGAAAAATAGAAGCAAAAGTTGACAATTTAGAAAACACTAAAAAACTTGATATCTGATGTCATATATGTGAGTAAACTGATTGACACGCCTTGAATGATATTTGATGACAGTGGTATAGACAAACACCTGCTCCCCCAGAAATCCACTCATCGAAATACAACATCTCATGTGTATATCAGACCAAAGCCCAAATGCACACACATATATATATATACACCACTGTAGTTACTACACTATATACATCATATAGACAGCAGTCACATTCGATTCTGTGTATGATCTGAGATAATATCTTAAAATTATCATATGAGGCATATGAGAAAAAATGTTAATATTAAAGCAATACAAAGCAATAATAGAGGCAGAGGACAAGTTAACATCTAACTGAAGCATGGTAAAATTAAAAGTACATAAAGTGCAGATAAAGCAGAATGGTACAAATACAGATGATATTTCGTGATTATTTACAATAACAAAAGCATACTAAAGCAAAGAGAATAAAGCACATGCACTATTCAATATGTAACATTAATTAAAGTATATGGTAAGAGTAGGAGGAACAGCTATGTACTCATATAGCATCTACAGGCTGGACCAGCACAGGTACGGATCAGTTCCAAAACTCCTTGAAGTTTTCTGTGTTCCTGATGTAATTTGGGAAGCTGTTCCATATAATGCCGTTAGATAAGAGAAACAGTTAACTTGTGCATTTAAAAATGAAGCAACTGGAAAGTTGTATTCAAATACAAAACTATTATCAATCAGATGGTGTGTGATGCACAGTTTCGAGTGACAAATGTGGTAGCGAAGTGGCCTGGCAGTGTCCATGACAGCCGGATGTTTAGGGAAAGTGACCTGTGCCAACAGTTTGAGGATGGTAGATATGATTTTCTTTTTCTTTTATGCATTTTTGTACTTTTGTAATTTTTTCGTATAATTATTATTATCATATTAGATAAATATATGATGATAAGTATTTATTTCATTTTTTGTATGATGTTATTAAAATATAACCTATTATCCATTCACCATTCACCAGCTAAGGATGACACCAGGGTGTTGATTCTATAAACGGAGCAAAAAAAACTGATCTATCTTCCCCATATCATATGCACACCATTTGAATTAATATTGCTTGGCTTTATTGTAAATATTTAGTTTACTTACAGATTACTTATTTTGTTAATTGTGCATGTGTCAAAATCCCTGAAACACGTAAGGTATTCACCTAAAACACTTAGCACATTTTATTTTATAACAATCTGTAGAAGATACAATTTTAGTCTGTTTAATGGAGAAATTTGCCATAGACTTGCAGAAGATAGCTGGTTGCGCACGCACAGATTACTGTAAGCATTAACATTTACAGGAGACATAGATGGAATTGTGTTAGGAGATTCTGGCTATCCTTGCAAGCCTTATTTGATGACACCATATGGAAACCCACAGGGTCCGTCACAAGAGAGGTATCAATATTTATCTAACAACCTAAATATATTCTAATGGGAATATTTTTTAACAAGAAGAAAAAAAAAATATATTTTAACTTTATCAGACAATATTTAAGAATGCAATTTAAAATTTTTGGTCTTCATTGTGGAATGAAAAAAAAAATTCTAATTGAAATAAGTGAACTCCGATGTCATTCTTAATTTCAATTATTTGAAAAAAGTGAAATAATTGCAGTGAAAAATGAAAAATCCTTTTTTTTATTAAATATTTTGTGTCAGACTGGTACTTGCAAATAACGATAAATGTAGGTTTATCATGTCAATGCAAGTTTATCAGGCACATGATGTCATTATGTATAATTAAAATGTTTCACCTGGGCGAAACTACTTTTAACCGTACATAAAATGAATAAATAATGAACTAGAAATATTGACATGATGAATAGAATATCATGTAAGTGACTTATGTTAACAACATTATCAGATTCGGCACAAAAAAAAAAGGACTTGGCTTTTTCTTCCATAGCCTCACCTGATAAAGTTGATAATATCAGACACTATTATGGTATTATTTATTTATTTAACATGTCTATGCATACATTTCTGTTGATAAATCACCTGCCTGATAAACATAAGTATTTCACATCAAAGCAAGTTTATTAGGCACATGAAGTCATTATCATCCTACTTTTTCTAAGTCTCACCTGATAAAACTTGTTATCATGTCAATGCATTCATTTCTGTTGATACACTGCCTGTCTGATAAACATGGGTTTATCCCATCGATGCAAGCTTATCAGGCATACATGACGTAATTGCACAGAATGTTTTACTTTCTAAACAAAATTATTAATCAATTAAGGATTAAATTCACTTTTTTTTAGCATTCATTTGGGAAAGAAAACTATGGAAGAAAAACATTATGGTTAGGAAGTTCATATTCAGAATGTAACAACTTTAGGAATTGATTTATCGTTGATGAATAAAAACCATTTGATAAAGTCTGAACAGAACTATAAAAGTAAAACATTTTTATTGACCATTGAAATAGACTATTCTCATTTAACAGATAAAATGATATTGACAACTAACACTAAGGTAACGTGACTTGGACTAACCGACCATGTCGGATTCTATTTTTGATAATAAACTAATGATCTGGCCCCAATTGCACTAAACATCTTAACGTGACATTTTCCTCAAATTAAATTCTCAATGTCTCTAACTTATAACTTGAAATAATAACACAGTAACTGAAACCGAAACAAACCTTACTTATAGGAAAAACATAAAAGGCAAAATAATCAATGTAAAGTAAAAGCATTTCCAAAGAGTTACGGAACATCTCAAAATTGAAATGTTTAGTAAAACTTTGTGCTGGTATTTATTGTTAGTCTAAAAAGACGGATGGTTAAGAAAGTATCATTTTCATTTCAGAACAAAATAAAGTTGTGTATCACACACACACACACACACACACACACACACACACAATAAAATTCAGTGGATGTACACTCAGATATGATGTAAAAAGAAATATATGGTTAATATACATATAGTTACATGAACTATTAATAGTGACGCATAGTAAGACTGTACACATTGTATAATATTACTGATAGAATAACGCATATGGTCAGGTCATTATCTTAAAATGGTGACCAGTTTCCTATTTTTAGGAATCCTTTCCTCTTCGTCTTCTGTTTCCTCTGTAAGTTACATATGTTCTGGCTTGGTAACGTTATTGTTTCCTGTAATTGCTTCATAGCTACGTCATTCGCCTCGATTTGCTGTTTTATTTTTTGTATCTCACGTTCTTTTTCTTTCTTTTCCTCATTAGATATATTAACCTCTCTTTCTAAAGCCATCACTTTTCCGTTAAAGTCAGTCTCAGCTTCAGCTCTGTTTTTCGCCAACTCCTCTTCCTTTTCTTTTATTTGCTGTTGTCGCTGTTCTTCCAATTTCGTCTCAAGAAGCTTTTGTTGAGTTTTGAACATCTGTTCAGTGTAACTTTCATTTCGATTATTTTTCATCATATCGTCAATGATTTTAAAAAAGTCGATAATTTTAGACTCCATCTCTTCTTTCTGATTTTCTTCGGGTAGAAATACATATCGAGACCCGCATTTTTCAACAAATGACATCAAATCCGATTGAAGGTCGTGCATATACTCCCGTTCCGTCATGTTCGCCGCTAGTTTAGTGAATGCTATCATGCTAAACGGAAGAATTCCCTCTCCGAACATATCTAAGTATGCCTTTACGCCTTCAACATCTTGTGGCGTATGACGCCCAGCATGGATGACGTAAATTATGGCGTGAGGACCAGGACTGGTCTCCCCTAAAAATGGAATAATTCGTTCCTGCAGATCCGAGAATGTCATGTCAGTATCAAAGAACCCTGGCGTATCGACCACTTTGACCGAGTGTCCATTTCTGATCGTTGTTGCTGATTGAACTGTTTTTGTTTCAGACCTGGATGTTCCCGAGACTCGGAATGCTTTGCTATTGGTTAATATATTTGCCAGTGAACTTTTCCCTGCCCCTGTCATGCCAAAAAGTGCAATCCTGTGCTCATCTGGTGATAAGAAATGGAAAGAAACTATTGAAACGTTATCCTTTATTATTTTATTTTAAATTTAATTATACGTGATTGAGACAGACAGACAGACAGACAGACAGACGGACGGACGGACGTTCTGGTGGAAGTGATGTTGTGGGGTGCGGTTTTTATATGTTATAAAACATCATTTTTTTCATAAAACAAAACAAAACCTATTTTCTTTCTAACCCTAATGTCACATACCTTGAGATCCAACCCTAATGACACGAAAAAAGAATGAAAAAAGGTGAAAAAAAAGTAAAAGAAAAATGAGAAAAAAAAATAGAATTAACCCTGCAATGCCATTTGGACGCATTTTCGCACTTGTGGGGTGAACATTGCACCCCACAAGTACCAAAAAAAAACAACACCACAGTGCCATTCTGTACTGGCAACGCAACCCACAACTGCCGCTCCAGACGTACGGACGGACGGACGTTCTTGTGGAAGTGATGTTGTGGGGTGAGGTTTTGATATGTTATAAAACATCTTTTTTTTCATAAAACAACAAAAAAAACTATTTTCTTTCTAACCCTTATATCACAAACCTTGAGATCCAACCCTAATGACACTAAAAAAGAATGAAAAAAGGTGAAAAAAAGTAAAAGAAAAATGTGAAGAAAATTAAATTAACCCCACAATGCCATTTGCACGGGTATTCGCACTTGTGGGGTGAACATTTCACCCCACAAGTACCAAAAAAAACCCACAAGTCCATTCTTTACTGGCAACTCAACCCACAAGTGCTGCTCCAGACGTACGGACGGACGGACGGACAGACAGACAGACAGACAGACAGACAGACAGACAGACAGACAGACAGTTACTGTAATCATTTACCTGTTTTGCTGAATGCCATTGTTTACCACTCCGTTTTATCCAATAAGTCGTCTGCCTGAAAAGTATAAATAACTTGTATATGACGGCATGTCAAACGTTGCAATATTCAATATTTTTATATTATTATTCAATCTTCAGACATTTCTATCATGTTACATTTATATTCTATATTTGCTCATTTGTATTACATGTTTACCTATTATACTATTTCACTTCCAATGTGTATTTAATAAGACTTAACAATTTGCAACGTTTAATTTGTAATGTTGCTAACGTTGATTCCCGAATACAATGGTTTCACATTAAATCTAAATTACAAAGCAGAACCCAACTAGAGTCATGTTGTTTTTTTTTTAAAAAGTAAATTAATTACAACTGAATAACTTACGTGCAATCAACAGTAGAACGCCACTTGGTCATATGCGACGCTTGTATTTTAGAAAAAAAACAAGCGTCGCATATGATCAAGACTAATACGCTATGCTAAATATATCGTTGGGGAATTCCACATATAACTTTGGGATACCAACGGCATTGGAAAACCGATTTCTCTACATGTAACTTTTAAAGGGAATTCGTAAAGATTTCCCCATAATTTAAAACTGGCTATCCATATATCATGCCAAATATATACTCACTGACCGGACAACATATTTTGTGACGTTTAAATGGGTCACGTGATTTCATTTCAGTTTGAAGTATAAGCAGATAAATATATATTGAAATATATTGCCACCAGTCACTTTTCTGCGACTGAAGGCATAACATACACGCATTGAAACGGAAGCTCAGATTGATTTTGTTCAATATAATAACTACATACTTTGGTACATTGGGGGTGGGGGTGGGGGGGGGGGGGGTGATTGGGGTTGTACAGTGGCTAAATCACCAAGCAGACCTTTAAATTTCTCATTAACAAGGAGCATGCTATTTTTTTTAAAAAAAACGCAATCAATATTTTAAGTAGTTCATGCGCAGCCAGTATGTCAAAGTATACTCCAGTTATAAATTAATCCTTGGGAAATTCCAAATATTTCTTTGGAATACCAACGGTTCGTTCAGCCGACATTGGAAATCGACTTTCTCCTTATGTAACATTGCAAGCTCCGTTGTAAGCTGTCAAATATATAGGCCAAATTTTAAATTATTTCTTTTTTAATGGGGTTTAATGACATTGTCAACACATTTAAGGTTGTATATGGCATATCCAGTTTTACTGGAGGAGGAAGACCTCAGACTTGGTAGAACCACCGTCATTCCGCAAGTAAATGACACACTTTCTCACATAAAATTTATGAAGCGAGCGGGACTCGAACCTACAACCTTAGCGGTGAGAAGTAAATGATTTTGAGACGGCGCCTTAGACCACTCGGTTAATGTTAGTTTGTCCCAGAACGAGTTTAAATGAAAGCTGTCAAGCAGCATTTGTGGTGTTTATTTTTAGGATCGGAATTCCGTCTTCTATTTCAGCACTCTGATCAAAATATCGTGTATTTATTTTTAGTCACGTTTTGGCGGACTTAAAATTCCAAATTAGTTATAAAATGATAACTGTTTGCTTTAAATCATTTTGTTTTGAATTTGTTTTATGTTTTATATATGTATATCGACTTTTTCTGATACATTGCCTGATTGAAATAATTGCTAGATGCGACATTACTAAATATCACACGGTACAACATATCCGCATATTGCCTGTATCTTGTTCATTATAATAACTACATACTTTGGTACAGTGCACATCTAGGCTAATAATCAAACATAACTGGCATATATTGATGTACAATGACGCTTTTAAAAGTCCCATTAACTTTTATACAAATTTGGGGTGTTTGCAGGTGTGATAATTATTATAGCAGCCGCATTTCTACACTTGCTGGTAAAAAACAAGTTGGCTAAAACATTAAATAAAACTAATTTTCGCATGCTGAATGAATGTGTATATACACAGCGATACCCGGGTATGTGTTTACAATTCTTTAAAATCGCTTATCCTCTTAGAAGTTTTGGCAGCTTGTGTTTAAATTTTAATCCAATTTAATACACCAAATATGTTTTGAAAAATATGTTTTACCACTTATAAACCATAGTCTAGTGGACTACTCAATTAAAAAGATCAGTGGTTACTATGAGATGTATTAGCATGTATATTATTTGCATGACAACTCTGTTAAGGGACCGCCATGTAATTTTACTAAGTATTGTAGTTTGTAATACACTTGTATGTATCAGTTTGGTTTCTAGTAATTTATTAAGATCGAAGCTTACATGAATGTGAAAATCTTCGACAAAAAAAAGGAAGTAAACATGTTTATCTTATTTCCATACATTATTTAAAATACCAGTAATGAAGAGGTAAATCAATCAAATACTAGTAATGAAGGGTAACTCAATCAAATATAAGTAATGAAGGGCAACTCAATCAAATACTAGTAAAGAAGGGCAACTCAATCAAAAAATACTAGTAATGAAGGGCAACTCAATCAAATACTAGTAATGAAGGGCAACTAATGTACATTTATAGTCAACACTCAGTTATAATATCATACACCGCCCAGTCACTATTCAGTCATATTATCAAAAACCACCAAGTCTCCACTCAGTCACATTATCATAAACCAACCAGTCACCAATTAGCCATATTATAATTCACCATCTAGTCACCACTCAGTCATATTATCATAAACCAACCAGTCACCAATTAGCCATATTATAATTCCCCATCTAGTCACCACTCAGTCATATTATCATAAACAACCCTGTTACCACTCATTCATATTATCATACACCACCCAATCACCACTGAGTGATATTATCATCCACAACCCAGTAACCACCAAGTTACCAATCAGTCATAGTATCAGACACCACCATTCACCACTCAGTCATATTATCAAACACTATCCAGTCACCACCAGACATACTATCATACACGACCAAGTCACCACTCAGTCATAATATCATACACCACCCAGTCACCACTCAGTCATAGTATCATACACCACCCAGTCACCTCTCAGTCATATTTTCATACACCAACCAGTCATAACTTAGTCATATTATCATACAGCATCCAGTCACCACTCAGACATACTTTCATACACGACCAAGTCACCACTCAGTCATATTATCATACATCAACCAGTCACCACTAAGCCCTATTATAAACCATCCAGTGACCACCCAGTCACACTATAATACACCACTCAGTTAACACTCAGTCATGTTATCATTCACCACCCAGTTACCACTCAGTCATATTATCATTCATCGTCCAGTTTTCACCGTGTCATATTATCATACGCCACTCAGTCAACACTAAGTCATATCATCATATATCACAAGTCACCACTCAGTCATATTATCATAGACCACCCAAACATATTAACATACACAACGCAGTCGCCACTCGGTAATATTATCATAAACGACCAAGTCACCACTCAGTCATATTATCATTCATTATCCAGTCACCACTCAGTCATATTATCATACACCACCAGCCAACACTCAGTCATATCATCATACACCGCCAAGTCACCACTGAGTCATATAATCATCCAGAACCCAGTCATCACCCAGTCACCTCTCAGTCATATTATCATACACCATCTTGTTACCACTCAGTCATACTATAATACACACCTAGTTAACACTCAGTATTAGTATCATACATTAACCAGTCACCATCAAGTCATTTTATCATTCACAACCCAGTCACCACTCAGTCATATTATCATTCATAGTCCAGTTACAACCCAGTCATATTATCATACATTGCCCAGTCACCACTCAGTCATGTTATAATTCATCATCCAAGAACAACCAAGTCAAAGTATCATAGACCGCCCAGTAATCACCCAGTCATGTTATCATTCATCTTCCAGTTACCACCCAGTCATTGTATCATACACCACCCAGTCACCACTCATTCATAATATCATACTCCACACTGTCACCGTTCATAATTATTATAATACATAAACCAGTCACCGTTTAGTCATATTATCATACACCACTCAGTCACCATTCAGTCATATTATCATACACCACTCAGTCACCATTCAGTTATTTTATCATACACCATTAAGTTACCATTCAGTCATTTTATCATACACCATTAAGTTACCATTCAGTCATTTTATAATACACCATTAAGTTACCACTTATTCATATTATTATACATGACCCAGTCATCACTCAATCATATTATCATACACCACCTAGTCACCACTCAGTCACATTATCATACATCACCCTGTCACCAATCAGTCATAATATCATATCCCTCACAGTTACCACTCAGTCATATTAACTTACACCACCCAGCCACCACATATTCATAGTATTATACACCAACCAGTTACCACTTAGTCATATTATCATACATCACATAGTCACCACATATTCATATTATCATACACCAACCAATTACCACTCAGTCATATTATCGTACATCACCTAGTCACCACACAGTGATATGATCATACATCACCCAGTAACCACTCAGTCATATTATCAAATACCATTCAGTACCACGTCAGTTATAATTATTATCATAAACCAACCAGTCACCACTCAGTCATATTATCATACACCACCCAGTACCAACTTAGTCATATTAGCATACATCACCCAGTCACCAATCAGTCATAATATTATACACCACCAAGTTACCACTCAGTCATATTATCATCCACAACCTAATCACCATTCAGTCATACTATCATACACAACCAAGTACCAACTCATTCATATTGTTATACACCACCCAGTCACCACTCAGTCATATTATCATACATCACCCAGTCACCACTCAGTCATACCATCATACATCGCCCAGTCATCACTCAGTCATATTATCATACATCACACATTCACCACTGTCATAATATCATACACTACCCAGTCACCACTCAGTCATACCATCATACATCGCCCAGTCATCACTCAGTCATATTATCATACATCACACATTCACCACTGTCATATTATCATCCACAACCCAGCACCGTTCAGTAAGATATTCATATATCATCCAGTCACAACTCAGTCATATTATCATACATCACCCAGTCACCACTCAGTCATATTATCATCCACAACCCAGCACCGTTCAGTAAGATATTCATTTATCATCCAGTCACCACTCAGTCATATTATCATACACCACCCAGTCACCACTCAGTCATATTATCATCCACAACCCAGCACCGTTCAGTAAGATTGTCATACATCATCCAATCACCACTCAGTCATATTATCATAGACCACCCAGTCACCACTCAATCATATTATCATACACCATCCAGACACCTCTCATCATATTATCATCCACAACCCGGTCACCACTCAGTCATATAATCACACAACACCCAGTCACCATTCAGACATACTTTTATACACCACCCAGTCACCACCCAGTCATATTATCATACACCACCCAGTCACCACCCGGTCATATTATCATACACAACCCAGTCACCACCCGGTAATATTATCATACACCACCCAGTCACCACCCGGTCATATTATCATACACCGACCGGTCATATTATCATACACCACCCAGTCACCACCCGGTCATATTATCATACACCACCCAGTCACCATCTGGTAATAATATCATATCCCTCACAGTTACCACTCAGTCATATTAACTTACACCACCCAGCCACCACATATTCATAGTATTATACACCAACCAGTTACCACTTAGTCATATTATCATACATCACATAGTCACCATATATTCATATTATCATACACCAACCAATTACCACTCAGTCATATTATCGTACATCACCTAGTCACCACACAGTGATATGATCATACATCACCCAGTAACCACTCAGTCATATTATCAAATACCATTCAGTACCACGTCAGTTATAATTATTATCATAAACCAACCAGTCACCACTCAGTCATATTATCATACACCACCCAGTACCAACTTAGTCATATTAGCATACATCACCCAGTCACCAATCAGTCATAATATTATACACCACCAAGTTACCACTCAGTCATATTATCATCCACAACCTAATCACCATTCAGTCATACTATCATACACAACCAAGTACCAACTCATTCATATTGTTATACACCACCCAGTCACCACTCAGTCATATTATCATACATCACCCAGTCACCACTCAGTCATACCATCATACATCGCCCAGTCATCACTCAGTCATATTATCATACATCACACATTCACCACTGTCATAATATCATACACTACCCAGTCACCACTCAGTCATACCATCATACATCGCCCAGTCATCACTCAGTCATATTATCATACATCACACATTCACCACTGTCATATTATCATCCACAACCCAGCACCGTTCAGTAAGATATTCATATATCATCCAGTCACAACTCAGTCATATTATCATACATCACCCAGTCACCACTCAGTCATATTATCATCCACAACCCAGCACCGTTCAGTAAGATATTCATTTATCATCCAGTCACCACTCAGTCATATTATCATACACCACCCAGTCACCACTCAGTCATATTATCATCCACAACCCAGCACCGTTCAGTAAGATTGTCATACATCATCCAATCACCACTCAGTCATATTATCATAGACCACCCAGTCACCACTCAATCATATTATCATACACCATCCAGACACCTCTCATCATATTATCATCCACAACCCGGTCACCACTCAGTCATATAATCACACAACACCCAGTCACCATTCAGACATACTTTTATACACCACCCAGTCACCACCCAGTCATATTATCATACACCACCCAGTCACCACCCGGTCATATTATCATACACAACCCAGTCACCACCCGGTAATATTATCATACACCACCCAGTCACCACCCGGTCATATTATCATACACCGACCGGTCATATTATCATACACCACCCAGTCACCACCCGGTCATATTATCATACACCACCCAGTCACCATCTGGTAATAATATCATATACCACCCAGTCACCACCCGGTAATATTATCATCCACCATCCAGTCACCACCCGGTCATATTATCATCCACAACCTCGTCACCATTCAGTCATATAATCATACAACACCCAGTCACCATTCAGTCAGATTATCATACACCACCAAGTCACCACTCGGACAGATTATCATACACCACCCAGTCACCACTCAGTCATATTATTATTTCCAACCATTCACCGCTCAGTCATACTACCATACACCACTCAGTCACCGGTCAGTCATATGATCATACACCAGTCACCATTCAGTCATATTACCATTTACCACCCAGTCACCGCTCAGTCTTATAATCATACACCAGTCACAATTCAGTCCTATGATCATACATCACCCGCCAATATCCGGTTTTATTATCATACATTACTCAGTCACCGCTCAGTCATATTATAATACACTACCCAGTCACCGCTCTGTCATATTATCATACACTACCCAGTCACCGCTCAGTGATATTATCATACACTACCCAGTCACCGCTCAGTGATATTATCATACACTACCCAGTCACCGCTCAGTCATATTATCATACACTACACAGTCACCGCTCAGTCGTATTATTATACACTACCCAGTCACCGCTCAGTCGTATTATTATACACTACCCAGTCACCGCTCAGTCGTATTATTATACACTACCCAGTCACCGCTCAGTCGTATTATCATACACCACCCAGTCACCGCTCAGTCGTATTATCATACACCACCCAGTCACCGCTCAGTCGTATTATCATACACCACCCAGTCACCGCTCAGTCGTATTATCATACACCACCCAGTCACCGCTCAGTCATATTATCATACACCACCCAGTCACCGCTCAGTCGTATCATCATACACAACCCAGTCACCGCTCAGTTGTATTATCATACACCACCCAGTCACCGCTCAGTCATATTATCACCCAGTCACCGCTCAGTCATATTATCATACACCAACCAGTCACCGCTCAGTCATATTATCATATACTACCCAGTAACGCTCAGTCATATTATAATACACCACCCAGTCACTGCTCAGTTATATTATCATACACTACCCAGTCACCGCTCAGTCATATTATTATACACTACCCAGTCACCGCTCATTCATATTATCATACACTACCCAGTTACCGCTCAGTCATATTATTATACACTACCCAGTCACCGCTCGGTCATATTATCATACACCACCCAGTCACCGCTCAGTCATATTATCATATACTACCCAGTAACGCTCAGTCATATTATAATACACCACCCAGTCACTGCTCAGTTATATTATCATACACTACCCAGTCACCGCTCAGTCATATTATTATACACTACCCAGTCACCGCTCATTCATATTATCATACACTACCCAGTTACCGCTAAGTCATATTATTATACACTACCCAGTCACCGCTCGGTCATATTATCATACACAACCCAGTCACCGCTCAGTCGTATTATTATACACTACCCAGTCACGGCTCAGTCATATTATAATACACTACCCAGTCACCGCTCATTCATATTATCATACATTACCCAGTCACCGCTCAGTCATATTATTATACACTACCCATTCACCGCTCAGTCATATTATTATACACTACCCAGTCACCGCTCAGTATATTATTATACTCTACCCAGTCATAGCTCAGTCATATTATTATATACTACCCAGTCACCTCTCAGTCATATCAGCATACACTACCCAGTCACCGCTAAGTCATATTATTATACAACACCCAAAAGATTTTGACTGTATTATTTTATTTACGTTTTATTCAATTTAATTCACTTGGCCTCATGGAATGTATTGAAATGAGCTGTATCGTAGATGACTGAGTAATACCAACATTTGGAGTTATGGCTATTAACTCATCAATGAATACCCAATCTAGCCGCCATGTTTGCCCAAGGTCATAGGCAGCGGATCAATATGGCTGTCCGAGAACATATACATGGGCATATATGAAATCACTTAATTAATAACAATTTTATTAATTAACCGCTTCTTATTGCCAATTATTTTATTTGTGTAAATCAATGATATACAGAAGACTAGATAAATGTTTTTGTATTGTATTTTTATTTTATACGAGATATATTAAACTAGGTTTTGATGTGCAAACAGTATACATGTACTAAGCTACAGGTTCATTGTACTTTTACATTTAAAACATGTATCGATACAGCCAACATCGCCATCTTCGACATAACACTGACTCCATTGACTCGAGTCTGTAGAACGGACCCAGTTCTCCCGATTAGGTCCGTTAAATGGCAATGTTGGGAAACCACATTTGGAGCACGTTGATTGGTCATTAGCTTCTTGGAAAGTTTAAATGACGCTATTGTTCAATAAGCGTTGCTATGAATAGCCCAGTAACGTTCGTATTGGCCGAATCGGCGGCATGTGACGTCAGAATTTTCCTCGATAACAATAAAAAAATGAACTATTAAAAATGTTTACAACTATTGTATCTTAACTTAGATGGATAAGAATTGCAAAAACCAAATCGAATAATGAATGACGTATAAATCGCCAAAATTGCATTATTTGACTTTCTGTTCCCTGTAGCCGCTTGCTCTATCTTACTAAAGCTTTTGGATAGCTATATATAGTAAATAATTCAAAAGCTATACAACAAGATAGGGCCTTTGCCTGTATCATTCGCAGTTGTTATAGGGCCCGCATCAAATTATGTACGGCATATTTATAAGGCAAAATTGCAATTGTTGATACATATTAAAGCCTTCTAATTTGTTTCGCTCTATTGAAAAGAAAATTTAGACTTTATTTGAACTGCTCTCAAGTCCGCTTCCTTGGTAGAACCAGTACTGAGTGTTGTTTAAAGACATTGGGTCGAGCAGGGATCGAATCCACAGCCTCTGACGTGCGTGGCCAACACCTACATGCTCTGGCTCCGGCTTCACGAAACATCTGAACTTGAGATTTTTTTTCTCAACTCAAAATTTAGAATGTTTATAACTTTAGTTATATTGATATTTTTGCATTGCATAATATCCTTTGACAATAAGTAATGACCGATATTGACTTTAATTCAATATACAATTAGCTAAATGTATCATTTAGAGAAATTGAGATTTTTTTAGTTGAGGAAAATCTCATTTCGAGATGTTAATAAAACCGGTCCAGTATACATAGTATTAAAATACATGTAAATGACAATGTTGAAATATTTACGAACTGTTAATTGAATTATAATTTATAAAAGGAAAATGGTATGAAAATACACACATAAATGTCATGGGTGAATAAGCAAGAATTATTAGTTAAGCAAATACTAAGTACTACGTGACAAACTCAAAAAAAACAACGTCTGTATAGTTAAGTTATACTATACGATTTTTCTTAGTATTCATGATAAAGTATTTTTGTGTTCGGCATGATAATATACATGTACACACTATTATCTTAAAAAGGTGAGAAATTTCCAATTCTTAGGAATCCTCTACCGCTTTTTTTCAATTTCCTCTGTAAACAGCTTATTTTTTGGTTTTGCAGAGTAATTGTTTCTTGCAACTTTTTCATAGCCTCGGCATTTTCCGTCATTTGTTGCTGCAATGCATGTAGTTCAAGTTCCACTCTTTGCTTTTCTTGGCTGCTAATATTGACCTGATTTTCCAAATCCTTAATCTTGCTGTCAAATTCCGACTCGACCTCAGCTCTGACTTGAGCCAGTTCTTCTTCCTTTTCTCTTATCTGTTGCTGTCGCTGTTCTTCAAGTTTCTCTTCAAGAATCTTTTGCTGAGCTTTGAACATTCGGTCAGTGTAACATTTATTTCCGTTTTTCTGCATCATATCACCAATTGTGTTGAATAAAATGTCGATTTTAGATTTCATCTGTTCCGTTCGCTTTTCTTCTGGCAAAAATACATATCGAGATCCACATTTTTCAACAATTGCCTTAAGGTCAGGATGAAGGTCTTGCATATACTCCCGTTCCGTCATGTTCGCCGCTAGTTTAGTGAATGCTATCATGCTAAACGGAAGAATTCCCTCTCCGAACATATCTAAGTATGCCTTTACGCCTTCAACATCTTGTGGCGTATGACGCCCAGCATGGATGACGTAAATTACGGCGTGAGGACCAGGACTGGTCTCCCCTAAAAATGGAATAATTCGTTCCTGCAGATCTGAGAATGTCATGTCTGTATCAAAGAACCCTGGCGTATCGACCACTTTGACCGAGTGTCCATTTCTGGTCGTTGTTGCTGATTGAACTGTTTTTGTTTCAGACCTGGATGTTCCCGAGACTCGGAATGCTTTGCTGTTGGTTAATATATTTGCCAGCGAACTTTTTCCCGCCCCTGTTATTCCGAGAAGTGCAATTCTACTCTCATCTGAAGAGAAAAAAAAAAGAAAACTTGACAGTTATTTTCTTTCGTTAATAAAAGTCTTCATTAATATTATTATATTATTAATATTATTAATAATAATACTATTATTACCTATTAACGTAGATGTTATTTTTACGGGAAGTTGAAATTTGGGTATAACCAAATATTTGGAGTGAACCAGCTGTCAGACGGACGGACGGAATAGCAAATACTTTATTTCATCTCAGCGATAAGACGAGACGAGTTAAGACGAGGCAATTCGAGACAAGTCTAAACAGGCACGACAATCTTGGTGACAAGGCAAGACAAGACAAGTCGAGATGCGACGAGACGCGACAAGACAATCTCATCTCGGTGATTTAACAAGACGAGACATTGATAAAACAAGGCAAGTCGAGGCGAGACAAGAAAAGTCGAGGAGAGACGAGACGAGACGTGACGTGATGAGACGAGACGAGACGAGACGGGACGAGACGAGACAAGTCGAGACGAGATGAGATATCATCTCGGTGATATAACAAGACAAGGCGAGACGATACATGACGAGACAAGACAAGACAAGTCGATGCGAGATGAGACGAGATGAGACAATCTCATCTCAGTGATATAACAAGACGAGATGAGACAAGACGTGATCTGACAATACAAGTCGAGACGAGACAATATGAGATGCGAAGAGACAATCTTATCTTGGTGATATAACAAGACAAGTCGTGATGAGACAAGACAAGTAGAGGCGAGGCGAGGCGAGATGAGAAGAGATGCGACGAGACGAGACAAGACAAGTCGAGGCGAGACGAAACAATCTCATCTCGATGATATAACAAGACGAGACGTGACGTGACGTAACGTGACGAGACAAGACAAGTCAAGGCGAGACAAAACGTGACGAAACAAGACAAGTCGAGGTGAGAAGAGACAATCTCATCACGGTGATATAACAAGACGAGACACACGTAACGAGACAAGATAAGTCAAGGCGAGACAAAACGTGACGAGACAAGACAAGTCGAGGCAAGACGAGACGAGACAATCTCATCTCGGTGATATAACAAGATGAGACGAGACAAGACAAGACAGCTTTTGTATTTACCTGTTCTGTTGAATGCCATTTTACTTTTTTTATTTTCTTCCCTGATGAGCCCGGTTTCTGAAGAGCAAAACGTGTAAATCTAGATATATATTATTCTAAATCTTGATTATTCCACACTACGTATATTAGTGAAATAACAACGTTCAATAATAATTATAGATAAATTACCTAAATGCTTGTCAACGTTGTGTTTAACATTCTTTCAAATATACCAAGATGGTGCATTTTTTGAAATCCCAACTGGACACTTTTTTCTTCTCAGTGTTGCTTTAAACAGTCTTGTCGTCATATCATGAATGTGTGATAAGTAATAAACAGGATGGCGATGTGTTATTTAAGTAACTGCATGTACGTATAATGACGGTGTAATGTAAAATAAGAAGGGCTATCATGCCGCAAAACAAGGCATATCGTGTTGCATACACAATGTCTGTCGTGTCGCAAACACAAGGTATATCGTGCTGCAAACACAAGGCATATCGTGTCGCAAACAAAATGCTATCATGCTGCAAACACAATGCTATCATGCCGCAAACACAAGGCATATCGTGCCGCAAACACAAGGCATATCATGCCGCAAACACAATGCTATCATGCCGCAAACACAAGGCCTATCGTGCCGCAAACACAATGCTATCATGCCGCAAACACAATGCTATCATGCCGTAAACACAAGGCATATCATGCCGCAAACACAATGCTATCATGCCGCAAACACAAGGCCTATCGTGCCGCAAACACATGGCAGGACGCTTTACATGGTTAAATGTTACCGACATCATGTCGGCTAGTCCTAGAACTAGCTACCGATCGCCACGATAAAAGTAAGCGTCGTGTTTGATCATTTATTTCAAAAGTTAAATACCACGCCACCGATACCCATTTGACACGCTCCATATAACGTAAGTACTTGTCTGTCGGCTAGTTTATTCAGATCGCGCAATGTTACGTAAGTGTTTGTAGACTATTCTACCTATTAAAATAGAACTTGTCTGTTGACTAGTTTACGTATTAAAATAGTTCTTGTCTGTCGATTAGTTTACCTATTCAAATAATTCTTGTCTGACGACTAAATTACCTATTCAAATAGTTCTTGTCAGACGACTAGTCTGCCTACTGAAATTGTTTTTGTCTGCCTTTTCGTTTACCTATTCAAATCACGCAATGCAAATTGAAATATTTCAATGTAGCTTTCAGGTCTGTCGACGACTATTCTGCGTGTTGAAATATTCAATGCCGCGTTCTAGTGTGTCGGCGACTAGTCTACCTGTTGAAACTATTCAATGTAGCGTTCTGGTCTGTCGACGAGTAGTTTACCTATTGAAATAATTCAATGCAGCGTTCTAGTGTGTCGGCGACTAGTCTACTTGTGAAAAAATTTAATACAGCGTTCTAGTCTTTCGACGACTAGTCTACCTATTGAACTATTCCAGCGTTCTAGTCTTTCGACGACTAGTCTACCTATTGAACTATTCCAATGCTGCGTTTTAGTCTTTCGACGACTAGTCTACCTATTGAAATATTCCAATGCAGCGTTCTAGTTTGTCGGCGACTGGTCTACCTATTGAACTATTTCTATGTAGCGTTCTTGTCCGTTGACGACTAATCTACTTATTGAAATAACCCACTGTAGCATACTAGTCTGTGAACACACCTGCCTAATGTTAAAGCTATCTTTTTCGGCTTATTTCCTATCTCAAAATGAATCTTCTTGGAATAATCATATCACTCTGTATAACTTCAGACATATAAAGAGAGATTAGTGACTGCAGGTTGTTGTCTAGTAAATTTTGAGACACACACCCGAATCTTGGAAACACAACTTATCCAGAACCAACCAACATCTGTTTATGTGATTATGGTATCAAAAGAAAAGGCTTGATTGTAAATTTGGGTGGTAAACTTCTTTTTTAAATTAAATTTTTTTTTTACGCTTTCAGTTATTTTATTTATTTATTTATTTATTTATTTATTTTTTTTTTTAATAATTTTCTTATTTATTTTTAACCATTTTTTATGTCGGAAATAGGAAAGCATTTTTTATATATAGATATATATGAAATTTTTGCCACCCATCGATAACTTATTTTTTCATTTTTATACATTAAATTTATATTATTATGATGTGATGTTAAAATCATTTCATATAAAATGAGTTCACTACTTTTTATTAAACAAAATCGTTTTCAACCCGTAAAAAACAAATAATTGATGACTGGAAATAATGAACATTTGCCAAAACTATCAAATTCGGATAAAGGTATCAACATAATCAAATTCAGACAACGGTTCAAATAGTTAACTTAATAAAGAACAACTAAAGGTGCCAACCGAAATATCAGTCGTGCATTAGCCTGCCAATCTCTGTAATTATAACGTCTGATGACGTCACTATATTCAAAGTTTCGATTAGATAAGACATATCAATTTTAAAATTATTTAAATAATAATAATATAAAAACTCACCATTCAGTTAGCAACCCAAACGTTGAATGGGTCTAGCGTCTGCGCGGCAAGCATTTTAATGCAGCAAACGAGGTTTCCCAAGAAAACAAGGTGGAAAAATCTATCAATGTATAAATAGACATGACACTGAATTAAGCCAAACATGGAAATTCCATTAATTTGATTTCAAAGTAAAAATAAGAATGAAATAAGATCACGTGAGTGTATGAAATAATGACAAAACTTCCAACAAAAAT
The DNA here is from genome assembly GCA_029582155.1 of Panopea generosa. NCBI lineage: Eukaryota > Metazoa > Mollusca > Bivalvia > Adapedonta > Hiatellidae > Panopea > Panopea generosa. The sequence goes on from CM055902.1 coordinate 19,939,806, forward strand.
CCTTAATCGACTTGTAAATGTGCCCTAGATGTAAATATTGGGAAACCACTACAAAATAATCCTGTGCGGTATCCTTAGTTTATTTGAACTGTAGTTGACCCGAAACTCTTTCCGCTCCATGCAACAACTGGTGTAACGATTTTAAATATTATTTGACTAACACGAACTTTATCACAAACTCAATATAGACATAAATATCAAACTTTGAAGTTAAAAGCAATCCAAAATTTAATATCGATATTCGATCTATTTTGACTATTTTTAAATGTTCGTCACTGAATTCCCGGTCGGTTATTAAAATATCCTTTCAAAGATAAAACTGCTGAGACGGTACGTAATAACAAAACAAAAGAGTAGTTTTAATTGTCGAGTAAAACAATCGAATGTCGAGTTAAATAACCGATTGTCGAACAGAGTGCCCAGTAAAAAAGTCGATTGTCGAGTAAACAGGTCGAGTATCGAGTAAGAAAGTCGAGTGTCTAGGAAGAATGTCGATTACCGAGTAAGAAAGTCGAGTGTGTAGGAAAAAAGTCGAGTACCGAGTAAGAAAGTCGAGTGTCGATTAAGAAACGGGTGTGTCAAGAAAGGGAGTTAAGTGTCTAGTAAAAATTCGAGTGTAGAGTAAGAAATTCGAGTGTCGAGTAAAAACACCATTATAATTTTAACGATGATAAACTCCGAAACCCAGTATAACTGAAATACGTGTCTTCTTCTTGGTGTCCTTTAATACAATATATAGATTTGTGATTGCTTTTTTATTATTATTTGAAGAAAAAATAAACACTTTTCTTTTACTATTTGTGCCAATGGGATTTAAGCACTGAATTGAAGCTATGTTAGGGATTCTGGTATTGAATTATGAAATGTGTTTAAAACTTTTTAGAACAATATATTTTATACTTTTAGGTAATCGATATAGAGCTTTTTTATGGCTAACTAGGTTATGACGAAAATGTATTATACATTGTATGTCGTATCTGTATAATGTATTGTAGTTTTGTTGTACGTGCTGTGCTGTGCTGTGCTGTGCTGTGCTGTGCTGTGCTGTGCTGTGCTGTGCTGTTTTGGGCTGGGTAGGGCTTGGCTGGGCTGGGCTTGGCTTGGCTTGGCTGGGCTGGGCTGGGCTGGGCTGGGCTGGGCAGGGCAGGGCTAGGCTGGGCTGGGTTGGACTGTGTTGTACTGTTTTATGCTGAGCTACACCTTACAGTGTTGTGCTCTGTTTTGTTGTGCTGTGTTGTGCTGTGCTGTGTTGTGCTTTTCTGTGCTGATTTGTTCTGTGCTGGGCTGTTCTATGCTGTGCTGTGCTGTACAGTGCTGTGACATGACGTGATGTACTGTGCTGTATTGTGTTGGGCTGTATTCTTCTGAATTGCTCCATACTGTGCTGTGCTGTATTGGGTTGGGCTGTATTATGTTGAGCTACACCTTACAGTGCTGTGCTGTGTTGTGTTGTGTGTGTGTTGTACTGTATTCTTCTGAATTGCTCCATACTGTGCTTAGCTGTATTGTGTTGTGCTGTGTTATGCTGATCTACACCTTACAGTGCTGTGCTGTGTTGTGCTGTGCTGTACTGTATTCGTCTGAATTGCCCCATACTGTGCTGTGCTGTATTGTGTTGGGCTGTATTATGTTGAGCTACACCTTACAGTGCTGTGCTGTGTTGTGTTGTGTTGTACTGTATTCTTCTGAATTGCTCCATACTGTGCTGTGCTGTATTGTGTTGTGCTGTATTATGTTGAGCTACACCTTACAGTGCTGTGCTGTGTTGTGCTGTGTTGGGCTGTATTCTTCTGAATTGCTCCATACTGTGCTGTGTTGTATTGTGTTGGGCTGTATTATGTTGAGCTACACCTTACAGTGCTGTGCTGTGTTGTGCTGTGTTGTACTGTATTCTTCTGAATTGCACCATACTGTGCTGTACTGTATTGTGATGTGCTGTGTTATGCTGAGCTACACCTTACAGTGCTGTGCTGTGTTGTGCTGTGTTGGGCTGTATTCTTCTGAATTGCACCATACTGTGCTGTACTGTATTGTGATGTGCTGTACTGTATTCTTCTGAATTGCTCCATACTGTGCTGTGCTGTATTGTGATGTGCTGTGTTATGTTGAGCTACACCTTACAGTGCTGATCTGTGTTGTGTTGTGTTGTACTGTATTCTTCTAAAATGCACCTTACTGTGCTTAGCTGTATTGTGTTGGGCTGTATTATGCTGAGCTACACCTTACAGTGCTGTGCTGTGTTGTACTGTATTCTTCTGAATTACACCATACTGTGCAGTGCTGTGCTGTGCTGTGCTGTGCTGTGCTGTGTTGTACTGTATTCTTCTGAATTGCACCATACTGTGCTGTGCTGTATTGTGATGTGCTGTGTTATGCTGAGCTACACCTTACAGTGCTGAGCTGTGCTGTGCTGTGTTGTACTGTATTCTTCTAAATTGCACCATACTGTGCTGTATTGTGATGTGCTGTGTTATGCTGAGCTACACCTTACAGTGCTGTGCTGTGTTGTGCTGTGTTGTGCTGTGTTGTACTGTATTCTTCTGAATTGCTCCATACTGTGCTTAGCTGTATTGTGTTGTGCTGTGTTATGTTGAGCTACACCTTACAGTGCTGTGCTGTATTGTGCTGTGTTGTACTTTATTCTTCTGAATTGCACCATACTATGCTGTGCTGTATTGTGATGTGCTGTGTTATGCTGAGTTACACCTTACAGTGCTGTGCTGTGTTATGTTGTGTTGTACTGTATTCTTCTGAATTGCTCCATACTGTGCTGTGCTGTATTGTGTTGTGCTGTGTTATGCTGAGCTACACCTTACAGTGCTGTGCTGTGTTGTGTGTGTTGTATTGTATTCTTCTGAATTGCTCCATACTGTGCTGTGCTGTATTGTGTTGTGCTGTGTTATGCTGAGCTACACCTTACAGTGCTGTGCTGTGTTGTGTGTGTTGTATTGTATTCTTCTGAATTGCTCCATACTGTGCTTAGCTGTATTGTGTTGTGCTGTGTTATGCTGAGCTACACCTTACAGTGCTGTGCTGTGTTGTGTGTGTTGTATTGTATTCTTCTGAATTGCTCCATACTGTGCTGTGCTGTATTGTGTTGTGCTGTGTTATGCTGAGCTACACCTTTAAGTGCTGTGCTGTGTTGTGCTGTGTTGTACTGTATTCTTCTGAATTGCCCATACTTTGCTGTGCTGTATTGCGTTGGGCTGTATTATGTTGAGCTACACCTTACAGTGCTGTGCTGTATTGTGTTGTGGTGTACTGTATTCTTCTGAATTGCACCTTACTGTGTTGTGCTGTATTGTGTTGGGCTATATTATGCTGAGCTACACCTTACAGTGCTGTGCTGTGTTGTGTTGTGTTGTACTGTATTCTTCTGAATTGCTCCATACTGTGCTTAGCTGTATTGTTTTGGGCTATATTATGCTGACCTACACCTTACAGTGCTGTGCTGTGTTGTGCTGTGTTGTACTGTATTCTTCTGAATTGCTCCATACTGTGTAGTGCTGTATTGTGTTAGGCTGTATTATGTTGAGCTACACCTTACAGTGCTGTACTGTGTTGTGCTTAGCTGTATTGTGTTGGGCTATATTATGCTGAGCTACACCTTACAGTGCTGTGCTGTGTTGTGTTGTGTTGTGTTGTGTTGTGTTGTGTTGTACTGTATTCTTCTGAATTGCACCTTACTGTGCTTAGCTGTATTGTGTTGTGCTGTGTTATGCTTAGCTACACCTTACAGTGCTGTGCTGTGTTGTGCTGTGCTGTACTGTATTCGTCTGAATTGCCCCATACTGTGCTGTGCTGTATTGTGTTGGACTGTATTATGTTGAGCTACACTTTAGAGTGCTGTGCTGTGTTGTGTTGTGTTGTACTGTATTCTTCTGAATTGCACCATACTGTGAAGTGCTGTATTGTGTTGGGCTATATTATGCTGAGATACACCTTACAGTGCTGTGCTGTGTTGTGTGTGTTGTACTGTATTCTTCTGAATTGCTCAATACTGTGCTTAGCTGTATTGTGTTGTGCTGTGTTATGCTGATCTACACCTTACAGTGCTGTGCTGTGTTGTGTTGTGCTGTACTGTATTCGTCTGAATTGCCCCATACTGTGCTGTGCTGTATTGTGTTGGGCTGTATTATGTTGAGCTACACCTTACAGTGCTGTGCTGTGTTGTGTTGTGCTGTACTGTATTCGTCTGAATTGCTCCATACTGTGCTGTGCTGTATTGTGTTGGGCTGTATTATGTTGAGCTACACCTTACAGTGCTGTGCTGTGTTGTGTTGTGTTGTACTGTATTCTTCTGAATTGCTCCATACTGTGCTGTGCTGTATTGTGATGTGCTGTGTTTTGTTGAGCTACACCTTACAGTGCTGTGCTGTGTTGTGTTGTGTTGTACTGTATTCTTCTGGCTTACACCATACTGTTTTGTGCTGTGCTGTATTGTGTTGTGGTGTGTTATACTGTATTATGCTGAGCTATACCTTACAGTGTTGTTTTGTGTTGTGTTGTGCTGTGTTGTGATGTACTTTGCCGTTTTGTGCTGGATTTTGCTACGCTTAACCATACTGTGCTATGTTGTGTTGTATTGTATTATGTTGTGATGTACTGTGCCGTGTTGTGCTTTATTTTGCTGAGATACACCATACTGTACTGTGTTGTGCTGTGTTGTGCTGCACCGTATTATGCTGTGCATTAATATTGTTTCGTAGCAGTGTGTTATTTTTGGCTGTACCGCACCGTACCGTATCATGGGTATTAATGTAATCTGGCTAGAAATTAACCTTAGACCACTGGTTATGACATTTCAATATTTTTAAAGATTAACTCTTTTGTATTAAGTTGGTAATTTTCCATTGATACGTAACGCTAGATGACATTGGGTTTCCAGCGCCGGTTGGTATTCCATTATTATATTGGAAAACTATTTTCCAACGCTCGGTAACCCGGTCAAGCTGCGAGGCCTGAATCAATATATCACTGTTCAAATATTGGTTGAGTGACATATTTCTTAATTTATAACACCTGTTGTAATGGGACATAAGGCAGATATGATCATTTTACTTAACTCTATTTCTATAACTGTATAGCTGCATAATGCAGAAATGATCATGTGTGTAGATTTAAAATTTTGTTTCTATTCCGTAGAGGGGGACAATTCTTGTAAACAAGAGAAAGGCATATATTTGTTTTTGTGTATTAACGTTCGTTAATGACACATATAGTTTACCTGTACGCATCACACCATTACCCAGTGTTCATGTTATCTGTTTCAGTCACACCACTGTCCATAGCTTATACGTAATCTGTACCTTTATCTCCACTGCCCAGAGATTAAACATCACCTGTACGATTCAAACCACTTCCGAGATTTTATAGGTTATCTGTACGTTTAACACCACAGCCCAGAGATTATAGGTTTTCTGTACGTTAAACACCACAGCCATGAGATTTAAGTTACCTATACGTTTAACACCTTGCTCAGAAGTTAAAGGTTACCTGTATGTTTAACACCACTGCCTAGACATTATAGGTTACTTGTCTGTTTAACACCAGGACCCAAAGATTATAGGTAGCCTGTTCGTTTGACACCACTGCCTAAAGAATAAAGGTTACCTGTACGGTTAACAGCACTACCTAGATATTATAGGTTATCTGTATGTTAAACACCACTTCCCAGACATTAAAGGTTACCTGTCAGAATAGCACCACTGTCCAGACATTAAAGGTTACATGTACGTTAAACAACACTGTCTAGAGATTATACATACGATTCAAACCGCCTCCGGGAGATTATAGGTTATCTGTACGTTAAACACCACTGCCCAGAGATTATAGGTCACCTGTACGTTTAACACCACTGACCAGAGATTATAGATTACCTGTACGATTCACACCACTGCCCAGAGATTATAGAATACCTGTACGATTCACACAACTGTCCAGAGATTATAAATTACCTGTACGATTCACACCACTGCCTAGATATTATAGGTTACCTGTACGTTAAACACCACTGCCCAGATATGTCAGATTATCTGTACGATTCACACCACTGCCCGGATATTATAGATTACCTGTACGATTCACACCACTGTCCAGAGATTATAGATTACCTGTACGATTCACACCACTGCCTAGATATTATAGGTTACCTGTACGTTTAACACCACTGCCCAGAGATTATAGGTTACCTGTACGTTTAACACCACCGCCTAGAGATTTTAGGCTACCTGTACGTTTAACGCCACTGCCCAGAGATTTAAGTTACCTGTACATACCAGGGCCCAGAGATTATAGGTAACCTGTTCGTTTGATACCACTGCATAGAGATTAAAGGTTACCTGTACGTTTAATACCACTGCCCAGACATTACCTGTCAGTTTAACACCACTGCCCAGACATTAAAGGTTACATGTATGTTTAACAGCACTGCCCAGAGATTATAGGTTACCTGAACGTTTGACACCAATGCCCAGAGATTATAGGTTACCTGTACGTTTGACACCACTGCCCAAATATTATAGGTTACCTGTCAGTTTAACACCACTGTCCAGAGATTATAGGTTATCTGTACGTTTAACACCACTGCCCAGAGATTATAGGTTACCTGTACGTTTAACACCACTGACCAGAGATTACCTGTCAGTTTAACACCACTGCCCAGACATTAAAGGTTACATGTATGTTTAACAGCACTGCCCAGAGATTATAGGTTACCTGAACGTTTGACACCACTGTCCAGAGATTATAGGTTACCTGAACGTTTGACACCACTGCCCAGAGATAATATGTTACCTGTACGTTTGACACCACTGCCCAAATATTATAGGTTACCTGTCAGTTTAACACCACTGCCCAGAGATTATAGGTTATCTGTACGTTTAACACCACTGCCCAGAGATTATAGGTTACCTGTACGTTTAACACCACTGACCAGAGATTATAGATTACATGTACGATTCACACCACTGCCCAGAGATTATAGAATACCTGTATGATTCACACAACTGTCCAGAGAGTATAGATTACCTGTACGATTCACACCACTGCCTAGATATTATAGGTTACCTGTACGTTTAACATCACTGCCCGGAGATTATAGATTACCTGTATGTTAAACACCACCGCCTAGAGATTATGGGTTTCCTGTACGTTTAACACCACCGCCATGAGATTATAGGTTACCTGTACGTTCGACACCACTACCCAGAGATTTAAGTTACCTGTACGTACCAGGGCACAGAGATTTTAGGTAAACTGTTCGTTTGACACCACTACCTAGAGACTATAGGTTATCTGTACGTTAAACACCTCTACCCAGACATTAAAGGTTACATGTACGTTTAGCAACACTGCCTATAGATTATAGGTTATCTGTACGTTTTACACCACTGCCCAGAGATTATAGGTTATCTGTAAGTTAAACACCACTGTCAAAATATTATAGGTTACCTGTACGTTTAATACCACTGCCCAGAGATTATAGGTTAACTGTACGTTTGACACCACTGCCCAGAGATTATAGGTTACCTGTAAGTTAAACACCACTGCCCAGAGATTATAGGTTACCTGAACGTTTGACACCACTGCCAAACGATTAAAGGTTACATGTACGTTAAACATGACTGTAAAGTTAGTAGGTAGTTCGCAGTTGGTAGTTGGGGATTCGAATAACCAACTACCGACCAGCTGCCAGTTGGGGATTCGGAATCGTTATTATAATAACTATTTCATTTACATATTTTACTCGTGTTAATATGTTTAAAAATATAATCAATAATAAATGTATGTAAATTAATATAAAATCTGAATCCCCAACTGGCAGCTGGTTGTAAGTTGGCGATTCGCGGCGAATCCCCAACTGGACATTTTGAATCGCAGTCTGGTGAGTATACACATTTTATTGAAGAAGCAACCCGGCAAAAGTGTGTTATTCCAGTGTGTTCCCCAACTGGAAATTTTGAATCGCTTCCTGGTGAATATACTCATGGTATTGAAGGAACAGTGCGGGAACGGTGTTTATTTATTGTTATGAACTGTTTTTCAATAGAATTGATTTGTTTTCGAAAACAAATATCGATTTGAAAAAAATCCGATTCCATAATTGGCCATTTTGAATCACCGTATTGTGAGTATATTCGTTTTATTCAAGAACCAAACCACCATTGGTGTTATTATTATCCTAAATCTGTTTTCTTTATTAAATTGATATGTTAAAATAATAACAGCGATTTTAAAAAAAAATCCGAATCTCCAACTGGCAGCTGGTTGGTAGTTGGCGATTCGCGGCGAATCCCCAACTGGACATTTTGAATCACCGTCTGGTGAGTATACTCATTATATTGAAGAACCAAACCGGCAAAAGTGTGTTATTTATTATTATAAACTTATTCTTAATTGAATTGATTCATTAAAAAAATAAAACAACGATTTAAAAAAAATCCGAATCCCCAACTGGCAACTGGAAATTTTGAATCGCCTCCTGGTGAATATACTCATGGTATTGAAGGAACAGCGCGGGAACGGTGTTTATTTATTGTTATGAACTTTTTTTCTATGAAACTGATTTGTTTTAAAAAAACAAATATCGATTTGAAAAAAAAACGAATTCCAAATTTGCCATTTTGAATCACCGTATTGAGAGTATATTCGTTTTATTGAAGAACCAAACCACCATTGGTGTTATTATTATCCTAAATCTGTTTTCTTTATTGAATTGATATGTTAAAATAATAAAACAGCAATTTAAAAAAAAAATCCGAATCCCCAACTGGCAGCTGGTCGGTAGTTGGTTATTCGAATCCCCAACTACCAACTGCGAACTACCTACTAACTTTACAGTCATACGTTAAACACCACACCACTGCCCAGAGATTATAGGTTACCTGAACGTTTGGGACCACTGCCAAACGATTATAGGTTACATGTACGTTAAACACCACTGCCCAGACATTAAAGGTTACCTGTACTAGTAACACCACTGCCCAGAGATTATAGGTTACTTGTACGTTTAACAACACTGCCTAAAGATAAAAGGTTACCTGTACGTTTAACACTACTGCCCAGAGATTATAGGTTACCTGAACGTTTAACAACACTGCCCAGAGATTACAGGTTACATGTACGTTTAACACAATTGTCCAGAGATAATAGGTTACCTGTACGTTTTAAGACACTGCCTAGAGGTTATAGGTTACCTGTACGTTTAACACCACTGCCTAGAGATTATATGCTACCTGTACTTTTAACATCACTGTCCAGAGATTATTTGTTATTTGTACGTTTCACACCGCTGTCAAGAAATTAAAGGTTACCAGTGCGCTTAACAACACTGCCCAGACATTAAAGTTTACCAGTATGTTTAACAATACTGCCTAGAGATTTTAGGTTACCTGAACGTTTAACACATTACAGAGAGATTATAGGTTACCTGTACGTTTAACACCACTGCCCAGAGATTAAATGTTACCAGTACGTTTAACACCACTGCCCAGAGGTTATAGGTTACCAGTACGTTTGTCACCACTGCCCAGAGATCATAGGTTACCTGTACGTTTGTCACCACTGCTACCTGTACGTTTGTCACCACTGCCGAGAGATTGAAGATTACCTGCACATTAAACACCACTGCCCAGGCTCATAGATTACCTGAACGTTTTATACCATTGCCCAGAGATTAAAGATTACCTGTACGTTTAACACCACTGCCCAGGGATTACAGGTTACCTGTACGTTTAACACCACTGTCCGGAGATTATAGGTTATCTGAACGTTTAACACTATTGTTCAAAGATTGTAGATTACCTATACTTTTAACACCACTGCCCGGAAATCATAGGTTATCTGTACGTTTTACACCACTGCCCAGAGATTACGAGTTACCTGTACGTTTTTCACCACTTCCAAGAGATTAAAGATCACCTGTACGATTCACACCACTGCCCAGAGATTAAAGGTTACCTGCACGTTAACACCACTCTCCAGATTTTATAGGTTACCTGTACGTTTAACACCATTATCCAGAGATTGTAGATTATCTGTACGTTTAACACCACTGCCTAGAGATAATAGGTTACCTGTACATTTAACACCACTGTCCAGAGATTATAGGTTACCTGTACGTTTAACACCACTGTCCAGAGATTATAGGTTACCTGTACGTTTAACACCACTGTCTAGAGATCTTTTATTAGGGAATCAGATGTATATTATTTGATATGGAAATCATATATATTTCCTTTGATATAGGAATCCTTTATGTATCCTTTGATATGGGTATCTTATACATATCCTATGATATGGGAATCATATATAGATATTCTTTGATATGTTACCTGTACGTTTAACACCACTGTCCAGAGATTATAGGTTACCTGTACGTTTAACACCACTGTCTAGAGATCTTTTATTAGGGAATCAGATGTATATTATTTGATATGGAAATCATATATATTTCCTTTGATATAGGAATCCTTTATGTATCCTTTGATATGGGTATCTTATACATATCCTATGATATGGGAATCATATATAGATATTCTTTGATATGAGAATCTTTTATGTATCGTTTGATATAGGAATCGTATGTATATCTTTTAATATGGAAATCATATATATATCCTGTAATACGGGACTCATTTGTATATCCTTTAATATGGGAATCATATATATATATTATATATCCGTTAATATGGGAATCATATGTATATCCTTTAATATGGGATTTATATATATACATACGTGAAGTGATAGCTTTATATGAGCAGGATCCAGTTAAGGATTCATGATTACTCACATGCTATATAAAGGGAAGATTTATAAACCCGTATGTAAATTTGACCACCCTGTCCAGATGTGTTACATGTAATTTCATAGTATATATGTCACGGTCGACACCAAATTTATTAGTTTGGCAGAGGCTTGATATTGTATCTAGGGTTTGCATTCTAGCTAGGCGCACCCGCCGTAGTCTGGTCTGTATATATATGTCTTGGTTATTCACAAATATATATAAATATATATCCTTCAATATGGGAATCATATGTATTTCCTGTAATATGGGAATAATATGTATTTCCTTTAATATGGGATTCATAAATATATATATATCCTTTAATATGGGAATCATATGTATATCGTTTAATATGGGAATCATGTGTTTATTCTTTAATATGGGAATCATATGTATATCCTTTAATATGAGATTCATATGTATATCCTTTGATATGGGAATTATATGTATACCCTTAATATGGGAACCATATGTATATCCTTTAATATGGGATTCATATGTATACCCTTAATATGGAAATCATATGTATATCCTTTGATATGAGATTCATATGTATATCCTTTGATATGGGAATCATATGTATACCCTTAAAATGGGAATCATATGTATATCCTTTAATATGGGATTCATATGTACATCCTTGATATGGGAATCATATGTATACCCTTAATATGGGACTAATATGTATATCCTTTTATATGAGATTAATATGTATATCCTTTGATATGGGAATCATATGTATACCCTTACTATGGGAATCATATGTATATCCTTTAATATTAGATTAATATGTATATCTTTGATATGGAAATCATGTGTATACCCTTAATATGGGAACCATATGTATATCCTTTTATATGGGATTCATATGTATATCCTTTGACATAGGAATCATATGTATACCCTTAATATGGATATAATATGTATATCCTTTTATATGAGATTCATATGTATATCCTTTGATATGGGAATCATATGTATACCCTTAAAATGGGAATAGTATGTATACCCTTTAATATGATATTCATATGTATATCCTTTGATATGGGAATCATATTTTCCCCCTTATATGGGAATCATATGTATATCCGTTAATATGAGATTTATATGTATATCCTTTGATATGGGAATCATATGTATATCCATTAATATAAGATTCATATGTATATCCTTTGATATGGGAATCATATGTATATCCATTAATATGAGATTCATATGTATATCCTTTGATATGGGAATCATATGTATGTCCATTAATATGAGATTCATATGTATATCCTTTGATATGGGAATCATATGTATATCCATTAATATCAGATTCATATGTATATCCTTTGATATGGGAATCATATGTATATCCATTAATATGAGATTCATATGTATATCCTTTGATATGGGACTCATATGTATATCCTTTGATATGGGAATCATATGTATATCCTTTGATATGGGAATCATATGTATATCTAAGGCGCTGTATGAAGGCTAATAATTCAGAACCTGAACCACAATCTCGTTCCAGTCCAAACATATTATTTGAGAAGGTTACCCATTACTTGTGGAAAGACGGTGTTTCTACTCAGATTCATTCTGAGCTCTGCCTACATCGGTATATTCGGACCATCCATACATAACCGGTAATGGGGTGAAATCAAACCCCATGACATCACACCCAATCTTTATATTTTGTATATTTTGTATATATTGTTGGATCTCAAATTGAATATTTATTTCTAGATGAGAACTTTTATTACTTATTTCAGTTTGTGTGTTTGTTTTTAAAATACAAGCTAAACATAAATTAGGAAATACAAACCAATTATAACAGTAATTATAATTAGGACTGAAGACACAAAGTTATAAAGAGTTTTATGAGGTCTTACGTGGCCGAATATTCTAATGCGCCGTCTCAAGATCACTTATATCTCGCAGCTAAGGTCATAGGTTCGATTCCCACTGGCTCCAAAAACTATATAAGAGAAAGTTGTCCAGTTACTTGCGGAAGGATGGTGTTTCTACTCAGAATTATTCTGAGATCTTCCTCCACCAACATAAATTGGGTATGCCATATATATCCTGAAATGTGTTAAAAATAGCGTTAAACTGTATTAAAATTGAGGGTTTAAAACATTAACGGAATAAGGAATTTCACAAATTACAAAAACATAGACTTATATGATAGCAAGCTAGTAAGCATGTCATCTTTATTTAAAATACATGTATTCACTATAGAAAGACCAAACGGTTCTTTAGAAACAAAAGAGATCAACTACAAGCAGCTAAATGTCTAATATTTTTTCATTGACATATTCAATTGACCTGTCAGTCAAACAGGTTGATAATCCAATCAGCGATCGATATTGTGTCCAGGTCCGCCATTTTCCTTAGACAAGCGATTGATCATTTAGTAAATACTATATTGTATAACATTGTATCTACGGTAGGTCAGTTAAGGCAATATTATATTCGAAGCGATGCAAACTATTGTAAGAACTAGTTCTTATTATGTTTTGTTGGATGAGGCCTACATTGTTAGGCGTATATTTATGATAATTAGAGATTAAAACTTTGACACGTTTTTCAAATACTTCAAACATTTTAATTTTATCTTACAGGTAAATTAATGTAGACTATAATAGTATACTCATCCGTGAAAAAACACCTTCCGTTGCTTTTAAAATTAGTTATCTTAGCATTAACGATTACAACACTATAGTTGAATAGGAGACATACCGAAAGGAACAGTTAACCTGCCACCTGACATTTTATGTTTTTTTCTGAAAAAGTATCAAAGCAATTTTCTTGGTATTTGGATTTGAATAAGAAGGAAAATTTAGGTTATATAAATTCAATACATGATTGTCTGTTAATGTTGTATTAACAATTAATAGCGCTGCTCAGTATATTGACGAATATATTGGAAATAAAAAAAGTGGCGGGTTAGCCGTTCCGTCCAGTATATATAAGTGTAATATATATGCGGTTATAAGACTAGTACTTTGATGTCTTGTTACATTCTGGCTAACAACAAAATTATTAAAAAGAGAATAATTACTCAAAAACCAATATGCTAAAATAACTTTAGGCCACCGATTCTGATCAAAGGCTTATGTTTGTGTCTTCTTCTTCTCTCCAGGTCTGCTTCTTGCTCCCTTTTCTTTTGCGCCTCCTCTTCCATCTGTTTTATTTTCTTCCGTTGAGCCTCAGCCTCGCTAGCAGCTTCTCTTTGCTTGCGTTCTCTGTCTCTTTGCTCCTGCTGGGCAATTCTTGCTTGCTCCGCCAGTTCCCTCCGTCTTGCCTCCATTTTTGCATTTTCCGCAGCTCTGACCCTGTCCTGTTCTCTCCTCTTCTCTTCTTCTCTTTGACGCCGTTGGTTTTCTAGGGCATTTCTGACAGTGCATTGCTGTGCATGATACATACTATTAGTATAGTAGCGATTGTTGTTCTTGGCAACCATATCTCCACTTATGCGAAATAACTGGTTGATTTTATCTTCCATTTCTATCGTTTTGTCTACTGGAGGCAGGAAAACATAACGGGAGTTGCATTTTTGTACGATACTCTTCAGGTCTGGATGCAGATCTTTCATAAACTGCTCTTCTGTGCAACGTGCTTGCGTAAAAACCAACACGGTAAACGGCAGTATGGCTTCCCCAAACATTTTCAGATAAATGCTGAAGCCTTCGACATCTTGTTTTGTATAGCGGCCTGCCTGTAAAACATAAACCATTACGTGTGCACCCGGTGACGTTTTGTCTAAAAAATCAATGAGCCTTCCTTCAAGAATTGGGAAATCCACACAGGTATCAAAATATCCCGGGGTGTCTACAACTCCTACGGCATACCCATTCCTGATCGTTGTGCCCAATTGGCATACTTTGGTTTTAGACATGGACCCTCCGGAGACAGGAAAGATTTGAGAGTTTGTGATGCCATTCGCCAGTGTACTTTTTCCGCCGCCAGTCACACCCATCAAAGTCATTCGCAAATCGCCTATAAAAACAGACAAGAAATAAAACACAATGGTTTGGAATAGAAATAAATATATTTTCATTATTGTAACAAGTTTGACACTTGTTCATTCCTACATATGACCCAATATTGAGTCATTTGCAAATCGCCTATAAAAACAGACAAGAAATAAAACACAATGGTTTGAAATAGAAATAAATATATTTTCATTATTGTAACATGTTTCACACTTGTTCATTCCTACATATGACCCAATATTGAGTCATTTGCAAATCGCCGATAAAAACAGACAAGAAATAAAACACAGTGGTTTGTAATAGAAATAAATAAATTTTAATTATTGTAACAAGTTTCACACTTGTTAATTCCTGCATATGACCCAATATTGGTAATTATGCACGACTTGCACGGAGGGAATGGGGTTTAACACAGTTTTCTACACATGACATAATATATATTGCTCTATACTGCACCTTTAACCGAGGGAAGGAGGAAATGGGGTTAAATGCAGTTTTCTACGTATGGCATAACGTTGTATGGTCCTACACGATTTACACAAAGGGGCGGAAAAAATGAGATTGAACGCAATTTTCTACATATGGCATAACATTGCGTAATCCTACACGATTTACACCAAGGGGTGGAGAAAATGGGGTTGAACACACGTTTCTACATATGGCATAATATTACGTAATCCAGCGCGATTTACACCAAGGGGCGGAGAAAAAGGGGTTGAGCATAAGTTTTTACACATGGCATAACATTGCGTAATCCTGCACGATTTATTTCGAGTGGGGGAGGGAAGTGGGATTTAACATTATTTTCAACATATTACGCATGTCAGTCAGTCTATTAAGTAGACAGAAAACCTAAGAATAATTCTAAATAGAACCACTGTCTGTATTCAATTTGTCTTTGGATCAAAACAACGACCTGATTCCTATTTCACCAACATATTTAAGCGAGTATAACTAAATACTTAAAAATCGTTAAACCAAAGAAAAGCACCCAAGTGACTGGCTCCTGCAGAAGGGCATTTGGTTACATTGGCATTGATTAAAGAATATCAAGGTAACCTGTCGAAATAAGGTTACGTTTTTAAATTAGGTTAAGTTAAACTTCGAACAAAAAACAATCAATTTACATGATAAATCAATTAAAGATATAAACCTAAATTAAAAAAAAATAAAAAAATTAGGCCATAATAAATTGATTGCTAGATTATCATCCCCGCCTGCCCGCGCTCTAATTTTCATAAAAAAAAACCCCACAAAATAAAACAAACAAACAAAAAAAACATCTACATTTAAAAAATGAAAATATGAAATAAAAAATAAAATCCTACCGCCCTCCCCGTTTTTAAGAAAATTTGGAGATGATAATCTAGTAATTAAATTATAATGGCCTTATTGGTTTAAATTCTGTCAGATTTGTCAATAACGTAACTTATATATTTTTATTTTAAACATAATGATGTCAACCGGCCACCTTCCAATTAAATTCCACTTATCTGTAAAAAATATTATAACCCCCCCCACCCCCTAAAAAACAACAACAACAAAAAAAACACTAAATAATCAGAAAAATATTTAACATAAAGCATCGCCTTGATTAATCTGTTTAAAAGTCTGATTCGGCGTGTAAAATAAATAAATATATATTATATTCTAAAAAATGAACAAGCAAACAGTTTTAACTTACCTTTCCAAGCCATTGCTGATGAAAAACAAATATTAACTTTCAACCGGTTAGTTACTAAGTTATCGCTCGCAATGTGGAGAGAGAAAAACGCTCTATATATATATAGCAGTTGGTTTTATTGGTTTTCCAGGTTATCGAATTACATAAACAGCCAAATGGTATTCCCAAGTCTATAAATAGCAGTCCAAACAACAGTTTAAACGTGTCGTCGTGTTAATGTGACATAGTTCTTTTCAAAATTTTATATTCAAATTAAGTCATGACCAACTGATAGTTGCACAACCAAATTTCCCGTGACAAAAAGGGTTTTCTCAATTCTAGTCGTAATAACTTTGAATTAAAAGTCGTTTCCCTACGGGTTTTTTTGTATGTTTTTATATACTGTAATACTTATTTGGGTCCTCCGTGGCCGAGTGGTCTAAGACGCCGTCTCAAGATCAATTACCTCTCACCGCTAAGGTCGTAGGTTCGAGTCCCGCACGCTACAAAAACGTTATGCGAGAAAGATTCCAGTTACTTGCGGAAGGACAGTCTGCTCAGTCTGACTCAGTCTGAGGTCTTCCTCCACCAGTAAAACTGGATATGCCATACATAACCTGAAATGTGTTGAAAATGGCGTCAAACGCTATTAAAAAAAAAAAAAAAAAAAAAAAAAATGATAATTTACTTCATAATTATGATTAAACACTACCCTACGATGGATGTGCCGTAAATAATGCAACTGCCGTATTATTTTGTGCAATCATGCAATATATAAAATAACAACTTGGTATCAGGGTTGTAGCTTGGCTAAAAACGATGTATGGTTACAGTTTTAGGGGTCCGCGGCATGTTCCTCCGAAAAAAATTCAGCTAGACTGTCGAAGGTGCGTTTTGGTGTGTATTTCTTAAATTTTTAGGGGACTGGTTATCCTTAATATTAACTTTGAACTCAGTGTTTTATTAGTAAATGTAATGTTTCAAAGTTTGTTCACTTTAAAGGGGAAAATGAAGACGCCTAGAGGTCCCAATTGACCGGCATGTGCTTAATTCGAGGTAAGGTATTACTTGGGTTAGAGTCGAAAGACATTTACCGAGAGGTGTGTGACATTAATGGAGAGGGTCAGATGCCATATACATCGGATTACATAGTTACGCCCCTTTTTCCCCACGGTAACACGATTCTTACGCTTAAAAAAAGTCCTTTGTACTTTGGTTATGAAATATTTTCAAAATGGTTCATAGCGGTTGTGATTTATTGCTGCAGATGAGTAGAGCAAATGTTGGCATAGCATATACTGCAGTAAGACATCACTGGTGTTATAAAAAGTGACTTTTATAGGATTTCAACATATGCATGTATTTACCTTAGAAATACAAATCAAAATTCTTTCTCTGTACAATAAAATTCTTTACAGAATGAAACCATTCCCAGTAAATTATTATAAAAAGTGGAAATTAAAATATAACAGCAACAATAAAGTTTTAATAATATATTTCATAATTTGTTTTGCATAAAATTGTCCATAGCTGGTTATTACAATTAACAAATTATGAACATATGCAAGAGCATTCATATAGAACATCTATCCTGACAGTAGACCAAATATTTCAATTTGAAAAACAGTCTGATAATTTTGAGAGCAGTCATAATTTATATTTCGGACGGACACTGAGATACTTTAATAAAGTAATATATTCCGAGTACATTCCGGACAATCGGAAATGACCATTGTATAGATATTCTGGTCAATCGGAAATACCATAGTTCTGAACAATCTTAAATGTTTATTACATATATATACCGGACAATCGGAAATACCATAATTCTGAACAATCTAAAATGATTATTACATAGGTATTCCAGACAATCGGATATACTATAATTCTGGACAATTTAAAATTATTATTACATAGGTATTCCGGACAATTGGAAATACCATAATTCTGAACAATCTAAAATGATTATTACATAGGTATTCCGGACAAATGGAAATACCATAATTCTGAACAATCTAAAATGATTATTACATAGGTATTCCGGACGATCGGACATACCATGAATAAAATTCCGGATAATCGGAAATGACTATTTCTAGATATTCCAGACAATTAGATATACCAATAGTTCGGACAATTGGAAATGTCTATTTATAGATATTCCGGACAATCGGAAACACCATGAAGATCATTCCGGACAATCGGAAATGACTATTGTATAGATATTCCGGCAGACTGTACAAAACCGGATAAATATTTAAACATATGTATTGAATGTTCATAAACATGTTTCTTTTGAGGAAAAGTGGCTCTTTAATACTTGAGTATGGTTTTCTAGCCTGGTGTATATGTCCCTGCAGCAACATCAGTCATATGGGTATCTACCAATCATACCGTTGAATTCAATTCATGCCGTTGATCTCTGATTGGTATAACGTTATGCTTTTGCTGAAATAAGGAATAAACAGGCAGCAGCAGTACAGTAAAATATATGGGAGAGTTTATCAAATATCATTTATTTTAAGTTTTTTTTCATTATTGTTTATTTATTTATATTTATTGATTGTTAATTTAAAAAAACACGATCACACCCGTACGGTTGTCCAAGAAAAGTAACTCTTAAAATTCCCGTACTCTTCACTTATCGTAGTTATCCCCCTTTTAAAATAAAAGGGCTACCTCGAGACTGCGCTCTTAGGTGCATATCTCCATTATTCTTAAAATTGTTTACAAAAAAATGTATACTGCAGTTCAAAAATCAAGGAAAGTACTTGAAATTTTACTTCAAAATTCAATATCATTTTGCGTGTTTAAACATGAAACATATACGGTTTCATCAGTATAGCTTACATTTTTATGTTAAAGCAATCAGTTGCCTATGAAATTTTGAATGATTAATTTGCCAAATTATTCATTCTTCGCAAGCTATCTTATCAACACTTAGTAGAGAGATGCAAGTTTCCTGACCTTTTATATATAAGTCTGTGTTTTCAGTAATATTTGGCTTCCCTCCATAAATTATTTTCAAAGTTTCTTTCAAGAAATGAGTATTCATTTAAGGACATATATTACAGTGCAGTTCTTAAAATAATAGTTTTACGCCTAAATATTTGGTAATTGTGTTACTCTAACGACCAGGATGTGACTTAAAAATTAATGGAAATGTATATTAAGTTCTTCTTTGTCGTGATGCCCGACATGAATCAACCATTGAAGGTATTAAAATACATAAAACGCCAGTGTTAAGTTCAAGCACCAAGCTTCGTGTTTATGAAACAGTATGTAGTAAGTGATATATCCAAATAGATAAATACCACCGATGAATAGGTACAAAGTGTGCTTATTGTTTTGTGTGGAGTGCGTGGCCCAGTCAGAGCATCAGACCCAGGATTGGAGGATCGTGGGTTCGAGCCTCTGCCATGGCTATGTATGGTATCACTTTATCCGGATATGCTTAAAACGGTTCTTCTAAGGAAGACTTTGATCGTGATTTGTTGAGAGAGGATATAAAGTACACAGATAATGAATAACAGCTTACATGTGTTGTATGTGCCTTGTTATATCAGCAAATATGTATGTCATCATATAACGTGGATTCAGCTAATATGAACCAGAACTGAGCCAATACGACTATGATTGTTTGAAGCTAAAGTCTTCACTTAATCAATTGAAACTGTTGATAACAAGAAGACATTGTAATGTTGAGGTTCGCAATACTGGCAGAAACACACTGCAGTGGTTTTGAGTATAAACACCCATTACTGTGGGCAAAATTTGATGACAATAAGTCAAACAGTTTCTGAAAAACAGATCAACGCCAATACTTAATGTTGAATTGCTGGAGCTACAGCTGCCGAAGGAAAAATAACACCAGAGACGTGTAACTTTTATTCTTTTAACCCTTTACTCCATAGATACGCGTATTCCCGCACCAATCACAGAAGGCCTTTGAAAACAGTGCAGGAAGACTTCCTGCACTGTTTTCCACTCTGTCAGTTAATATAAACATAATTCATCCATTGCTGATACGTGGTGAATTAATGCTTTCAATATTAGAGGTGTCCAAAGGCGTCTATATTAGAGGTGTCCAAAGGCGTCTATATTAGAGGTGTCCAAAGACGTCAATGTTAGTGGTGTCCAAAGGCGTCTATATTAGAGGTGTCCAAAGGCGTCTATATTAGTGGTGTCCAAATGCGTCTATATTAGTGGTGTCCAAAGGCGTCTATATTAGTGGTGTCCAAAGGCGTCTATATTAGTGGTGTCCAAAGGCGTCTATATCAGAGGTGTCCAAAGGCGTCTCTATTAGAGGTGTCCAAAGGCGTCTATATTAGAGGTGTCCAAAGGCGTCTATATATAGTGGTGTCCAAAGGCGTCTATATTAGAGGTGTCCAAAGGCGTCTATATTAGTGGTGTCCAGAGGCGTCTATGTTAGTGGTGTCCAAAGGCGTCTATATGAAGTAAAGGGTTAAAAGGTTAGACAAAGAACAACAATAGTATTTACATTTTACATTTGGAAATATACATTGATACATATCTCATATTTTACTGATTTTTAAAACAACCAATACAGAATAATATTCATTTCAAATATATATGCTGCATACTGTTACCTTCTTCAACAGACCATGTACACCATCTGTGTCATTGACTATTGCTGTCATAACAACACAGTTAATGTCGGAGACGTTGTCAAGTTCCTCCAGAATATGCAAATGAGCACCACTGACCTAACAATATACATGTAAGTATAATAGTTAAAATGATTGAAATACATATACATTACTGTTATAAAGGTGCATAACACATGTAGTGGACTGAAAAACATGAATTAAATTGTGTATTGGCTCCATTTCATAGCCAGTTGATAAAAGGAAATACAATTTAGCTTATGCAATTTACAAAGCATAGGACAATGTGGGCCCAGTTAGCTCGTTCGGTAGCGCGATCGACTATCAATCCAGGGGTTACGAGATCCCGACCTGGCGTCATTATCCGCGATTATTGATATACGACATTGCGTCTCATTGTCATTTGTCTCTCGCCACTGATTCAAGTGGAAAGGTGTTATAAGTTACTTGCGGAAATGGGGTGTGCTTGAGTACTGGTTAACCTTCCAGGATCCCAGGAAAGAGTGGTTAGGTTAACTGGTTGCCTGTAAGTCCACTAAAAATTGCTAAAAATTTAAAGAGAACACTTCTATCAATTATGCCTTAAAATAACATGAATGTTCTACAAGAAACTGAACGAGCGATCGTACATGGAATAGGGCCCAACCCGTCCTAGACAATATCCAGTGTTCTCATCTGACTTCCACATTTCCTAATATCTCTATGGGAGCACTTAGAGTAGCTAGGACTGTGCGTTCCGTGCGTCTGTCCGTGTCTGTCATATTTATGTATCGAACCTGATTAGGGGCGCAGCAGATGTGGCTTTTGATGTCGGTGGAGTGGTTGGCGGGATTTCAAGCAGATATTGTACAATCGCGTTTCGCAAGTCGTGTGTTGTTTAAGAACTAGTCGTGTAGCACTGATTCACCGTGATTTGTGTTCTTTACATTTACATGTTTTGGCTGACGTCACTGATCCACACAGCGTGTGCATGGCGGATAGAACGATACAAGGCGGAATAGTTGACATGTTTAGGAGGGCGACGATGGCGCCTGCATTTCGTCTGTTTCCGGAGACGAGGTTTTTGAAATTGTAAAAAACAGGTCCATATCCCATCTATTTTACAATAGTGCTTTAAGTCAGCATTGCATTGTGCTTTCGCCGCCGGCGTAATTGTTTCGTGTAACATTCTGTAGTTTGGAAATCTCACGGAGAGCGCGGTTGATGGGGTGCACTTACGATGGTGACGCCGTGACATACACTTTCAAACTGAACTGGTATATTTGTTTATTTGCAATTCTTAATGCAAACGCACAATTCATCCTTAACGGCGGTGCACGTGGAATTATTTGGCAAGAATTTACAGTGTGCTGGTGAATCTCGAGTTGACAATTCCGGCATTTCGAACCTCTTGGTAGTTTGAAAAATAGACACAGTGGCACAGAGATTTTGCTGCAAACACACATTATTTAAGATTTGCTTAAGCCATTGTGTATACAAAGTTTTATTTAGATTAAATGTAGAGTTTTGACCCCTATATAATTTGTTTGAATATAGAGTTTCGACCCCTGTAATTGGTTTGAACATAGAGTTTTGACCACCAAAGTTTAGACTGCAATGTAAAGTTTGTGCCTATGTTTTGAAGTTTACTGGGTACATATGTACCCATTTGCACTGAGGTCAAGTGTACCCCACACTTCGGAGATATTCATAAATTTCAGGTTCAGGATTGAACCCCGGATTGAACAATGTGTCAAACGTTTACATTATGTGTCCAGAAAGGAGGGTCAAAGCTCTATATCGCATTATGAAAAAAATAAGGGTCAAAACACTACATCATATGTAACAAAAAGAGGGGTCAAAAAGGTGGCATATATGTAATAACCAAGACACAGGGAGTGCCCTCCCCACCCCAATCTTCCATAAGCATAATTATACAGTTTTTGTGTTTTGTGTGTGTATGTGTTATTTAACGCTTAAAAGTAAATAATGTAGATATGTTCATGGTATACAGACTTGTTCAAATGAGTTCTCTCCTTTGATAAAGACTTTATTATTATTATTATTATTATTATTATTATTATTATTATTATTATTATTATTATAATTACTGTTATTGTCATTATTTTTACTATTATTGTCATAATTATTTTTATTATTATAATTCCTATTATTATTTTATTATTATTATCATCATTATTACTATTATTATTATTATTATTATCACCATCATCATCATTATCATCATCATCATCATCACAATTATTATCATTGTCATTACCATTTTTATTATCCTTGTCATTATTATTATTTTTTATTATTCTTATACTCATTAATTTTATTATTATTATTATTATTATTATTATTATTATTATGATAAATATTTTGACATCCTATCAGTATATTTGTTGATGCAGTAGTTAAATAATTTCCTATTTTGAACAGGGCGTTATGGTTGGCGTGACTCAGAAAGATGCGTATGTTGGCGATGAAACCCAATCTTTGCGAGGGGTTCTTCGACTCCGATATCCCATAGAGCACGGCATCGTAACAGACTGGGACGATATGGAGAAGAACTGTTTCCATGCATACTATAATGAATTACTTGCCGTGCCCGAGGATCATCCAATACTTCTTACCGAGGCGCCACTAAATCCTAAGACGAACCAGGAAAAACACCCGGACGTATAGGAGTATGCCTGGAAACGCCCCTGCGTGCTCTTGGGAATGCTGGTTGGAGAAGAGCTTTGAAAAATGTCTTACCTACTTCTCCACAAAGTCATCAGTAGCCCCAAGATTTCAGCGCGCACAGCACTTTCGGTTTCATTGGGAGTTAATAAACCTGGCCTGCGCTTCACAAAATAACTTACGATAAAATCGACGTAAGTCAATTTGACGATTTCTCCGTTGAGTGTTCAAATTTTGATCGACATTTAAAATGATTGTATTTTCAGAAAATATATAACTTTCGGCATGATTTGAGCCAACTTGGTTTCATTTGGATGAAAATTAAACATATTATGAATAATTGCTGATTTACATTTACGACGATTTATTTGTGAAACGCATCCCTGATTCGCGAGATATCAAGTTCTATTTTTATACTACCCTTTTATTGAAAAATGCCAATTGAATAATGAAACGTGAAAATGTGCACATAATAATTTGTGAACGTTTTCAATATTCAATTGATTTTTTATTGTCAATTTTATCATACTTCCATGTTTTTTATCATCGTAATCGTTATTTGACATTTTAAACATTATCATTATTGATCTTTTCATTTTTTCCCCTGAAGAAGGATCATAATTATATTCCGAAAGCGCTGTCGTTTTGTAAATAATTTTAAAGAATTCAGTATTGCTTGGGTATATTAATCAATTAATTAATTAATTAAATGATTAATTAATTATTATCTCTCCTCTACACTCGCTTCGCTGAGAGGATTCGGAAATGAACACTTGGATATATTTTCTTACATCCAAAATCTAACTTTTATATGAATTAAGACTATTTTATATAATAAATGTAGATTTATCAGAATCAATATAATAACGAAATTGCTGTTATTTTGAACGCAAACATGAAATATTAAACGCGTTACTTTTTATGATTGAATGGGCTTAACGTCATTTTCAATATATTTCAGGTATATATGGTATATCCAGTTTTAATGGTGGAGGAAGACCTCAGACTGAGTAGAACCACCGTCCTTCCGCAAGTAACTGGCAAACTTTCTCACAAAGTTTTTGGAGCGAGCGGGACTCGAACCTACGACGTACTTAGCGGTGAGTGGTAAGTGGTTTTGAGGCGGCGCCTTAGACCACTTGGCCAGAGAGGACCTTGTAATGATAGAAAATTAAAAAAAAAAAAAGAATATATTATCACTTTCATATAAACCGAAGAACTGTCACAGTTTCTTTATTTTGGTGAGATAGCTGTACCTACCTGTCAAGTACTTTGTGTTTCTATTTTTTTTAAAAAAAAACAGATTTTTATCTGTTATCTTTGTAACACGTTATATTTACGACATTAATTTTCCTTCACGTATTCATGTTTTGCATGTGAATACTGTGTTATTTATTTTGAACAACATGGTGCAGCAAGTACAACGGTCAATAGCTGATAGCGTCGTTGTAGATTACAGGCAATTCATAATTGTTCATAGTATCGATTGTGGCTATTGATTAAAGTATACCCCCGGCACGTATATTGTTGCTATAATTTTTTTAATACTAAAATACCAGCAAGTGTAACAGTTGTGGATCAACCCTTTAAAATACCAGCACACCCCCTCATCAAAACTCCCATATTTTAAGTTAAAATTCATTCTATTTCTACTGAAAAACATGTGTGTCAGTTCAGATTTTGTGTTGCGCCCCCAAGTGAGCCCCATTTCAAAAACTGAATCACGGATCCGCTTCTTGTGATTGTTACACGTTTCCGTATAGATTTAATCTCATTACATAATATGACATTATCTCTAAGTAGAGTGCAATGTATAGTTTCGTCTCTGAATCCAACGGGAAATGTCAAAATGCATGTTTATGTGAATTCTATAACGCCCATTACTCTACAACAATATAGGTTGTTTTCTTGTTCTGGATTTGCCATCTTGGATGTATATATTTCTTTACTAGGAACAATTTTTTTACTTACAGTTGTTGTTGTTGTTGTTGTATGGTGTTTAGCGTCGCTTTCAACAATTTTTCAGTCATATCGCGACGGTGTCTACTTGAGACAGTATTCTAAGCGCTGTCACACTGGAGTATCATGCCGCAGACACATTGTATGATACCTCACCCAGTCACATTATACTGACACCGGGCCGACCAGACCTAGAACTTTCCTCTAAATGCTGAGCGTCAAGCGAGGAAGCTCCTAGTACCATTTTTAAAGTCTTTGGTATGACCCGGCCGGGGATTGAACACACGACCTTCCACATGCGAGGCGGACGCTCTACCACTAGACCACGCCGCAGTCTTTTACTTACAGTATTTTTAGGTCGGATCGCACAGTTTGCTGTCCTCCTTTGTCATGTGATCATCCTACGTCACTCGACGCTGCATAACAAATATATTGAAAAAGGATTTTCAAACTAGGCGCCTAGGTAAGAATAAAATATATTTCCCTCTTAAAATTGCAACATATTTTGTGACGTATTTTACACATTATAAAAAAGTATTTCATCTTAGAAAGAGTCCGATTAACGATACGAATGTCGTCAAGCAATATTTTTGTGCTGACTATTTTTTTTTAAATTTCGATTTCGTTTACCACACCAATTTAAATGTAAGATTTTTGTCACGTTTTGGCGGAATGGATATACCAAAACATTCGGATTTTATTTAGTTATGATAATGAGATGCTTTTTTTCCATGGTATTTGCCTGATATACTCCCCTATAAGATGTCTGTTACCTTTTACATTTTTTCTGGAACGAACGCGATACTAGTACTGTGAACATGTGTTTTTTCGACTTGTGGTTTATCTTGTGTTTTCGTGGCCGGGTGGTCTAAGGCGCCTTCTCAAGATAATTTACCTCTCATCGCTAAGGTCGTAGGTTCGAGTACCGCTCGCACCAAAAACTTTATGTGAGATACTTACAGAAGGACGGTGGTTCTACTCAGTCTGACTCAGTCTGAGGTCTTCCTTTACCAGTAAAACTGGATATGCCATATATATATATATAACCTGAAACGTGTTAAAATTGGCGTTAAACCCGTAACCATGTACCTTAAACTACAACATTAGTTTACAAAAGGGTATATTTGCCCATTTTGCTATGTTTTCCCGTCATACAATACATACTTCTGTTGACATTTGGGTCGAAAATATGCGTTTTTAGAAACCGAAAAAGAAAATATCCACTGCTACCGACGCTGTTAAAAGTTCGATATAGTAGTGAATAGTTTCTTACAATAGTTAGACATAGATTGTTAACGTTGGAATTACTTCATGTGGATACCGTAAAAAAATAATTTCCATTGACTGTTGATATGGAAACAGTGCGAATCTAATAAAGAACATGCATGTGCGTTGCGTAAACAAAAGCATATATATATATCTATGCAAAAGAATGTCTAATTTTTAAGTTTTGATATGTCAATGCGGAATAGTATGCTTTAACGAGGGTCTTAGCGAAGTACATATAATGTAAGTATGATTTGTCTTCTCTCTGCAATATGTGCAAAGTTTTAGTTCTACGGATTCCGTCATATGTGTCATTTTTATCTCCTCAGAGCTAATCGTATATGTTTATTTTTTAATTTGTGTTTGTGTTTGTCTTACTCGAGCCTGTGATATTTGTTTATATTTAGGCGAGCCTGTAATATGTGTTTATATTTGGCCGAGTCTGTAACTTAGTTTTTGTTAATGTTTGGTCGAGCCTGTGATATGTGTTTACATTTGGCCTATGTGTGTTTATATTTGGGCGAGCCTGTGATATTTGTTTATGTTTGGCAGAGACGGTAAGATGTGTTTATATTTGGCCGAGCCTGTAATATGTGTTTATATTTGGCCGAGTCTGTAACTTAGTATGTGTTTACATTTGGCCTATGTGTGTTTATATTTGGGCGAGCCTGTGATATTTGTTTATATTTGGCCAAGTCTGTAACTTAGTATGTGTTTATATTTGGCCGAGCCTGTGATATGTGTTTATGTTTGGCCGAGCCTGTGATATGTGTTTATATTTGGCCAAGCCTGTAATATGTGTTTATGTTTGGCCGAGCCTGTGATATGTGTTTATATTTGGCCAAGCCTGTAATATGTGTTTATGTTTGGCCGAGCCTGTGATATGTGTTTATGTTAGGCCGAGCCTGTGATATGTGTTTATGTTAGGCCGAACCTGTGATATGCGTTTACATTTGGCCGAGCCTGTGATATGTGTTTATGTTTGGCCGAGACGGTAAGATGTGTTTATATTTGGCCGAGCCTGTAATATGTGTTTATATTTGGCCGAGTCTGTAACTAAGCATGTGTTTACATTTGGCCTATGTGTGTTTATATTTGGGCGAGCCTGTGATATTTGTTTATATTTGACCAAGCCTGTAATATGTGTTTATATTTGGCCGAGTCTGTAACTTAGTATGTGTTTATATTTGGCCGAGCCTGTGATATGTGTTTATGTTTGGCCGAGCCTGTGATATGTGTTTACATTTGGCCTATGTGTGTTTATATTTGGGCAAGCCTGTGATATTTGTTTATATTTGGCCAAGCCTGTAATATGTGTTTATATTTGGCCGAGTCTGTAACTTAGTATGTGTTTACATTTGGCCTATGTGTGTTTATATTTGGGCGAGCCTGTGATATGTGTTTATGTTTGGCCGAGCCTGTGATATGTGTTTATGTTAGGCCGATCCTGTGATATGTGTTAATGTTAGGCCGAGCCTGTGATTTGCGTTTACATTTGGCCGAGCCTGTGATATGTGTTTATGTTTGGCCGAGACGGTAAGATGTGTTTATATTTGGCCGAGCCTGTAATATGTATTTATATTTTGCCTAGCCTGTGATATGTATTTATATTTGGCCGAGCCTGTAATATGTGTTTATATATTTTACCGAACCTGTAATATGTGTTTATATTTGACCGAGCCTGTGATATGCGTTTATATTTGGTCGAGCCTGTGATATGTGTTAATAATTGGCCGAACCTGTGATATGTGTTTATATTTGGCCGAGTCTGTAATATGTGTTTATATTTGGATTACCTGAGTCTATAATATACTATATGTTTGGCTTACCTGAGCCTCTAATGTGTGTTTATATTTGGCCGAGTCTGTATTTGGTCGAGCCTGTAGTATATGTTTATATTTGGCCGAACCTGTAAAATGTGTTTATATTTGGCCGAGCCTGTAATTTGTGTCTATATTTGGATTATATGAGTCAATAATATGTTTTACGTTTGACATACTCGAGTCTGTACTTTGTGTTTATATTTGGCCGAGCCTGTAATATGTGTTTATATTTAGATTACCTGAGTTAATAATATCGTTATATGTTTGGCTTACCTGAGCCTCTAAAGTGTGTTTATATTTGGCCGAGTCTGTGTTTGGTCGAGCCTGTAATACATGTTTATATTTGGCCAAATCTGTAATTCGAGTTTATGTTTGGATTATCAGAGTCTATAATATGTTTTACGTTTGACATACCCGAGTCTGTACCATGTGTTTATATTTGGCCGAGCCTCTCATATGTGTTTATTTTTGGATTACCTGAGTCTGTAATGTGTGTTTATATTTTGCCGAGTCTGTGACATGTGTGTTAAAATAACTTGTGTTAAATCGTGAAAGGAAAAATAAATGCAAATACATCGCTATATAGTCAAAAGCTTTTTTAGAAATATTTTAAAAGATCAGTTATCACCCAAGATCATATCTGGAATGACCTGATTAGCACCGATTTCTCAACCGATTACACAAGCCTATAATATGTGTTTATATTTGGTTTATCCGAGTCTGTACTATTTATTGCTATCTGTGATTACCCAATTATTTTCGAAAAATGACCATATATTCACATACTGAAATAAGAATTTAAGACATTATTTAAAGGTGGTAATAAAAAACGAAGCCGACCAGAATAGCTGTCGAGCAGTATCGCTCACCTTTACATCCGCATAAAGGTACGTATGTGTATTTACATATGCATATACGTGCATGACTTTCATGTATGCGTGTGTTAGTTTAAACTTATTTATTTTACTTCGATTGTGAAACAAGTTCTTACAACTTGAGATCTTTCTGGTTAGAACCAGTACTAAGCATATGCGGAAAAGCGTCTTGTTCAAACACACCACTCATAGCTGTGGTGGAGGATCGAACCCACGACCCTCCGATCATGGGTTTAGTGCTCTACCACTGGACCACGCGCTTCACAAATATGCATGTGTGTGTGTGTGTGTGGTTGGTTGTGTGCGACGGCGCATGGTTGAATGTGATCGGGTGTGGTTGCATGCATGCGTTGTTGCATGTGTACGTGGTTGTGTGTGTGCGTGGCTTGGTCTATGGCGTGCGTGGTTGCATGCATGCATATATTAAGGAAACTTTAAATGTGAGGATTACGTTATGATGAACTTAAACAAGAATGAACGCTCTGTATTGTGTCAATTCGAACTGATATCTTACCACTTAGAATTGAAACCGGAAGGTATGTTGGGGAGCAACCTGATCAGAGACTTTGTAGACTTTGTCAGCCAAATTCAGTAGAAGATGAAAATCACTTTCTATTTCACAGTGAACTGTATAATGGCCTGCGAGAAAACAATTTCAGAGATTTATTTGTAAATAATGCTTACATGCATATAAACCAACGACTTACACATATCATATCAGCGCATCCAAGACAATTTGCAAAGTTTCTTGTCTGTGCTTTTTTAAGCCATGGTCACATTTACGGTAATGCACGTAGTTGGCCGTAGTTCACTTCAAACGTAGTTGAGCGTAGTAACGGTCATGCACGTAATTGACCGTAGTTCACTTAAAACGTAGTTGACCGTAGTTACGGTCATGCACGTAATTGACCGTAGTTCACTTCAAACGTAGTTGACCGTAGTTACGGTCATGCACGTAATTGACCGTAGTTCACTTCAAACGTAGTTGACCGTAGTTTCACTACGATGGACTACGTTTGAAGTGAACTACGGTCAACTACTTGCATGGCCGTAAATGTGACCATCGCTTAAGCGACAGATTTCTTATTAGTTGATCCTTACGGTTCTTTGATACGGTCAACTACGGTAAACACTACGGTAAAGTAGGGTCAACTACGGTTAACTAAGGTCAGCTACGTTCACTACGGTCACAGTAGGATCTTGGCATCGTAGTTGACTGTAAACAAGTTTTGAACATGTTGAAAAATTATGTGCTTACTACGGCAAATCATAAGTTCGAACTACGTTTATTAATACGTTGAACTACGGTTAACTACGTGAAACTACGTTCAACTACGGTCCACTACGGTCATTCCTCACAACGGTCAACTACGTAAGATGTGACCACGGCTTTAAGGAAGAAATATCTTGTTTTCGTAACTATTATGTCAGACATAATACCTCATGTATCATAATTGTGATGTATGATATACTGCCTGTTTTCCTATTATATGTATAACATATCTATCATAACTGCACTCCATTCTGACAATATTGGATACTCCGGGAGTAATTTACGAATAATTTGTCAGGATTTCGTACGTCATAGTTAACCTATGTATAGAATAGAGTATTTACGAATTTTGTATATAATTACTTTCTTGATTATCCCGATGACATAGGCCCAATGGGCCGGGTGCCAAATAATTTTGTCAATTGTATATATGTATAACTTAATGAATGTATGCACATGTCACACTAGTAAACACTATCTTATCTTTATCTTATCTATATTCATGCATGCGGGCATGCGTGCGTGTGTGCGTTCGTTCGTACATACATGCGTACGTGCATGGTGCTATTAGGTTTAACAGTAGTTATACATAAAAAAAATGTACGGCAATTTGAACTTGTCCAATCTGTTATCTGAGTTGATTTAAATTTATTTATGGACCTTCAATTATGAAGTAAATGATTACATCTCAGACATATCACACTCGAAGTATTCCTGCACACGTAAAAGCACATACATGCGAAAAATCTGACAGCTAGGAGTTGCTAAAATCATCAACTCATGTCGGTCTTTCTATTCACCTTTCAATTCTGCAGGGTTTGTGAAACAAATGAAATACATTTACTCCTTATAGGTGATTTAGAACTTTGATTCAGAACTTTGAAATGAACTGAGAAGATATGCGGCTGTCTCGATCTATATTTAAATGAAATACAAATTTGGATCTATTTAAATAAATCAGCATACAAATTCATTCATTATTCATTCATTCATTCATTCATTCATTCATTCATTCATTCATTCATTCATTCATTCATTCATTCATTCATTCACTCGCTCATTTACTCGCTCACTCACTCGCTCATTCATTCACCCACCCAATCCCCCACTCACTCACTCACTCACTCACTCACTCACTCACCCACTCACTCACCCACTTACTCACTCGCCCCTTCAGTGACTCACTCACTCACTTAGTGATTGACTCACTCACTCAGCGACTGGCTGACTGGCATGAGTTTACTTAGTTGCCTAAATTACTTACTTATTTGCCTAAATCATATTTAATCAAGTAATCGCGATATACCTTTCCCATTTATCAACGACTCTTAAAAGATCTTCCACAGTAGTTATATTCAAATCATGAAACAGGGCCTAAGCCAAAATTTGATCATACAGTAGGCACAATTCACACTTTGCTAAGGGTGTCCGGGGGCATGCTCCCACGAAAAAATATTTAGCTCCTGGTATGCATTTTCCTGATATTATATAGACATTTTAAGCCGTTCACATCTGTAACACAAGTTGCATTTTATACAATTACCTATTTTACACTATTATCTTGAATACACATTGGTAGCTTTTTAGACCCGACATAACAGTATAAATCAACCCTTAGTAATACACTGTATGACAAGTATTTGCTGGGTATTATGATACATTCATACTGTAAATATTATATGTGAAGGATATGTCATATTTTTGCAAGAGTAATACATATTTTGGGGATAATTTTATACTTTTTTACAAAACACCTTTATAAACATGTGAACTTCCACAAATTATACAGGAGGCAAGTACCTCCGTTTGCCTCAGTTTGGATAAGGCCCTGTGAAAAATTTCCGAGGGCAAAAAAAATATTTTAGCAGAGTAAACCAGCAAAACGTCCCCTCAAGAGGTGGACTTTTCAAACAGAAAAGCCAAACTCCACGTTATCTTGGTTGTGGGAGGCAGGGGTTACAACTTACAGATGCTTTACTGTAACATATAAGTATTTTGATATCATGTTTCATGTCTCTGATTCATTAACTGATTAAAACCAGTCTTTTATTTAGCTTCATTTTTGAAGTCATGACAACCAGATATTCAGTAACCGTAATATCATACCGCAGTGTCATTTTATGTATGATTACTTATTGATATTTTCGGTTCGTTATTAGCTGATGCGGATTTTCGTAATGAATCGCGTGATTAAGAACGGAGGAAAACCAAACAGTTAAAACTGTGGTTTTACGAATTTCATCTAGGCCTAAAGCATATTTTAGAAATGGATTTTTTGATGATTCATTGAGTAGTGTACGTTGTAATTATTTTGGATCTTATATGTAAGTCGCACGTTGCATGTTCATACTTTTTATTATTGTTTGGAATAGGGTTTCACGCCATTTTCAACACACTTTCATGTTATATACGGCATATCTTCATTTTTATTGTTGGAGAAAAACTTTCATAACTTTTTACACAAAAAAAGCTTTTGGGACTCGAACCTACGACCTTAAGTAGAGTTGAGAGGTAAGTAATTTTGAGACGATCCCTCGGACCACCACTCGGCCACGGATATATCGTCACCTATACGCACATATTCGTCTTTTCACATTTTACGGGGTAGAGTTCGAGGTTTAGGCCTAGGTAGGTTTTTTCAATGCAAAACGATTCATGTGATGGACTATTTCTGAAAACTGAAAGTTAAATCTGTACATCAGATGGAAACTACTTTTTTTGCCATTTGGTATCAGGGCACCTCGCAGGCCGGGGCATAGGAGAGGCCCTCTGGGCAAATTGAAATAGGCCTACCGGACTGTTATCGCATCAACACATCCTAGAGTAGTAGTGTTCGTTAGCCTACTCCCTAATATCGTACATGTATAGTGTACGTCAGAAACAACATCATGGTCCTTGAGGCCAAAATGCTTTAGCGGGGCTTTTACCTGGAAAGTGACCCTGCAGGATAGAACCTTTATCTAAGCTCTGTAGAGAGAAAATAATAATTTCGCACTTTGTCCCGGCCTGTGGATGCTGGGCTTGAATTTTACTTATCATGCATAATCATAAGCGGTATCATTTTGCAATTATTAAATATAAAAGCCGATAGATATTCGATAACGAAAGCTTAAAATGACTTGAATGTACATGAGTAAGAATGAAATGACTTTCAGATTTGTGTTGAGTTGCGTGTGTAGAGATCTGATACTACTTCTCGTGACGTCATTAACATGATCAGTGTTATAAATAAATAATGACGTCATTAAAAGCCGTAAACGAAACAAAAGTTTGGACAAAATTAACGTTAAGACTTAGCCAATCGGTAAGTGTCGAACATTTCTATACTTCTAACTCACGGTGCTGTTAAGTTAACAATACAATGTCAATATATGTAGCTTACTCCTGGGTCGTATTAATAGGTATATTATAACAAGTTTTACGGCGGACATCAGTTTCCATGATGATTCATGATATAGATAAAGTTGTTTCCGACCCGAGTACAATTGTTATTGGAAATGTTTCCTTATGAATACTTCACTCATACTGCCTATATTACATAGATATATTCAGGAGCGAATCCACGAGGGGCGAAACACAAAATCGGACTGGGCACACATGTTATTTAATAGAAATATATTGAATATGTAGGCTATTTTCTACTGAATTTTAATGCAATATTGCAGTTAAGAAGGGGGTGGGGATGGGCGTGCGCCGGCCGGGTATTTTAAAGAGTGTGTCCGTCATTGATAGGCTATAGTAATCAAATAACCGTAGTTCGTCTCTCCATGAAACGATTTCCAGAACCAATGATTTTCATTCTGTTAGTATTTTGAATTATTTTCAACATGCATATTACCATATCATCACGCTTTGGTCGCGCCTTAAATCAATAATTGCGTGACAATTTTATCAAATATAACATGTTGTAATTCTGTAAACAAATATACACAACCTCGACTTCCGGTTGGATTGTTATATAACCATGCAACTAAAATTCCTGTTGATTATTGTTGTCATCACATCTATTTTCGAATTGTACTATTTCAACACTTAGTAATTATTTGTTGTCCATTGTTGGACAGTTGATGTTAACATTTGATAATAAGAAAATGGAATAATTTGCGTATAATGTCCAATGTAACAGGCCAAATATATGAATTTAACTATGCATGTCGCGGAACTCTTCCACAAAAACTGACAATTGTTGTTCCATTTCCTAGGTTATGAATTTGAACTATCTCTGAAAAATATGCTGTTTACGTTACTAATCATCTTATATGAGCCTTAACTCTTTACAGCTTTGCATGACCTCATGATTTCATGTATATTTGAACTGAGTGAATAAAGGATATTGTATTTACTGTTATGTGATGTATTGTACTGCATTTGTATTTGTATTGTATTGTTCTTATTGTTTATCAGTACGTATAAATAATATAATGGGTACTACGTTCGATACAGTTTTATTGCAGACATCAATATATTTTTTTTAAAAAAGAAAACTCAATAACGATACATAATATTAGTGAAGCCATAACTTTTCCAATCTTGTTAATGAACCCCTTATCTAACGGTCTTAATCTGCACACTACCACTGCAGTATAAATTTGTTTGTGTACTTCCGAACAATGGCGGAGGTATAGTCGGAAAACAACCGAGTCATAACGGAATTACAAAAATGTAAACAAAAGTTAAAAGCTCGGTCCGCTCGTCTAAGAAATACATATTTCGATCTAAGTTATTAATTTTCTCGCTTTTTTTTTAAAACAGTCACTAAGGGGTCTACAGGAATGGTTTTAGCAATACTATAAACACATTTAATTGCAATCACTTCTGTTATTATCAAAAAGTGTGCATTTCGGAAGTTTAATAATGCTTTTAAGGGAAATTTCATTAATTGAAATGAAAAATAAAACAACAGCATCTGGCATTTTTGTATGTAATGAATGGATAATAGATGGATGTAACGATTTAATGTCGATTGAAATTAAAGGTTTACCAGGGCTTATGTTTAATTGTTGCAACATGCGACATCAGCCATGTAATGTTTTGCTTATATTTAACAAACCGTTAAAAAAGGACCCTATGTCTGATCAAAATCTAACACTGATCAGTTTTCAACGACTGTTTTGAACAGAATTTAATTGACCCGGGTCAATCTCAACATTGAAAAATGACCCTTGGGATCATTATTCAACGGGGTCAAAATTATTTTAATGTTACACCGGGCCCGATAAGTTCAGTCGGTTACGCGTCTGACTATCAATCCAGGGTCTCTCACCGCTGATTCAAGTGGGGAAGTTATCAGTTACTTGCGGAGACGGGGTGTGCTCGAATACTGGTTAACATTTCAGAATCACAGGAAACAGTGATAAGGTTAACTGATCCCCTGTTAGCCCTTGATGGCATAAAATAACGTTAACTATTCAATCAGTCAATAATTATTGACCCAGTCCTGGTATTTGAGCGGATTCATATATGGAAATACATCACAAGAAAGACGGTACAGAAATGATCTTTTCGACAAAGTGGAGGACATTATTGCAAAGTAAAACACAAAATGAACATAGTATGACTAGTCGTGATATTACTTTTGGGAATTTTCCATAAGTTTGTGCTTTTTGTGTTCCTGTATATAGTAACTGTGGATTTATCTGAAATTAACTTTAAATTAAAAAAAAAACACTTTGCTATTTAGAACAGTGATCATTAAATCAAAGGTATATAAAGGATGATCTTTCTTGTGATTACACAAATATGCAGCTTTTTAACTAAATAATTGTGCTTCAAACAGCTAATTGTGGAGTATTTTAATAAATCACCCAACCTTGCTGATATTATATGTGACTTACAGTAGTATGGATAAGAGACACTGCTACGATGGTGACCTGTTATAGAAACGTTGTATGACAATATTGCTGGATATATTTATGAGAATATAAAATTTGGACTTTAATTTATTAATTCAAATATAAAGTAAAAATAAATATTATAAAATCTAAAATTTAACAATGGACAAGAAGATATTTGACTCCATTAGGGAAGATCACTGTTATAAAAAATTTGCTATTGCCTATTTTGAATCATTAATCTGTAGCATTACCAAATCCTAATGAAAATATAATCAAAGAAATAAATTCCATGTTTTTATGCTTTCATATGGGGCAGGACAGCCAAAATAAAACAATAAGTTTCACCAAACAATACATTGAAGGTGGACTGAAAATTATCAACATTGAAACATTTATTTTAGCACTTAAAGCAACATGAATTAGGAGACTACTACGTACAGGGGGAAACTGGAGTGGAATAATAGAACATGAAACTAGTTTATCAAATCTTATCAATTTTGAAAATGCTTTCACAACAAAATTAGCAATACATTCTGGTGGGATGTTCTTAAATCACACAATAGCATAATGCAATTAAACAAAACAACAACCTTAAAACAGTTACTTCAGACACCAATATCTCAAAATAATAATTTGCTAGTAGGTGGAAAACCCATAATAAATAAGCTATGGAATGAAAAGGGTATATATTTTATTAATGATATTGTTTCAGAAAAAGGAGAGCTTTTGACAGAAAATGAATTTAAAACAATATACAGCATAAAAACAACTATATACAGTTTCGCGAAATAACACAAGCATTAAAAAAAAATAGCAAAGAAATATGGCATAACCATCAACAATAAAAAGATGCCAAATTTTTTACCCATCAATTTAAATGTATACTTTAAATCTATAAAAGAGGATGCCAACATTTTTACAATGTTTTAAATAATACTGATAAAGTACCCACTTCAAAATTTCAATGGGAGCAAATCTATAATATTTCTGAGGAAACATGGAAAGACATATTCTTATATACAATTGCATACCTCGGTCTACATTGAATGTCAATCTACGACAGTAGATCTCAATTTACGATTGTAGACCTGGGTCTACATTGAATGTCGATCTACTATTGCATATCTCGGCCTGCATTGAATGTCGATCTACGAGTGTAGTCCTGGATCTACATTGAATGTCGATCTACGAGTGTAGACCTGGATCTACATTGAATGTCGATCCGATCTACGAGTGTAGACCTGGATCTACATTGAATGTCGATCTACGATTGCAGATCAACGACTACATTGAATATTTGTCTACGACTGCAGATCTGGGTAATCACTGAATGTCGATTTACGATTGTAAACCAGAGTCCTTATTGAATGCTGATCTACGAATGCAGATCAGAGTCTACATTGAGTGTCGGTCTACGATTGCATACCTGGATCTACATTGAATGTCGATATACGATTGCATACCTGGGTCTACATTGAATGTCGATCTACGATGATTGCAGATCGGGGTTTACAATGAATGTCGATCTACGATTGCATACCTAGGTCTATATTGAATGTCGATATACGATTGTAGACTAGGTCTACATTGAATGTCGATCTATGATTGTAGACCTGGGTCTACATTGAATGTCGATCTACGATGATTGCAGATCGGGGTTTACAATGAATGTCGATCTACGATTGCATACCTGGGTCTATATTGAATGTCGATATACGATTGTAGACTAGGTCTACATTGAATGTCGATCTACGTTTGCAGGTCAGGGTCTATATTGAATGTCGATCTACGATTGTAGACTCATGTCTACATTGAATGTCTATATATGATTGCATACCTGGGTCACCATTGAATGTCGATCTACGATTGCATACTTGGGTCTATATTGAATGTCGATCTAAG
Source organism: Panopea generosa (assembly GCA_029582155.1). Taxonomy (NCBI): domain Eukaryota; kingdom Metazoa; phylum Mollusca; class Bivalvia; order Adapedonta; family Hiatellidae; genus Panopea; species Panopea generosa. Next base: position 19,978,477 of record CM055902.1, read on the forward strand.
ATTGTAGACCTGGGTTTACATTGAATGTCGATCTACGATTGCATACCTGGGTCTTCATTGAATGTCGATCTACGATTGTAGACCTGGGTTTACATTGAATGTCGATCTACGATTGCATACCTGAGTCTACATTGAATGTCGATATACGATTGTAAACCTGGATCTACATTGAATGTCGATATACGATTGCATACCTGGGTCTAAATTGAATGTCGATCTACGATTGCGAATCAATGTCTTTGAATGTCGATCTACAAGTATTTCCCTATTCTCATACGATTTCAATACATTAAAATTATGCAACGATTCTTTATATTTACACTTTGTGTCAATACACTCGTGATCGAACCATTTTTTGTATCACTATTACGAATACAATAGCTTGACCTCTACACCATGTGTGATTTTTTATAAAGAAGATCGGCTACTTCGCGTAAAATTTTAGAAAATTGTACTATAAGGTTATTGATACTACCATTGTTATTTGGGTCAACATTACCTATTGAAATTGACTATTGAAATGCGGCAATTTACCAATTATTTTTTTACGAAAAGAGTCCCGTTTCACGTTCATTTGGGTGTTATAATATACTTGACTTAATATAATTATAGCCTGAGTTCGTTCAACAGATCATAACCAGTCCTCACCTATCTATAATTGTCAGTATTCCTGCTGTATATTGGATTAACACACCTGGTTAATTGGCATGCCGCATAACACTATAATAAATTATTAACGTTGACGAAATCAAGAAATTATATAGAGAAGGAAAGACGACTGATTGCTGTGTTGTGAACGCTCCCGTGTTCACGCAAAATCTCGCAATATCTCGTTTTTAATTATCTTCGCTTCCATTCATCTCAGAAACACAAATCAAAATTCGTAGACTGCAGAATGACTATACAAGTCCTTGTTGAAACCACTGGTTTTATAGAATTTTAGTCTGATATTGTCTTACATATGAAAAGAAAGGTGAATAATAAAAAGGTCACTGTACAATATAGATTTTATTGTGCTCGTCAATGTTGTGGTGAAAACCTGTATTTACAAGTTTTCACCACAACATTGACTCTTACAATATTAATCCATATTGTGTACAGTGAACGTATAATAACATTATAATTTTCAGTTATGGTCATGTTATGATAGTGGACAATAACAGGGATCTTTCCATTGTATACTTCAAAAGGACACTTTATTGCTGGCGGCGTATATTCTTAACTAGACGAGAAACGGACATATTCTGATTAATGCCAACGTAATGCCATTTTATTTATGGTAAATGCATTTATTGGCATCAGATTTGTATAAACGGTATTTCATTTTTTTTGTATTTCAGAAAATAACAGTTTGTAAAGAAATAGTTGGAAACGACGGGGATGAAGTGTTTTGTCTGTAAACGGAAATCTTTAGGATTAGGTCCTTTGCAAATTGCACGATTGATGATTGTTACTTTGGGTGTTTTTGTTGGACTTCAGTTTATGTACTTGTGGCATACACAGGGCCGAGGTAAGCTTTTTTTTAAGTATATATAAATGTGTGAGCGTGCGCGCGCGCGTGCGTGCGTGTGTGTGTGTGTGTGCCTGCGTCCGTGTGTGTGTGTGTGTGTGTGTGTGTGTGTGTGTGCGTGCGTGCGTGCGTGCGTGCGTGCGTGTGTGTGTACACGTTGTCACATCCTTTTGTTTTAACAGTGTCTCTCGGTATGTAGTTAGATACCCTGCTTGTAATATACAAATGTTTTTGGTTAAATAGATTATAATGATAGTATTATGCTATTGTTCTTGACTTTATTCATTTTCGTATTGTTAATGTCAGTAACAAAACAAACTACGATTTAATAGTGTCTGTAATTAAACTTTTTTTTTTAATTGAATTGATATGGTGGCATAGTTCTGTCACAAGTTATCCACTTACGTAACGCGATAAGTTTCTAGTTAACCACACAATTTTTGCGAAAATATCTAGTTATCTAGTAAACTAACACGAAAATTTTCTAGTTGAGATAAATATCTTAACTAGAATAAATGTATGTTAGTGCCCATTACTGCCACCACTTATCTAGTTAACTATCGCGAAAAAAATCTTGTTATCTAGATAACTAACGCGATAAATTTCCAGTTAAGATAAATATCTTAACGTGAAAAGTTGCCTATTGACTGCTCTGCAACTGCCACCACAAATCTACTTAGCTAACTGAATAACTAGATAATGTTCCGTGTTACCAGTTATTTAATATTCGCAATACTTGGTTTTTACTCATTAAATCGCTAAACAGTCTCTATTCGAGTGGTTACGATTGGTTTGTAAAGTAACGGGCATGGATGAGGGTAGTTCAAATATAGTACATGTATATACATGTGTTGTCTAGTATATCTTCTAATTTTCTTAGCCAAAGTAGCTAGGTGTACATTGCTATTAGTCGGTACCTGTTGTTTTTGGGATATAGTTTATATAAATGGTTATTGTTAAAAATGTCAGGCGAAAGTTTGATTAGTTTTGAAGAAAAAAATCTCCATTAAGTAATTTGTCATTTACCAAACTACCACACACATGTCCTGTAAATGACCAACGTCAATTTAAAACTATCTGTCTGACAAGGCTTTTTTAATCAAAAGCACTATTAGAAAGTCTTGTTGATAAATAACGACTAAACAATAAACAATAGACAATATTTTATTTGAGTAATGTAGGTCTCCGGCCCATAATACATATTGAAAAAAGAAAAAAAAGTAATACACAATTTCGAGATTTAATTCAAGTCATTATGTTTTTAAGTCATTTTGTTTTAAGATTGGAGGTAAAGAGTTCTTTTATTAAACATGTCAAATACAAACTTTGCCAGTTTGGTTATCTTGTCAGAATTAGCTGTACTCATCAAACTGAAGAATTCATATACATTATGATAGTTGTGATCGTTATAGTTAATAATATCAGCAAGATATTGGTTACGTAGATCGTTATAAAAGGTGCATGTCATGACAGCTTGAAATTCATCTTCTATTTCTTGTGAGTTACACAAAATACATACTCTATCAGCATAAGCTACATTTGTATGTCTCCCTGTTTCAACAAGTAACGAATGTTTTGAACAACGCAGTTTTGAGATTGCAATTTTATATTTTAAAGGGATTTTCAAAGTAAAGTATTGCTCAACGTTTAGTTGTGTTTTAAAGTGCTTATAATGAATAGCTTTTCTTGATCCATGGACATCAGCGTGCGAATTTTGCAGAGCACAATCTGTTACACGTTGTTTAAATCTTAAGATAAATAAATGATCATCACCTATGTCTTGTGATATCCAAGCGAAACCAAACCCGTATTGAAAAGTAGTGTTTTGACCTTCGTAGCCCAAGAAACTCTCCCAGCTTCATTTAAATGACGTAACATAATATAGCATTGCTTAGGGTATCTTGAATTGTTCATTTTGAGAAGACGTAACCAGTACTTCACACACTTACTATATTAATTTATAAACAATGGAAACCTACCACACTCACCTCTTGAAAAGGCGTGAAATGTATTTTTGAACAATTTTAAATAGTGAGTGCAGAATTGATTATGTACGTTTTCAATTTGCGTTGCGTACTCAACACCCCATAACTCTGATCCATAAGTGAGGATAGGTGTGACCATAGGGTCGAATAATTTAAAAAGTTCATTGTGATCAAAATATCCAACATTTTTTTTAAGTTTATAAATAGAAACTATGGCCTTCTTACTTTGAACGGCGAGCATATCTTAAGCTTTCGACCATATTAGTCTTGGTGTGATGTATAAGCCCATAAATTTATAGCAAGGAAAAGTTGTGATATTTGTCCCGTTATATGTCCAGATTTCATTTCTGCGTAAATAGCCGCCGTTTCTAAACATTATGATTTTGGTTTTCTTAAGATTAATTTTCATACCTGTTCTGTTACAAAAATTTGAAATTATTTTAATCTGCGACTGTAAACGTCGAACAGTATCACTGCAGTTGGCAATGTCATCAGCATACAAAATGGCATATATATCTTCAACTTCTTCAGTTATATGAATACAATTTGTACATGGTTGTTTCAATTCATCAATTAAATCATTAATAAAAAGATTAAATAAAATCGTGCTTAATTTACATCCTTGTCTGCAACCAATATTACAGTTATACATCTGTGTATACTTGTTATTTCCATATCTGACACATGATGAAAGCTTAGTATACATTTTATGAAGGAGGGATAAGAGTTTCTCACCCATTCCTTTAGGAATAAGACTATTAAATAAGTGTGGATGGTTTATTGTATCGAACGCTTTGGTAATATCAACAAATAAACAATAAAATCTCCCACCTTTTTTGCTTAGATATTTCTTTACCATTGCTTGTAATTTAAATAAATCATCAATAGTTGAATACCCATTTCTAAAACCAGACTGAGTTTGATCAATTTTATTATTATTTTCTGCCCACTCGTTAAATCTATTAAACATCGTTCCGGCTAAAATTTTATTTAAAGTGTCTATGAGTGAAATGCTACGGAAATTGTTTGGATCATTTAAATTTCCCGCTTTATGTAACGGACAAAGAATACTTCAGGAAAGATCGAGATGTCTAATACCCTATTATAACTATATATTGTTTAACAATAAATATACTATAAACTATTGTAGAAATGTGTTTATTGACAAGGATGCCCTCGCTGTGTAACTAGACTTTATACTGATATTTTCAACTAATTATTCTCAAATTCTGTTCATTCAGTAAACGTATTTAAATGGCAATAGCTCCGCTAAAAGCTGATGAATATTTAACGTGCTAAATGCTTAATCAGAACTTCTAACTAAATTTTTATCATTTTAACTTCAAAGAAGAACAATAACAACTTCAGACAAATTTGTTAAATAGCAGTGACTGTGCAACTCTGTACTATATTACTATAATGTATATCTGCGGACATGTGATGTACAAGTGTTTTTACTGTTACACTTTTATGATTTTATGAAAGTATATATACTGTTATTTACTAAACGGATGTTTATGTTGTATCATTACGTTTATTGAATATACAAATTGAAATACAATGGCTGGACTTTACACCAAGTGTTTATCTTCAATCACTACTACCTTCAACCGTTACCGGTAGAGCATAAACCACTTAACAGTTAATATTTTAAAATGCTTTTAAATATTAATATTAACTAACATTTATCTGAACTTATTTTCGATATATCTGTACGTAATTGACCATACCATTAAGTCCCTCAATGGCTATTCCACTTCCTGTTGAGACGAACAGCATCTCTCTCTCTCTCTCTCTCTCTCTCTCTCTCTCTCTCTCTCTCTCTCTCTCTCTCTCTCTATATATATATATATGTATATAATTGTATTCTGTCACATATTTAGTAGATTGATTTTGGGAGACATATTCACAAAAGCTTTAAGCTTTCTTCTGAATCCCTTTCATAATTGTTTACACATGTGTTAACTAATATGTGATATTTTCTCAATGTAATTGTATACTATTTGTGAATAAAATATGTTTAAACTAACCATTACCGGTAGGACAAAACATTTCATCGATATTACAAAATACACAAGAAATGAAGCAAAACAATAAAAAGCTATATCCCAAAACAACAGACGCCGGCTAATGGAAATGTAAACCAAGCTAATTTTATTAAAAACATTAAAAAAATATACTAGACCACACATAATCTATATGGTCTCACCATTAAAGTAAAAGTAAACATCCTTAGTTATATTTAAACTTCCCTCAACCATCTGCACTGCTTTACAACCAATCGTAACCACTCGACCCTTTCTGAGGAAAAGGGAATGCTTTGTGATTTATTGAGTAAAAACCGAAGTATTCCGAATATTAAATAACTAGTAACACGAACATTATCTAGTTATCCAGTTAGTTAAGTAGATATGTGGTGGCAGTTGCGGAGAAGTGAATAGGCATCTTTTCGCGTTAAGATATTTAGCGTAACTGGAAACGAACTTATCGCGTTAGTTTGCTGGATAGTTTTCGCAATAATTAACTAAATAAGTGGTGGCAGTAAGTTCCACTCACAGTGATCTATTTTAATTATGTTATTTATCGTAATTAGAAACTTATCGTGTTAGTCAACTAGATATCTAGATAATTTTCGCGAAAATTAAGTGGTTAACTAGAAACGTATCGCGTTAGTTAAGTGGATAACTGGTGACAGAACTATGCCACCATATATTGATTTTCTAACTCATTTTCCTCAAACGAAAGTCATAAATCTTTTTTTTAAGTTCAGGGAATTTAAAAGAATAATAGTATAGGAGTGCCATTTGCATTGTATTTAAAATCTAACACGGAAGAAATAGCGGGCAACTGATATCAATCTAATACAGATATCTAAATTCCTATTCCATATTATTCATTAATTGAAACACATAAACAGTGTCACATAAACAGGTTCTAGACTGGTCGTAACTACAACTTTTAAAATAGTATGCACACAATATCAAAACGACAAAATTATAATCCTTACAACAGGCAATATTTGCGCTCATATAGGCTTATTTTTAACCAGGTTTTTTCAAAGTTGAAAACCTGGTTATTAGATTGGCGAAGTCGGCGGGCGGATGGGCGGCGTGAAGTTTTTCGTTTCCGTTCAATAACTAGAGTATTTTTTTATCGGAACTGAACCAAACTTACACAAAGTGTGAACCTCTGTGAAATCTAGGCCTAGATTGATAACCAGCCAATACAGATTATTATCTTCAGAGTTATGGCCCTTTATTTAGACAAAAATGCTAAAATTACCCGTTTCCGCTCAGTAACTAGAGTATTCTTTATCAGAACTGTAGCAAACTTACACAAAGTGTGAATCTCTATAGAATCTAGGCCAAGTTTAATAACCAGCCAATTTAGGCTATTGTCTTTAGAGTTATGGCCCTTTGATTAGTCAAAAATACTAAAATTTACGTTTCCGCTCAATAACTAGATTATTCTTTATCAGAACCCGTCACTTTTGTATTTCTAATCTCTTCGTCAAAATATGGAGGGACGCTATTGCAGTTTATATACGGTATTAACAGACACGTGTGTATTTTTACACAGCCTGAATGCTCTTTCTTACGCAAAGAAACTGCTGCTTTTTTGAGAAAATACGTGAAATGTCAGGTACATAAATGTCAGGTGCATACATGTCAGGTGGAGTTTTAGCTGTTCCGTTCAGTATAACAAAACAATCAAGTCATGGCAATTTTAAGAAATCTAAAATCTAAGCCGGCTGTGATGTTACATTCACCATTATCCCATAATATGTCAGAAACAGTTTACTGTAACTGGTCAGTATGTTTATCAAATACTTTACTTTAACAGGCTACTGTGTAAATCAAAGTACTCCAAGGACTGATAATCCGGCTTTAATAAACATTCATACACCTTCCTAATTTGATTGACAAAGAAAAAAAGTTTTTTTTTTTTTCAGCGCCGACCGTTATAGTTTCATGAGATGAAAAAAAATAATTTAAAAAAATCATCGACCGAGTTCATAAAGAAATGTGAAGGGGAACATTTGAGATTATTTCAGATACTCACCATAGATGTTACAAACTCATGAATGTCTTTTGTTTAAAACATATTCTTTCTAGTCATTGTGGGGCTGGGTCATACCAAGTACTTGAAACTTTGAATGGTACTTGAATCTCCTTCGTTTGTCGCTCATTATTAAGAGGGTAGTTCTAGGTCTGGTGTGCCCGGTGTCAGGTATAATGTAACTGGGTGGTGTATCATACCGTATTTCTGCGATGAAATACTCCAGTGTGGGAGCGTATATAATACTGTCTGAAGTAAACACCGTCGCAAATTGTATGAAAAAGTTCTGAAAGCGACGCTAAACACCATGCAACAATAATAATAACACAACCTTAAGGACAGAGCATACTTTTATTCAGACTTAAACTATACAGTTTCTCGTCTATACAACAAAATTACAAGTCATATTGACAACAAAGTACAAATACAAAATACATTTTTATACAATGAGAGGATGGATCATTATCAATTTTGGATTGTGTCATTTCTAATCTAAAGAGCATTGAATATATAATACGATAAATCATTTATAACATTACTATTCGTTGATTGCAGCAATTGGAAGTATTTAAAAACTGATGAATTTCGCCAATAATAGCTCAACATCGTATATACTCTCTCCGAATATCTTTGAACTTATCTCATATCAATACGAATGGAACTCGTCTTCAATATCACCAGAGGCACAGAATTGACACCGTCTTTCATTTCTTTCTATCCTGTTTATGTCATATCGTTTCAATACGAAGTCTACGTGCTGATAAACGTACTTACGTTATAACACTTCTGTACTTCCTGTACTTTGTAATATCCAGATATGGCTCATATTCAAACTTTGTACATAAAGTTAAAACACTTTTTTTTAAATATCCGAACTCTAATTTTGCAAGAAGTCAGCAATTTTTTTTTTGGAAAATGGTTATAAACGTCTTTGGATTTTCTAGCATTGGGTTTTCCCAGACGTATCCAAATCCGTGTCTATATAATAAACTTTTAACACTTTACGCCCAATTCTCCTTATATTTTGAGCAATCAATCAAGGAAACAGTGTATACATTTTTTAAAACACAATTGTTTGTATATAACAATTTAAACCGATACGTTATTATTCTTACCCAACGGTTAATATACATTTGGTAACGAGCCAATTCTCCATACACGCCATCGTTCCTTGTAGACATTTTAACATTTAATACCTTTTTACAGTATTTTAAGTGTATTCTCTCTAATGGTTTAGACTTAGTGTTCCCCACACTTCACAAGCATAATTTAAAATGGATGCAACGAATGACTCGAATAGCTGACACAGTGTTTTAGGCGTAAAATCATTTTTTTGTGTTGTAAATATAATTCTAAGTCCTCAATGAATAGAGAAAACAGGATAGGCGAAATTGTCTCCCCTTGCTTTAATCCAACGACGCCTTCGAAAAAGTCAGAATATGTCTAACAATGTCTTACATCATATTACACTGTTTTGTTAATTGAACGTATGGTTCTCAACATTTTGCCATTAACCCCAAGCTTATATAATTAAGGCATTAAAGTGTTTCCATACCATACGCTGGTATTCCAAAAAAAACCCACATTTTTCACTAGTGCTCGAGCCTCAAATAATGTAATTTTCTCTGTCGGATTTGGTGACTTCTACAGTGTCACAGGTCGGGAAAATTAAAATTGAAAAGTAAAACGATAGCCGTCTGTTATGTCGCAAAATGGTAGCAACGCAATTTAGTAGTGACTAAAATGCGTTACAAGGATGCATATGTTTTGTAAAAGATCGTGGAATGGAGGGCATTTTGCTTTTTTTCGTCTCACACAATTATTACATTTTCCATGGAGATCCATTGTTATATTTTTGTCCAAAACACAGTGTAAAACATCTACAGCATAATCAAATTATTCACTGGCTCAAGATCTGCAGTTATACAGAAAAAAATCCATACCATGCTAGTTTGGATTTTAAATTTAATGGTTTTGCGATACCTCTCCAATATGCGGTTCAACCTACCGATTTCAAAATGACATACAATATGCTAGAAATCTTGTTTCAGAATCGAATTTCCAGTGGTTATTTCTTGAATGCTGACAATGTAACGTATGGTAGTAAAAATAAATAACTGCTATCAGGAGTATTCAAGGGAGATAATAGCGGTGTGAATCATTTTGGCGAGTTTTATCATCACATGCCACTTATTATCATCATCGCCATCCTCATGAAAATCGTCAAAATCATCATTCATCATAAGTACAATCATCATCGTCATTTTCATCTTCATCATCAGTTTCATCGTCATCATTTCATGTATTTGCAGTATTGAGTCGTGCTTCAAAGGCAACGGTTGATTCAACACCCATACCACCTATACACCTACCAGTGCCCTTCAATGAAAAATTCGGAACGGTAAGCTTCTTTTCATTTTTTATAGAAATATGAGTAAATTATAAGGTATGGTCAATGAATCGCAATAGTAACTTTATACACAGTACAATCTCTGTACACTGGACAACCTCCGGACCGAACAAAAAGTTCGGTTTAGTGAGGTTTTCGATTTATCGAGGTTTTAACTTGTTATTTACTTAATCTAGTTTCCTGGTCAATTTTATGTCTTCACACAATAGCCAGAACAATAATGGGAGAATGAAATGGTCTTTACAATGCCGCATGTAATACGTTTTAATGTAAAAATCTCTAGATTTTCAATATGTTCGTATATATGTTTAGATGGAGTTCTGTATTACCAAACGTGTAAACATTTTCCAAGCATTTAAGTGATTACGGAAGGAACTATTTTCAATATTATCTGAAAAAGAATCATCACTACCAGCCAATATTTTCCAAGTATAACCATTTTAAGCGGACTACGGAAGGAAATAGTTTCAATATTATCTGAAAATGAATATTTCCTGTCAGCTGACCTCTGATCTCTGAAGTACATGTCAGTTATTATGTACATTATAGAAATCAAACACGTTTCCAAGGAATTATTTAAATCAAGCACTTTGTGCATCCTTTATGTTCTGAAAATCTTTAACATACACGTATCCCCTAATTTATTTCATTTGCTTTCAACAATAACCTGTCATCTTAACTTGCTAATCAAACCCCCAATTTACATTACTGTTTGATGAGTGTCACAATTTAGACAACACAGTGACATTTAATGAAAAGGTGGCATTCGATTCTTGCGATAATGCCTTAAGCTATCAACTGATATGAGATTTCAAGATTCAAGATTTTTTTATGTGTAACTTAAACATATAATGTTTCTCATTACATACATATATAATACATACATTCAAAAAACTAGTTTATTAGATTTAAGTTTGCATAGCTCATCATCATATGTAGCTTATAATATACAAAATACATGCATGGCTTACAATATACATGCATGGCTTACAATATACATGCATGGCTTACAATATCATGTATGGCTTACAGTATACAATATACATGCATGGCTTACAATATACATGCATGGCTTACAATATATATGCATGACTTACAGTATACAATATACATGCATGGCTTACAATATACAATATACATGCATTGCTTACTATATACAATATACATACATGGCTTACAATATTCATGCATGTCTTACACTATACATGCATGGTTTACAATATACATGCATGTTTTACAATATACATGCATGGCTTACAATATGCATGCATGACTTACAATATACAATATTCATGCATGACTTACAATATACATGTATGGCTTACAATATACATGCATGGCTTACAATATATATACATGGCTTACAATATACAATATAGATGAATGGCTTACAATATACATGCATGGCTTACAATATACATGTATGGCTTACAATATACAATATCCATGTATGGCTTGCAATAAACAATATACATGCATGGCTTACAATATACAATATACATGCATGGGTTACAATATACAGTATACATTCATGACTAGCAATATACAATATACATGCATGGCTAACAATATACAATATACCAATATATATGATGGCTTACAATATACATGCATGGCTTACAATATACATGCATGGCTTTCAATATACAATATATATGCATGGCTTACAATATACATGCATGGCTTATAATATTCATGCATGGCTTACATTATACATGCATGGCTTGCACTATACAATATACATGCATGGCAACATAATTATGAATTATTAACCAATGAAGAATTCAATGTAATTAGCCATGTTTGTCTATTACAGTGATTTAAAATATTCATAGGCATAATGATATGGAACGTTTTTATATTATAGTTTCATTTGTAAACTTTCATTTGATCTTCACCAAACTTACACAGTAATATTTCTATAATGTCTTATATATAATACCTGCCATTGCTATTTGCGTTATCTTCTTTGCAATAACGGGCCAATATGGTCCTTTCGCTATTTGCATTATCTTCTCTGCGATAAGGGGCCAACATGGTCCTTTCACTATTTGCATTATCTTCTCTGCGATAACGGGCCAGTTTGGTCCTTTCGCTATTTGCATTATCTTCTCTGCGATAACGGGCCAACACGGTCCTTTCGCTATTTGCATTATCTTCTCAGTGATAACGGGCCAATTTGGTCCTTTCGCTATTTGCATTATCTTCTCTGCGATAAGGGGCCAACATGGTCCTTTCGCTATTTGCATTATCTTCTCTGCGATAACGGGCCAACATGGTCCTTTCGCTATTTGCATTATCTTCTCTGCGATAAGGGGCCAACATGGTCCTTTCGCTATTTGCATTATCTTCTCTGCAATAATGGGCCAACATGGTCCTTTCGCTATTTGCATTGTCTTCTCTGTGATAACGGGCCAATTTGGTCCTTTTGCTATTTGCATTATTTTGTCTGCGATAAGGGGCCAACATGGTCCTTTCGCTATTTTTTTATATACTCAAACTAGGATGTTTATTCTCATGGATGGGATCATTTCAGGCCCTTTAGTTTTAATATAAAATTATGCATCTTTTTTTAAATTTTCAGAATGGTAAATTTATTATGACATCGAGCGAATTCGTTCTAACAAAACCCACAACGCATGGTGTGTACCGAGTGTATGGCAAAAGAAGACAATATACAGGTTGGGTTAATGTTATATTCGATTCAGTTTAATCATTTATATATGATACATACCTCCGGCCGTCACACGTAACAGATACGAGTTTGTAATTAACATGTGAATTAATAAAGCATTACGGAGTGTTGCGTATAAAAATATAATTATTAAATAAAAAAAAGCATATAGATAGACAGCCCCCATACCGTGTCACACACTAACGTATATACCATTTCTAGCTCATATAATCTTATCTTTTTCAGGGTTTGTAACAATTGGAATTCCATCTGTAAAACGTCCAAATACCGAACAGGTTTACCTTTATGAAACATTGGGTTCGATTATTAAAAATACGGACAATCTTGAAAAGAACAGCACCGTGGTGGTGGTGCAACTGGCTGATGACAATGCAACATATAACGAACACGTCACTAAGGTACTCTACCTAAATTATAAGGACCATTTTGACTCTGGTTTCTTGCAAGTGTTGCATATACCCGAGAGCGTATATCCAAATTTTGATAACATTAAAAAGACATTCAATGACCCGAAAAAAAGACTGAAATGGAGGGCGAAGCAAAATTTTGACTTTGGATATTTGTTGAAATATTGTGGAAATCTGTCGCGTTATTATCTACATATAGAGGACGATGTCATTTCAGCAGAAGGTTTCATTAAAGACATAAAAGCAAATATTGACATACAAAAGAAAAAATGGGCGCTTCTTGAGTTTTCAAATCTTGGATTCATTGGAAAGCTTTTCCATTCAGAAGATTTAAATCGAATAGCGGATTATATAATAAAGAAGTATGATGATAAACCTGGTGATATGCTTTTAGGGGCAATTCGACAAGAACTGGGACAACCGAAACCAATTCATTCCAGTTTAAGTCTTTTTCAGCATATAGGAAAATTTTCGTCTTTAGAAAATAAACTAATGCCCTCGATTGATGGAAAGTTTAAAGACGCGGGAAAAGTGTCTCTCTCTAGTAATTGGATTCCGAAGGGAGATAACCCTCCCGCAAAAATTGAAACCAACATGGTACCGTTCGAGACGCACTTGCCTGTATTTGCTTACGACAATGATACGACAACCTACTTTTGGGCAAAAACGCCAAGAAAAAACGACCATTTAACGCTTATATTAAATAAACCTTATAATGTATCGAGAATAATAATAATAACAGGTGACCCGGACAGACGCGCCGATGCAATAAAATATAGCGAATTGCAGATTGCTGTACATAATCGTCATGATTTATTTATTCCAAACTCTTCTCTTAGTTGTGGTAAGTTTGTCAAACTTGGTAGCATGATTGATGGAGATATGGACACAAAAGCTACAGGTGAGCGAATACCCGAGAATTTAGTTTGTTTATCAATCCGAATAACGCGACCCGCCAAGAATTGGGCTATTATAAGAAATATTGAATTATTTCTTAATGATAAATAATCATTTTATTTCGACAGAACTTAGCGGACGCACGGGTAGGGTGTTTTGGTCTATTTTTTAATAATAATATTACTACTACTACTACTGCTGCTGCTGCTACTACTATTACTACTACTATTACAACTACAACTACAACTTACAACTACAACTGCAGCTGCTACTGCTACTGCTACTGCTACTACTACTAATAATAATAATTATAATAATAATAGTAAAAATAATAACTTTATTTTACAAGAAAGCTTAGTGGGACTAGGTCCAATCTCCGCTGAGATTCTCAGCAACAGAATTAAACAAGAACAGTGTTGAACGTTTATTATATAGAAAATGGACATACAATGTACAAGTACTGATTTTCAAAGACCATATAGGAAAATTATAGATTAATGACGTTCCTGTATCAGAGAATACTGGTTTAGGCATAGTAGCATCATTGCAAAAAGGAAGTGCTTCCGTGGGGTAGTCGTATAATGGCAGTTATAAATAATCCTCATTTCTTCTTCTTTAAAAATGCATTTTCCTTATTTTAATACTCATTTTTTTATTTGAATGGCATTATTGATGTATTTTGAACATTTTGATAGCATTATCATGTTTAAGTGAATTTAGGAAAAAAAATGATGCTTGGAAATTGGGGTATGAATACATGATTTCGGAAGTCTACTTTCACTTTGTCACCAGTGTACACACTGAGCAGAAAAAAAATCTCTTATATGACACATGATCCCTACTTTTCTCATCATATGTTGATAGTGGAGAGGTTGACAAACGTTTCACTTCTTTCATTTGGGATTCTCAATGAATGACAAGCCTTCAAACTTTTATTATTTACTATAAAATAAAGAACAAAAATCAATGGTGGGTTTACACCTTTAGAAAATGTAGTGGACTTGATCCCGTATTTTCATTGCAGTAACAGTTTTATGATTTATTCATTTAGGTTATTTAACCTGTTTATATGTTTGTGGTATCTAAAACAGAGTTGAAAATAGCCGTCAAACATTCCAAAGCATCATTGGTATCATTGATATTCCGTAAAAAACACCATAACATTTTGAGTATATGCATCTTCATTAACTGGTTTGTTTTTTCTGGAGTTTTTTACAGCATGTACCGGCTCTTTATTGCAGGAAGTTGGTGTTTTTCTTGTTATGCACACAAGATAATGGTCACTGATAGAATAAACAGTAACGTTAACAATATTTATCGAATGTTAGAACTAAACTTATTAAACTGTAAATACATGATGACGTATCGCGCGCAACAACATCAAAGGTCAAGGTCATGTACAGTGGTTAGATATGTGAGGACTGTATTTCCATGTCCGCACTGTAACTTCCAAATACAGCGACAGATTTTCAAATAACTTTACAGAAGTGTTCATCATAAAATGGTGACGTGTTGTGCGAAACACTGCGTGGATACAACAAATGTCAAGGTCACTTTCAGGACTCATCCATATGAAGTATGTGTATTTTCATATGCAGCATTATAAGTCCAATCTGATCACATCGGCTTTTATGCTACGCAATATACCTCTGACATAATAAGGCGCCATTTTGGAACTAATTTCAGTCACATGATAAAATAAAATGGCGGCCCCCTTATGCCACCTTGTATACACATATGTTGAAAATATAAACGTTGGTTAATCAAGACTGATATTTTAAATTTCCCTTTAAACATGACCCATGTCGAGTGTATAAATAAAACAATTGGTATAATAACGTCATATATTCAACTTAAAGATGGATACATAATGTGTTACTTTCACGCGAATGAACACAGACTTGTAACACAGGCGAATATCGTTGGTGTATTCTAGAGCTATACACGAGGTGTATTATACGGAGAATTCGGAAATACCCGATGTTTCACGATTGATTATAAGTCGTGGCCGAGCTGCAACGTCCAAATAATAAATGGACGTCTTTCAAATAATTTCACATCTCTTACTGTTCAGCATAGCATAATGACGTGAAAAACGTGTACGTTTTTTTTTTATATGTATGTGACATTGTATTAATCTTTAAGAATTATTCGTAAATGCCATTTACCGGTGGTGTTTTGGTTTCGTTTTATTAAG
Source organism: Panopea generosa (assembly GCA_029582155.1). Classification (NCBI taxonomy): domain Eukaryota; kingdom Metazoa; phylum Mollusca; class Bivalvia; order Adapedonta; family Hiatellidae; genus Panopea; species Panopea generosa. The sequence goes on from CM055902.1 coordinate 19,994,637, forward strand.
ATGGTGACAATATTATTTCGACCGTTTGGTGTATTAACAAAAGATAAAAGTGTTAATTGTTGTTTTTTATATAGATTTTAGCTCTTACTAGCCACAGGCCAGAAGTGCTTGTGCGAAGGCGCGTTTTTCGACGTATGCCGTTTCTCGGTACATTGTGCATGCATTAACCCAATGAGCAGGGGTTTGATTTAAACATGTTTTATTTCCAGTATTTACAGACAAACAAATATAATATCAAAAATATATAAACATTTAGGATTAGAACGAAAGAATACAGTTCTTGTAGAATTGTTTTCCAATTCTTCTCAAAAGTAGCTTAATGCAGACCCGGGAATAGCGTTAAATAGTTTCAGTATGAAACACACCTAAACTTGATGGATAATCTCAGTGTCAATGAAAACATTTTTACACGTTTTGATCGCTCATTATAAATATGTATAATGATGTAAATATATATTCATGTCGTATTAATAAAAATGTAAATTGTCTAACGATGTTATGGTATTTTATTAATAACAGAAAGTCAAATAATTGTTTGAATTTTCACTAATGGTGAAATCTTCCGATACACCCCCATAATCTATTGTTAAGACGTCCGATGATTAACACTTGAACGCACCTATCTTTAATAAAATCTATGGTGCCCCCACACCCCACCCCCCTTCCCGTTAGTGTGAAATTTTCAGATAACCCCCCGTGCTTCCGATACACCCACGTGCTTCCGATACATCCACACATAAGCATATCTATACGTATGAGTTACACTACTTGCATAATTTGATTCACTAAGTCTTGACTTGCAGTGCATGGTGTAATGGGTTTGATACTCGTTGCAGAATAACTTTTGATGTTAGTCATATGTATGTGTGTGTGTGTTTACGTGCGTGCGTGCGTGTCATCTTGATAGATAGAATCTTTATTTACTCTGTATTTGGAGAGCATATAATAACATATATACAAATTGCAGTAAATAATTACATATAATTGAATAATATACAATGAGTTAAAGTGAAAAATGAACATACGATACGCCTAGTATGTTTTTCGGAGCGGTTCCCCGTATCTCGGTAGCGGGAGTAGAGAAGAAGTACAGCAACCAGCAGGAGAGGGACACTCTTCCCACACACTACCCCCAGGTTACCTCCCCACACTCAAAATAATTGAAGAGCTCATAAACCCATTAAAGTATCGTTTACCCGCAAACTACTTATAAGTATGCTAAATTACTCGAAAAGGCAGGCCGTTCCATTTAAAAGGAAATTGTATTTTGTTTATGTTTATGTCTCTGTAGGTACTTTGGTGACAAGACAATAAGGGGCAAACAATGAGATAAAACAATCAGCTGCATGTTATTTTTATTATAAAATAATAATTCTATATATGTAATTAAACACAATAAAAACACCTTTATTTATTTATTAACTAATCTTAACCATATATATATATATATATATATATACATTGTTGCTTTATTTATTTATTAAATAAACTTGTGCATTACGGTAGAAAAGACAACTCTGGGAATACCGAAAAACACTTGAATTATACCTATCAGAATAAAAATATACATTAACATAACCCAATAACTTCTAGATTTATATCAATAATATTTTGGTCAACCATTACTGATGTTAAAACAAAGAAACTTACCTTAATTTGATAAAAAATAAGTGCATTTCGGTTATAATCGCAATCAAGGGAAGTAACTCGTAATAACCGAAAGACACATTGACACAAATATTGGGTTAATACTCATCAAATCGTACATTTTTAAAAAAAAATAATTAAAAAACAAAACAATTTTTACTTCATATTTGATACATAAAATAATAGAAACATGATCATTGATGCCTTAAATAGCTAGATCTAGGTGTCTTTCGGTTATCAGGTGTTTTTCGGTTTTTCCAGTCACCCCCTATAGTCTACCGCTCAAGTACACCAATTGCACGCAAACGGAGTGCACCCAGAGCGTTAACGAAACGTGAACGAAATGCGGACGGACGTTACGGGACGGACGGATTAGTGGGCGGGTGTGCTTCCTATTGGACGAACGGACGGATTGATGGAAGCATTTTAATTGGACTGTCGTACAGGGGTGGGGGTGGATGGTCGATCGGACGGATATATATATATATATACATTGTCAGTCAGGCAGGAAAACAGGCAGAAGAAAGACGCTTCAAGATCAAGTTCATGTTTGAAATATCATTAGAAATTGCATTTGACCTGTATATAGACGTGGGGTCGTTTCAATTTATAGGAGGGTGTGAGGAACATCTCCTCTCCGGCTGGTTTGGATCCGTGGGCCTCCGCCGGAAAATAGCGCTTAACCTATATTAAGCCCCGAAGGCTGTGTGTTGAGGGCCTGTCACACAGTCCCGATCTATCCGGTAGATACCCGCACGATCAAAGTAATTGGCAAAACGGGACGAGGTCTTGGCACAATCTACTATGAACGTGGGATTCGTATTGGGGACGTGTGGGGAACTATTGAACTTGAGAGGCACGGGCAAGTCCTGACAGAACGGCAAATTTCGCCGATTGTTTTGGACATGCTCAAAACATTCGCCCTGGTCGTGCGACCGAACCAAAACAAGTAGAAGACGTATCTATGTCGGGGTATGAACGTATCTACAACTATCGTGTCGTGCGGGGAACGTTCTGACAGTCGGTAGTCTATGAGGCGCCAAGCGTGACTATATTCAGTGACATAAATATATATGGACACTATGATCGTCTAATGGCACGTTTGTACTGAGTTGATATACTTGAGAACGACAAATGACCAGAAGAGTGTGAAACATACATCACATAGTCTGCTATACAGGCATTGGTTAATATGGTCCTATATCCTAGCCACGTTTTGATATTTTTGAATGTAGAAAAAGTGCAAAGATCTCCCTGTGAAAGGCCAAACAGCGAGTGTTCCAAATGAATTATGATTGTAATCTACTCCACAGTATTTTGTGATTTTTTATTAAGAAAAAAAAACTTTCACGGGGCTTTAATACCGGTACTTCAAGCACTAATAGCCACGACATGGTTGAATCGTGTGGAAAGAGGGAAATTTTGATAACTTAAAAAAGCATATGCTGCATATTTGTTAGTCAAAGAGAAAATATGACTACTATCTACGTTTTTATTCACCGTATTATATAAAGGAGATAGAACCCCATTGGACCATGAAGTAACATCAAAATATATTTGTCCAATGCGTTCTTACAACGTCCTTACAACATTCTAACTACAACCAAGCAGATCACAACACGCGCTTACCGCTTACCGTGCTCTTACCACGCTAACCACGCTTACAACCCAGTAACAACGCAATGAGAACGCGATGCAATCAGCGCCACGCTTGAACTACGTCAATGAAGTCCCTGCAAGGTTTAGTTACGTCGATACTACATCAATGCCGTCGTTACTACGTCCTTATTAAGTTCTTACTGCGTCCTGATTCCACCACATGTCCAAAGTTTGACCACGTCCTCCACCTCCATGGAGACCACTCCACGTCCTTTTCGGACCACTTCACTTTCTTTTCGGACCACTTCACTTTCTTTTCGGACCACTTCACTTTCTTTTCGGACCACTTCACGTCCTTACCGGTTTTCTACTGCGTTCCTACTACCGTGTATAATTTCTAATTGCATCCACCATTTTTTTGTGAACGTAGTGGGAACGTAGCTGAGTGTGAGGGGGTGGGGGTTAAAGGTGAAGCGGATAACGTTCAAGTTCACCGTAAACCCCAGTTGTACAGGTACTTAACCAACGTTTGGAAGACCTTTACAAAATGTTAAATGAAGGCGTTCAATTTCCTTGGACTTAGCGAAACCCCATATTTCAAAAGAATATTGATCCAATAAATGAATAAAATAACTGACACAAAATAACTTATTATGGGTTGTTTAAATGTATTTTCTTACAATTTATTAATATAACGTGTACAATCATTAGAGCTTTACCTACTAAATGCTCGTTATTCAATGATGACTTACCAGTATAATTATTATAAGTAATAAAGTTATTAAATTCATCTACAACATTTTGCCAATTAAATGACCATTTTTACCATGTACTAGATGTCCACGTTTTCGAAAAACACATCATCGTTGTTTCAGAAGTATTTACTTATAAATTCCAAATATCACAATCTTTCCGGTGATTTGCCAAAATTAGCAAATCGTCGGCAATAGACATGCACATCAGGTATGTTAGCACTGTGTGCCTATTGTATAACTGAGGTAGCTGTTGTGCAATTATTTGTTTCGTACATCTGACTTTGAAAAAAACTATATCTTTTTTTTAAAAAATACACCGTCTCACACCAACACATCAAAAGAAAACTTAGACAAAAAGTAACAGATCTATAAAATGAAGAAAGTAAACGTCCACCGGATTTCAAACCGTAGAAATAGGAGAAAACTGTGGGAAATTGTGTCATTGCTGGTTGGGGAGCGGAAGGCTGTCATCGCTTGTTGGGGTATTTGAGGCTGCCATCGCTTATTGGGGTACGGGAGGCTGCCATTGCTGATTGGGGTGCGGGAGGTTGCCATCGCTTGTTGGTGTGCGGGAGGCTGCAATCGCTGGTTGGGTAGCAGGAGGCTGCTATCGCTGGTTGGGGTTCTGATGGCTGCCATCGCTGGTTGGGATATGGGAGGCTACCATCGCTGGTTGGGGTACGGGAGGCTGCCATCGCTGGTTGGGATTCTGATGGCTGCCATCGCTGGTTGGGGTATGAAAGGCTGCCATCGATGGTGGGGGTACAGGAGGCTGCCATCGCTGGTTGGGATACGGGAGGCTGCCATCGCTGGATGGGGTCTGGGAGTCTTGCATCGCTGGTTGGGGTCCGGTAGTCTTCCATCGCTGGTTGGGGTGCGGGAGGCTGCTATCGCTGGTTGGGATGCGGGAGGCTGCCGTCCCTGGTTAGGGCACCTGAGGCTGCCATCGCTGGTTGGGGTGCGGGAGGCTGCCATCGCTGGTTGGGGTGCAGGAGGCTGCCATCGTTGGTTCGGGTTCTGATGGCTGCCATCGCTGGTTGAGATATGGGAGGCTGCCATCGCTAGTTGGGGTACGGGAGGCTGCCATCGCTGGTTGGGGTTCTGATAGCTGCCATCGCTGGTTGGGGTATGAGAGGCTGCCATCGATGGTTGGGGTACAGGAGGTTTCCATCGCTGGTTGGGATACGGGAGGCTTCCATCGCTTGGGGTACGGGAGGCTGGCTGCCATGCCATCGCTGTTTGGGGTTCTGATAGCTGATTTCGCTGGTTTGGGTATGGGAGGCTGTCATCACTGGTTTGGGTACGGGAGGCTGCTATCGCTGGTTGGGGTTCTGATGGCTGCCATCGCTGGTTGGGGTACGGGAGACTGCCATCGGTGGTTGGGGTATTTGAGGCTGTCATCGCTGGTTGGGGTTTTGATGGCAGCCATCGCTGGTTGGGGCATGGGAGACTGCCATCGCTTGTGGGGGTACGGGAGGTTGCCATCGCTAATTGGGGTTCTGATGGCTGCCATCGCTGGTTTTTGTATGGGAGGCTGCCATCGCTGGTTGGGGTCGCTAATTGAGGTATGGGAGGCTGCCAGTTGGTTGGGGTTCTGATGGCTGCCATCGCTGGTTGCGGTATGGGAGGCTGCCATCGCTGTTAGGGGTACGGCAGGCTGCCATCGCTGGTTTAGTTCTGATGGCTGCAATCGCTGGTTGGGGTACGGGAGGCTGCCATCGCTGGTTGGGGTAAGGGAGGCTGCCATCGCTGGTTTGGGTATGGGAGGCTGCCATTACTGGTTTTGGGTTCTTATGGCTGCCATCGCTGGTTGGGGTACGGGAGATTGTCATCGCTGGTTTGGGTATGGGAGGCTGCAATTGCTGGTTGGGGTATGGGAGGCTGCCATCACTGGTTGGGCTACGGGAGGCTGTCATCGCTGCTTTGGTAACGGGAGGCTGTCATCGTTGGTTGGGGTATGGGAGGCTGCCATCGTTGGTTGCGGTATGGTAGGCTGCCATCGCTGGTTGGGGTACGTGAGGTTACCATCGTTGGTTTGGGTATGGGAGACTGCCATCGCTTGTTGGGGTATGGGAGGCTGTCATCGCTGGTTGGGGTACGGGAGGCTGTCATCTCTGGTTGGGGTATGGGAGGCTGTCATCTCTGGTTGGGTTATGGGAGGCTTTCACCGCTGTTTGGGGTACGGGAGGCTGTCATCGCTGGTTGGGGTATGGGAGGCTGCCATCGCTGGTTGGGGTATGGGAGGCTGTCATCGCTGGCTGGGGTACGGGAGGCTGTCATCGCTGGTTGGGGTACGAGAGGCTGACATCGCTGGTAGGGGTACGGGAGGTTGTCATCGTTGGTTGGGGTACGGGAGGCTGCCATCGCTGTTTGCGATATGGGAGGCTGCCATCGCTGGTTTTGGTATGGATGGCTGCTCCTGTTTATCAATAACAATAAGCTAAAACTCAGTTTAAACTTTTATTAAACACACGTTATTTCTATCAACGCTGACCTTCACTACGTAGAGTTCATTAACATTTCTCTCCCTTGTTATTAAAAGTCTAACACCAGTTAGTTCCCTTCATGTACTGTAATTTTAACAGTACCCCTTAGAGTTTTGATATACGTTAAACCAAATGCTGCATTCTATTTAGTTTTGGAGGAAATAGTTGTTATTTACTCCAATATTTGACTTTCAAACATTATATATATATATATAACAAACACACAATAAAATTAGAAACAAACTATAAGATATATTATAAAGATAAAACTCCACACTACCCAAACCGTGAGGGAGAGTGTTAAATGGCGTTAGTGGCGATATGGGGACCTACCCAGAATAGTTTTTCGTATATAAACACCAAAATGCTGTATTGTATTGAGATTTTAGGATAAAATTATGATTTAAATTTGTAAATGTTGTGATTTAAAACATGTTTATTAAAATATTGCTCCAGTTCCTACTTCTGTGGTAATAAAAGATAGACCAAAGAAGTTTCAGATGAGAATAAAGGTTATATTTAACACCCAGTAGTTTTGGTGTAGAAAAATTCAACTAGTCAGATGTATGAACATGACTACGTAAAACTTCTGTTTTTTATGAAGTAAGTTTGTACCGAATGGGACTGAAACTCACAAAATGAATTTTGAGAGGTCAGTGACCGTAAGGCAGCAACACGGACCACTAGGCCACGGCCCAGAGTATTTCCCACAGAGATGGGAAGAATTCATACATGCCTACGTTTGTAAATCATGTCCTATTCTTATTATCACGTAGCTTTCTCAATTTCTTTAAAGTGCTCAGAGAACACTTTTGATACACACAAAAATGACATAAGTGCACGCTTATCACAATACTGTCATATAAACTAGCTGCTGGTCAACCACAACCTGTGTTAGAAATAATAAATAAATATAAATTAAGGGCACGACTTCCACTCTGCGCGACATTAAAATCCAAATGCTCTTGTAGAACTATAAGTGTATTAACTAACGATGTGTTAGGTTTCATAACCACACTGGAACACACAATCTGTATGTACGTATTAATCATTTAATAACCAGGTACCTGCATATCTCAAGTATTTTTTTACTTTACATTTACAGCAAAACCTGTGTAAGCATTGAGTTGTGTTTTATACATATATACTGTGAAGATTGAATGTATTCAAATGATTTCTCTTGTTAATAAAAGTCTTTCTTACTATCATTATCATTATCATTATCATCATCATCATCATCATCATCATCATCATCATCATCATCATCATCATCATCATCATCATCATCATCATCATTATTATTATTATTATTATTATTATTATTATTATTATTATTAATAATAAACTATTAGTATTACTATTATTGTTATATTTCTATTAATATCATTATTATTATTATTATTATTATTATTATTATTACAATAATAATACATTTTTTTTTATTATTATTTTCTATTTTTAATAATATTGATATTATCATTATCATTGTTATCAATTTTTGTTACACAAGTGGTCATAACCGCAACCCTAACACAAGAAGCGCACAACCAAGATGATTAATTGATGTCTGCTTATATAAAGGTTATAGTAACAGTTATTTCCCTTAGTATATTGTTAAATAAATCAATACGAGTGTGTTTTATTTGTACTTCGGGGTAGAACATCAATTGATACAACGCTGTTTTGATGGAGTTTAACACACATTCCACTACACCACATATTTCAATGAGGTATACAAGTAAACATATTCATACATAGTGACAGTTACAATATATAATCAAATCAAACACAAATATGTTCTTCAAAACATCCATCCGCAAACTGTTTCTAATCCTTGAGCATTTTTAAATAAATAATCAACATAATTGATTTCTTTGTTCTTATTTTTTAAGTTTTTTTGAGAAAATGTTGTTAAACTTAAATTATACAATTATTCTGAAATGTTAATCAAAATATACCTGTGTATAGAAATAAAATAGGGAGAATGTGTGTTTTATCCAATTTAATTTTTTTATCATTTTTTATTAGTTGGACTCTATAATATAATACTTCCAAATAAAATTAAACTATTTTCTTCGAGTTTGAATAACATGTGATATTCCATTACTAACTATACAGTATACATTTACAATACAACATTAGATATATTTCAATATTAAAAACATTAAAAAATAATGTTTAACAGTTATTTTCAGTCAGCATACACATTATTTTGGGTACCTTATATTTGTATAGCCGTGCCCGATTAGCTCAGTCGGTTACGCGTCTGACTATCAATCCAGGGAACGTGAGTTCGAATCCCCCGCCCGACAACAGTCTCCGTGATGATTGATATACGACATTGTGTCACATTATCATTCGTCTCTCACCACTGTTTCAAGTGGGAAAGTTATCAGTTACTTGCGGAGACAGGGTGTGCTCGAGTACTGGTTAATCCCAGGAAACAGTGGTTAGGTTAACTGATCGTCTGTTAAAAATGACGCTAAATATTCAATCAATCAATCAATCAATCAATCAATCAATCAATCAATTATATTTGTATAATATATGTATTATTTACATGAGATATATGTACATAGTTGACACTTTGGACAATAACACTTGACCCTTTTTTTTTCAATTAATTTTTTTATATGGCATGGCTGAAGAAAAGAATCACTGTCGATCTCTGCAGAGGGGTAGGAATTCTCCGAATGGTTTTTATGATCATTTTATAATTTTTTTTGTCATGGTAAATGATCAACCCCTGTGTGGTTCCAGGGAGCCATGAGTGATGGCAAGAATAGGATCACTGTGGCTTATGCATGTCGTAAGAAGCGAAAAAATGAGTAATACGATAGAATTTGCTGAAACTCTGCAGTTCTGCAGGTATCAAGGTTCTAGGTTCATTTTGCATATTCATTTGTTGATGTACTAATCTGTATGTTAATTTGTTGTTTTGTACATGTAGAGTGAACCTGGAATCTTCCTTCCTGTTGGCGTCGAATAACTTATAATGTGTTGGTACACCGTAAAACCCTATTCATTCATTCATTCTGAATATCTCAGACGCAAACACAAATCTGAGTATAGCCACCGTTCATCTGCAAGTATCTGGCATACTTTCACACATACAGTGTTGGACAGAGTCGGCAACGAACCCACAACCTGTCCGGTGAGATATATGTGAAACTGAGACGGCGCCTTGGATCACGTAGGCAAAGGAACCCCAAAACACGGAGTTTAGTCAATTAACGCTATATTCGGACCACCTCTTCGATTATCCTAATTGAATCTAACTACCGAAGGATGACGGAATAGGCCGAGTATGTACGATTCAAATTCATATAACATTTTCTGTACCATTGGTACATATGTACACATAGCTTGATATGATTTGTAAATGGCGTTAAGTATATTTAGTGGTATATTAGGCCATGGTAAATTTATTGCTAGATAATCATCCCTGCCGCTAATTTTCATGCCGACTCGACCCTTTTTAAATTCCATGAATTTTATATATATATATATATATATATATATGTATAAATATGTTAAAAACAACAGATAACTAAAATAAAAATATAATAAGAAAAATTTAGACGAGAATGTAGCAATTAATTTATAATGGCCTTATATAATTTCTATGTTTCGTAACATAATGAATGCGATCTTCCTAATGCAAAAACTAAAATCCCCCCAATATCCATTTAAATCATTCTCAATATTTTGTTTCATTCAAAATTGTAAAGGTTCAAAAATAGACGGCCTGCAAGTGGTTGGGATTATGTAGGGTGGCGTACTATTGACAAACGTTGCAATTGTCGTTCTTGAAATTATACAAACCGAACACCAAAAAATAAATAAAACGGATTTAATTTTTTGTATATTTCAAAGCATGTTATGTGTCAGTTCTTTCTTCCCACACACGGCAAAGTATTTATAGACGGGTTTTCTTATTTAACATAATTTTTTTTTAGATTGAGCCCACATGGTGTCAGTCTGTAATGCATGTTTTTTATTACTGCATAGACTAGCGAGATGCTCTTTATTCATAGAACTGTTACACTGTAACTACAAATAATAGTAAAATTATAAGAAACCATTCCACGTTTATTTTTAAAAGTTTCAAAAGACGAAATGAAATGTGATATTTTGCATAAAACATCCTTTCTTTAAAACAGAAGGAAAAGCAGTGTTTGTCATACCAGTATAATTATATGTACTACATGTATCATTGGCTATTGTAAAGTACAACAATGAATACAGTTATTTATAAACAATATTTTGTTATAGTTTGAATTGTATGATATTTAACAGGTATTGTAAAATGAACATATTAATAAAATTACTTAATTTATCTCTATCATTTACAATATTTGTTATGTTTGAAATATTATCTTGGCCTACCTTGATGACTTGATGCCATTGACTGTTTATTTCAATTTGATATATTCTGTGTGTACTGATAGACCATTCGGTCTTGTGTATTATTGAATAAAACACATTATGTTTTGGTGGAAAATATGGTGTTATGCGCTATACAGGGATGTATTTTTATTACGTCAACTTCCAAAGACATTAGCTATCACTTTTACATGACCGCCGGACGATACTAGTGCCAGAGAAATAAGGAATGTGTATGTGGATCATTATTGCATTGGACATAGACAGCTATCACTCTTACATGACTGCGGGACAATATTAGTGCCAGAGAAATAAGGAATGTGTATGTTGCTCATCATTGCATTCGGCATAGACAGCTATCACTCTTACATGACCGCCGGACGATACTAGTGCCAGAGAAATAAGGAATGTGTATGTTGCTCATCATTGCATTGGACATAGACAGCTATCACTCTTACATGACTGTCGGACGATACTAGTGCCAGAGAAATAAGAAATGTGTATGTTGCTCATCATTGCATTGGACATAGACAGCTATCACTCTTACATGACTGCCGGACGATACTAGTGCCAGAGAAATAAGGAATGTGTATGTGGATCATTATTGCATTGGACATAGACAGCTATCACTCTTACATGACTGCCGGACGATACTAGTGCCAGAGAAATAATAATTGTGTATGTTGCTCACCATTGCATTGGACATAGACAGCTATCACTCTTACATGACTGCCGGGCGATACTAGTGCCAGAGAAATAAGGAATGTGTATGTGGATCATTATTGCATTGGACATAGACAGCTATCACTCTTACATGACTGTCGGACGATACTAGTGCCAGACAAATAAGGAATGTGTATGTGGATCATTATTGCATTGGACATAGACAGCTATCACTCTAACATGACTGTCGGACGATACTAGTGCCAGACAAATAAGGAATGTGTATGTGGATCATTATTGCATTGGACATAGACAGCTATCACTCTTACATGACTGCCGGACGATACTAGTGCCAGAGAAATAAGGAATGTGTATGTTGCTTATCATTGCATTGGGCATAGACAGCTATCACTCTTACATGACTGTCGGACGATACTAGTGCCAGAGAAATAAGGAATGTGTATGTTGCTCATCATTGCATTGGGCATAGACAGCTGTCACTCTTACATGACTGCCGGACGGTACTAGTGCCAGAGAAATAAGGAATGAGTATGTTGCTCATTATTGCATCGGGCATAGACAGCTATCACTCTTACAAGACTGCCAGACGGTACTAATGCCAGAGAAATAAGGAATGTGTATGTTGGTCATCATTGCATTGGGCATAGACAGCTATCACTCTTACATGACTGCCGGACGATACTAATGCCAGAGAAATAAGGAATGTGTATGTTACTCATCATTGCATTGGGCATCAACAGCTATCACTCTTACATGACTGCGGGACGATATTAGTGCCAGAGAAATAAGGAATGTGTATGTTGCTCATCATTGCATTCGGCATAGACACCTATCACTCTTACATGACCGCCGGACGATACTAGTGCCAGAGAAATAAGGAATGTGTATGTTGCTCATCATTGCATTGGACATAGACAGCTATCACTCTTACATGACTGTCGGACGATACTAGTGCCAGAGAAATAAGAAATGTGTATGTTGCTCATCATTGCATTGGACATAGACAGCTATCACTCTTACATGACTGTCGGACGATACTAGTGCCAGAGAAATAGGGAATGTGTATGTTGCTCATCATTGCATTGGGCATAGACAGCTATCACTCTTACATGACTGCCGGACAATACTAGTGCCAGAGAAATAATGAATGTGTATGTTGCTCATCATTGCATTGGGCATAGACAGCTATCACTCTTACATGACTGTCGGACGATACTAGTGCCAGAGAAATAAGGAATGTGTATGTTGCTCATCATTGCATTGGGCATAGACAGCTATCACTCTTACATGACTGCCGGACGATACTGGTGCCATAGAAAAAAGGAATGTGTATGTTGCTCATCATTGCATTCGGCATAGACAGCTATCACTCTTACATGACTGCTGGACGGTTCTAGTGCCAGAGAAATAAGGAATGTGTATGTTGCTCATCATTGCATTGGGCAAAGAGAGCTATCACTCTTACATGACTGCTGGACGGTTTTAGTGCCAGAGAAATAAGGTATGTGTATGTTGGTCATTATTGCATTGGACATTGACAGCTATCACTCTTACATGACTGCGGGACGGTACTAATGCCAGAGAAATAAGGAATGTGTATGTTGCTCATCATTGCATTCGGCATCAACAGCTATCACTCTTACATGACCGCCGGACGATACTGGTGCCAGAGAAATAAGGAATGTATATGTTGCTCATCATTGCATTTGGCATAGACAGCTCTCACTCTTACATGACTGCCGGACAATACTGGTGCCAGAGAAATAAGGAATGTGTATGTTGCTCATCATTGCATTCGGCATAGACAGCTATCTCTCTTACATGACTGCTAGACGGTTCTAGTGCCAGAGAAATAAGGAATGTGTATGTTGCTCATCATTGCATTCGGCATAGACAGCTATCACTCTTACATGACTGCTAGACGGTTCTAGTGCCAGAGAAATAAGGAATGTGTATGTTGCTCATCATTGCATTCGGCATAGACAGCTATCACTCTTACATGACTGCCGGACGATACTGGTGCCAGAGAAATAAAGAATGTGTTTGTGGGTCATTATTGCGTAGGATATAGAGAGCTATCACTCTTACATGACTGCCGGACGATACTAGTGCAAGAAAAATAATGAATGTGTATGTTGGTCATCATTGCATTGGGCATAGACAGCTATTACTCTTACATGACTGCTGGACGATACTGGTGCCAGAGAAATAATGAATGTGTATGTTGCTCATCAATGCACTGGGCATAGACAGCTATCACTCTCACATGACTGCCGGATGATACTAGTGTCAGAGAAATAAGGAATTTGTATGTTGCTCATTGTTGCATTGGGCATAGACAGCTATCACTCTTACATGACGGCCGGACGATACTGGTGCTAGAGAAATAAGGAATGTGTATGTTGCTCATCAATGCATTGGGCATAGACAGCTATCACTCTTACATGACTGCCGGACGATACTAGTGCCAGAGAAATAAGGAATGTGTATGTTGCTCATCATTGCATTGGGCATAGACAGCTATCACTCTTACATGACTGCCGGACGATACTAGTGTCAGAGAAATAAGGAATGTGTATGTTGGTCATTATTGCATTGGACATAGACAGCTATCATTCTTACAATACTGCCGGACGATACTGGTGCCAGACAAATAAGGAAAGTGTTTGTGGGTCATTAATGCATTGGACATAGACAGCTATCACTCTTACATGACTCCTGGACGATACTAGTGCCAGAGAAATAAGGAATGTGTATGTTGCTCATCATTGCACTTTTGCATAGACAGCTATCACTCTTACATGACCGCCGCACAATACTGGTGCCAGAAAAATAAGGAATGTGTATGTTGCTCATCATTGCATTGGGCATAGACAGCTATAACTCTTACATGACTGCCGGACGATACTGGTGCTAGAGAAATAAGGAATGTGTATGTTGCTCATCATTGCATTGGGCATAGACAGCTATCACTCTTACATGACTGCCGGACGATACTAGTGCCAGAGAAATAAGGAATGTGTATGTTGCTCATCATTGCATTGGGCATAGACAGTTATCACTCTTACATGACTGCCGAACGATACTAGTGTCAGAGAAATAAGGAATGTGTATGTTGGTCATTATTGCATAGGACATAGACAGCTATCACTCTTTCATGACTGCTGGACGATACTAGTGCCAGAGAAATAAGGAATGTGTATGTTGCTCATCATTGCACTTTTGCATAGACAGCTATCACTCTTACATGACCGCCGGGCAATACTGGTGCCAGAAAAATAAGGAATGTGTATGTTGCTCATCATTGCATTGGGCATAGACATCTATCACTCTTACATGACCGCCGGACGATACTGGTGCTAGAGAAATAAGGAATGTGTATGTTGCTCATCATTGCATTGGGCATAGACAGCTATCACTCTTATATGACTGCCGGACGATACTTGTCGCAGAGAAATAAAGAATGTGTATGTGGCTCATCATTGCATTGGGCATAGACAGCTATCACTCTTACATGAATGCCAGACGATACTTGTGCCAGAGAAATAAGGAATGTGTATGTTGCTCATCATTGCATTGGGCATAGACAGCTATCACTCTTACATGAATGCCATACGATACTTGTGCCAGAGAAATAAGGACTGTGTATATTGCTCATCGTTGCATTGGGCATAGACAGCTATCACTCTTACATGACTGCCGGACGATACTGGTGCCAGAGAAATAAAGAATGTGTATGTTGCTCCTCATTGCATTGGGCATCAACAGCTATCACTCTTACATGACTGCCGGATGATACTAGTGCTAGAGAAATAAGGAATATGTATGTGGTTAATCATTGCATTGGACATAGACAGCTATCACTCTTACATGACTGCAGGACGATACTTGTGCCAGAGAAATAAGGAATGTGTATGTGGCTCATCATTGCATTGGGCATCAACAGCTATCACTCTTACATGACTGCCGGATGATACTAGTGCTAGAGAAATAAGGAATATGTATGTGGTTAATCATTGCATTGGACATAGACAGCTATCTCTCTTACATGACTGCCGGACGATACTTGTGCCAGAGAAATAAGGAATGTGTATGTGGCTCATCATTGCATTCGGCATAAACAGCTATCACTCTTACATGAGTGCCGGACGATACTGGTGCCAGAGAAATAAGGACTGTGTTTGTGGGTCATTATTGCATTGGACATCAACAGCTATCACTCTTACATGACTGCAGGACGATACTAGTGCCAGAGAAATAAGGAATGTGTATGTGGCTCATCATTGCATTGGACATAGACAGCTATCACTCTTACATGACTGCAGGACGATACTAGTGCCAGAGAAATAAGGAATGTGTATGTTGCTCATCATTGCATTGAGCATAGAAATCTATCACTCTTACATGACCGCCGGACGATACTGGTGCTAGAGAAATAAGGAATGTGTATGTTGCTCATCATTGCATTGGGCATAGACAGCTATCACTCTTATATGACTGCCGGACGATACTTGTCGCAGAGAAATAAAGAATGTGTATGTGGCTCATCATTGCATTGGGCATAGACAGCTATCACTCTTACATGAATGCCGGACGATACTTGTGCCAGAGAAATAAGGAATGTGTATGTTGCTCATCATTGCATTAGGCATAGACAGCTATCACTCTTACATGAATGCCATACGATACTTGTGCCAGAGAAATAAGGACTGTGTATATTGCTCATCGTTGCATTGGGCATAGACAGCTATCACTCTTACATGACTGCCGGACGATACTGGTGCCAGAGAAATAAAGAATGTGTATGTTGCTCCTCATTGCATTGGGCATCAACAGCTATCACTCTTACATGACTGCCGGATGATACTAGTGCTAGAGAAATAAGGAATATGTATGTGGTTAATCATTGCATTGGACATAGACAGCTATCACTCTTACATGACTGCAGGACGATACTTGTGCCAGAGAAATAAGGAATGTGTATGTGGCTCATCATTGCATTGGGCATCAACAGCTATCACTCTTACATGACTGCCGGATGATACTAGTGCTAGAGAAATAAGGAATATGTATGTGGTTAATCATTGCATTGGACATAGACAGCTATCTCTCTTACATGACTGCCGGACGATACTTGTGCCAGAGAAATAAGGAATGTGTATGTGGCTCATCATTGCATTCGGCATAAACAGCTATCACTCTTACATGACTGCCGGACGATACTGGTGCCAGAGAAATAAGGACTGTGTATGTGGGTCATTATTGCATTGGACATCAACAGCTATCACTCTTACATGACTGCAGGACGATACTAGTGCCAGAGAAATAAGGAATGTGTATGTGGCTCATCATTGCATTGGACATAGACAGCTATCACTCTTACATGACTGCCGGACGATACTGGTGCCAGAGAAATAAGGTATGTGTATGTTGCTCATCATTGCATTGGTCATAGACAGCTATCGCTCTTACATGACTGCCGGACGATACTAGTGCCAGAGAAATAATAATTGTGTATGTTGCTCACCATTGCATTGGGCATAGACAGCTTTCACTCTTACATGACTGCCGGACGATACTTGCGCCAGAGAAATAAGGAATGTGTATGTTGCTCCTTATTGCATTGGGCATAGACATCTATCTCTCTTACATGACTGTCGGACGATACTTGTGCCAGAGAAATAAGGAATTTGCATGTGGTTCATTACTGCATTGGGCATAGTCATTTATCACTGTTACATGACTGCCGGACGATACTGTTGCCAGAGAAATAAGGAATGTGCATGTGGCTCATCACTGCATTGGACCTAAACAGCTATCACTCTTACATGACTGCTGGACGATACTTATACCACAGAAATAAGGAATGTGTATGTGGCTCATAAATTGTCAAACCTTTTTTTATTCTAGTGAACTTTTAATGCAAATGCACGGAAAATAAACCTGTTCAACTTTATTTATTAAACACTCAATTTCTCAAAAATAATCATATACAAAAGCATCTCTCATTGTCATATATTCCGATTATTTATAACATCCATATATTACGAGTAGGCCTATCCAAGACTTGTCTTCGCTTTATTTGTGGGAATCAAGACTGCTGCGTGGTGTTCGCCTACTGATTAATGTACAACACTACAATAATCTTCTGTTTTACTATAATAATTGTGGTGTATATGACAAACCGATCTAACGCCGCGATGAGATAATTATTACCGTAATTAAAGATGACATTAATGAGCTCCTCGCGTCAAATCTCACCTACATTGCTCGTTGTGCTTCAGGCGGATTAATGTCACCTGGATAAAAGGTTACCACAATGAGTTTTATAATTTTAACGATACTCACTTTAAATCTTTATTTTTGTCTCACCTATGAACGAACAATACAATACAAAATAAAAAAATAGACATTATAGTAATGCACATGGCCATTCAAAATAGAATTATAAGAGACGTTTCATGAAAATTATCAATACAACCATAGTATAACAAAAAATTACAAAATAAAACTACACAAGAGCTGCTACTCTTTAATCTACGATTGTGATAAAATGAAGTTCCTATTTTCATATAAAGAGGTGATAAGATTTACTGTCAAAACCTGTTTTAATGTTTTAAAGAAACGCAATGTCACTTATACAAATAATGGTTGCATATTATTTTATTTGTTAAAATTACTGTCAATATTGTATTAGTGTGGAAACTCATTGCTAATCGGTTCACTACAAATCTAATTTGAAGTGATAACCAATCTTTTAAAACATTCCTAAAACGGGCATTAGTGCTTCTTTTTAACAAAACAAATATTTTATTAGGCAATAAAACATCACTTATGTGTTTATTGCTTATCAAATTTTAATTATTTGTCTTAAAATTTTTTTTAGACGGAAGTCAAGATTAGCAATGGGTTTTCAACTTTTATTAAAAAATGACAATAAAGTGTAATAATTATATATGATTAGAAGAAATATTTTATGAGTTATATATTGTCTTTTATAATTCTTTTTAGAATGACAAATGACGAATGATTATGTAAATGTACTATGTTCTATGTTATTTGACTAATAATGAAACATGAATAAAAACAATGATTGCCGTTCTCTTCTTTAGTTTTGAATGTGGTTTAACGGCATGTTAAACACGTGCATGCTATATACAATGTATGCCGTAGAAGACCTCACTTCAGTATCCAATATCAATCCATTTCATCTTTTTTTTCATTTTCGTCTCTTATAATTCTTATATAGAATGACATTAGTGTTACTACGTGTTATATTTATCAACTGTATTATTTCAGGGTACATATGAGGAGACGTTAATAAACCATTAAATTCATGATGAATGAAAACATATATTTCAGAAGAACCATTGTCCTTTTACAAGTAACTTGCATTTTGTTTTCACATGAAGGCATGCGCATATATACATGGGATTAAACTGGTCGACCTCAGAGGTGAGAGGTTATTATCAAATATTGGTATGAAGTACACGTATGTAGCTCTTAAGACTAAATGTTGGCCTATTGTGGCTTCATTTACTCTCGAGTCCACTTCCTATGTCTAACCAATACTGCGTGTCCTCTGTTCGAGCTGGGGAACGAACCCGCATGCTAGTGTGAGTGGTCAACACTGTACCCACTGCACTAACGTACCACCTCATATCGGATTGTCAGACTGTCCCATAAAAGCTATTAGCAGCGCCCTTGCTCAGTAGGTTTAAATTCTCAAGCTGAAACAGTAATTGAGAGATTGCCTCACATTTAGGAGTTGGTCGGTTTGATCTCCGATCAGGTCTTGCCAAAATTTGAAAAGAATGGCTGCTGTTACTTGTTTTTGCATAGACTTAACATGAGAGGAGTGTTGTCTGTGATATAATTTATAAACGGTCCGTGGGAGACCGGATTCGATCAGATCTCGTTTTAGATATTGATTTACTCCGATATTTGAACAATATTTAGATGTTACTTTCTCAGCCAATAAGATCGCTCAGATTTATCAAAATAAAACATTCCATTTTACATAGAATGTCATGGCCGTCAGCAAATGACATTCTTCTTCAGCCGATGAAATCACTACAGGAATGATAAAGAAGATCAACACCTAAGCTGGTTAGAAGGTAAATGGACTTTTCTAGAAAAGTCCATATAACTTCTTACCTATACTTACTACATTTCTATTTATTTTTCATGTTCTTTATCACCGTGCATCATCAACATCATCATCAGCATCGTTATCATCACTTATTGTCTTGTGCTCTTTTTTCTTTCACTTCTACGTTTTATCAAACTCAGCATTATCATAATTAACATCCAATTCCATTTCGCAATCATAATAACCATAACCTCGTTATCGTCTTCTGTTTTCATAGCTGTCGTCTTTTCATATTTTATTCCAATAATTACCAAGACTTAATTTTTCAATCTTCTCTTATTATTTTCTTCTTCTTCTTTCTTCGTCTTCTTTTCATTTTCTTCTTTTCTTCTTCTTCATCATCATCATCATCATCTTCTTCTTTTCTTCATCTATTTGTTCCTCTTCTGTATCTCCTTCTTCTTCTTCTTCTTCTTCTTCTTCTTCTTCTTCTTCATATCTTTATTTCTTTTCTTTCTTCTACTACATCTCCTTCTTCTTCATCATCTTCTTCTTTTTCCTTTCTTCTTCATCATCGTCTTCTTCTGCACTATATTCATTTCTTCTTGTATGCTTTTTTTATTATTATTACAGGTATTTTTAAAACTATTTATTATTATTATACTTGTTTCTTCTGTGACTTCTTCTTTTACCACCACACGCTCTGTCTTCTGTATCTCTATGGTTAATGAACACGTCATATAGATAGTCATTACACGTCTCCAACGTCAAGGACGTCTATATAACTTTATATCTCAATTTGATCGATCTTTAGAGTGTTGCAAAATCAATATCAAAAGCAAAACACATTAAAAGTTTTTGAATTCTTGTTTTTGAAATATAATATCTGTAAGTAGCTGACTGGATATATGATTATGTGCACATTGACTTGTCAAGGACAGCGTCATGCATTGAATATTGACTACTGACAATTCATTTTTTCAGACACGCCATCGATAATACTTTAAACAGCAAATGGCGCCTTTACTAAATGCAACCACAAACGCGACAGGGGATGTTTGGGCGTCGCTATGTACATATCATTTTTTGTGCATTTAAACCTTCAAGTTGAAAAGTATGATAAAATTTGAAGGTACCGCCCCAAGGTAGACACAAAGGTAACATACCCGTATTAAATCTAACCTTGCAGGTAGCATGTAACAGGTTCATGGTCTAACGGCAATTTAAACCGAGTCCAAGATGGAGAAAACATGTATACCATCGTCGGAAAAAGATCTCGACATTGAATTAAGAAGAACCGTTCATTTTTGTTGGCAGATGAAGAGTGAAAAGCTCGTCTAGATTATAAGTCTTACGATTGAATTGATTGAGTAATTAATTGATTGATTGATTGATTGATTGATTGATTGAGTGAGTGAATCTTTAGTGTCATTTTTATGCCATCGAGGGCAAACTGACTATCAGTTAACTTAACCGCTGCTTTCTGGGATCCTGAAAGGTTAACCAGTACTAGAGAACATCAAATCTCCGCAAGTAACTGATAACTGATAACTTTCCCACTTGAATCTGCGGTGAGAGACGAATGCTTATGAGACACTATGTCGTATATCATTCATGCCTATTGAAAGAATATGTCTCCGTTTTTCAACACGAACACAGGATATATCTAGCGCGGAGGAAGACGAGGAATAAATCGGAATAGTCTGAATAGTACGAACAGATCTCCGAAAATAACTGACAAATTTTCTTACATAACGTTTTTAGACTAAACATGGTTCGAACGCATGACCTCAGTGGCGAGAGGTCATAAATAATCGTGAGACGATGCCTTAGATCACTCGGCCATGAAGAGCCCCTACCTATGCTGACGAGTTGTCACAGTCGTATTCGGGGGTCGTTACATACGTCCACCTGATGCTGTTGTTTCCTCGTTTATTACTTGCAGTATTAAAGAAGCTCTAGTCTGTACGGTTTTCCGTGGCAGAATGCTTTAAGACGCTTTGTTTACCGATCACTTACCTCTCACCGCTAAGGTGGTGGGTTCGACCCAGGCTCGAAAAGTTGCCATTTCTTGCGGGAGGACGGTGCAGTTACTCTGATTCATGCTTTGAGGTATTCACCCGCCAATCAAACTGGATATACATGTATATGTACATGGATATGGACACCGTGTATCTCTTACCTCTTTCTTAATCCTCGGTCACTACCAACTGGGCAGCGTTCATTTTGGAGTTTTATAGTAACTTGAAACAATAAACAGAAAACCATGAAGAGACAATACTCAATATTTTGATCTGGTTGTAACAGCACACCATGTCTACTATGTATATATTAAGCTATGTATAGTTATGTCTTGGTATACCATAGCTCAAACTTTTAATCTCGTAGTCGCAACTTACTATCTCTTGGTCATGACAAAACAATTTGCGATCACTGGCGAATCTTAAATATATCAATTCGTTTCCACGAGTCTATAAAATAACAGGCAATGATCAAGAGATAATGGTCGTCGTTGTCAAGAGATAACAAACCGTGGTCAAGAGATAGTATGTTAGTGAGCAAGAGATAGTATGTTAGTGAGCAAGAGGTAGTATGTTAGTTAGCAAGAGGTAGTTTGTTAGTGAACAAGAGGTAGTATGTTAGTTAGCAAGAGATAGTATGTTAGTGAGCAAAAGATAGTATGTTAGTGAGCAAGAGGTAGTATGTTAGTGAGCAAGAGGTAGTATGTTGTAGTGTGTTAGTGAGCATGAGACAGTTTGTTAGTGAGCAAGAGATAGTATGTTAGTGAGCAAGAGAAAGTATGTTAGTGAGCAAGAGACAATATGTTAGTGAGCAAGAGATAGTATGTTAGTGAGCAAGAGACAGTATGTGGTGGTTAAGGGATCGTATGTCGTGCACAAGTCTATAGTAAGTCGTAACCAGCCAAGAGATAGGTGATAGTAAATCGAAATAAAGAGATACTATGTCGTGGTCTAGAGTTAGTAGGTCGTGGTCAAGAGATAGTATGTCGTGGTCAAGAGATAGTAGGTCGTGGTCAAGAGATAGTATGTCGGGGTCAAGAGATAGTAGGTCGTGGTCAAGAGATCAAGAGATAGTAGCCGTGGTCAAGAGATAATAGGTCGTGGTCAAAAGATAGTAGGTCGTGGTCAAAAGATAGTACATCGTTTATTACTTAATAAACTATATCTTTAAAGATAATAGTAGAGATGTTAATACATATTTACACGTAGTGTCTTATCATTAAATAAATTTGCCAATATACATAAATACTTCACGCGTTAAAGTGCAAACATATCGCTTTACATGTCATAAAACATTATTTTGACATAAGATATTCTACTGTATACGTTTATTGTTCGCGACTGCAAAATATAATACCTACCTTAAAAAAAGATTTCAAGCGATATAATAAATGTTTATGTACTCAGTTTTCATTGGCTGTTGCTTTAACCAATGAGATTGCGAGAGATAGAGAGAGCAGGTTGCTATCAATGCGTCTTGAATAACAAGGTATATAAACAGCGTTTGTACATACCAAGATAAACTTCACTGTAAAAAGAATTTACCATTGTGAGACAGTAAAACGATATTCTATAACCATGACCTATATCTTACCAAATATGTATGTTTGTAAACACTATATAAAGCCAGCCAATAGCATTGCATACGTTTGTCTCGTAACATTGAAGGGGATTTTGTCTATGTACCCAGATAGTTTTTCGTCTGCTGGCACATGCCTTTGATTGCGTTTTAACACGTAACTATCACAAATAGAAACATGAAATTGCATATTTTACGACACACAAAGAATCGGGATCGACTGCTGTAATAACACCAAAGTTTATTTTTATAAATAGCTGCGTGTCATGAATTAGTTTAAGGCATAATTTAGCGACAGAATCAATTATATCAGTAAAAAAAACTAAAATACTTTAATTAGCTTGCACTTTTTGATATTATTTTGCTTCTCGGTGGGCGAGCAGATATCTGCATTCCATGCATGCGGCCGTCTGTGCGTCCGGCTAAATTAGTGTCTGGAACATAACTCTAAACGTATTAAAGGGATTCAAAGGTACTTGGTACATGGTTATAGATCAATGATTTGAAGTGCAGACGAGAAACCCATACTTTGATTTTGAACAAAATCAGAGTAATCTCTCCTTTTGTAATTTATTTTTGGAGATTTTTCACTTGTCCGAAGCATATTTAAATATATAGAAGGGACACTTGGCACACGGTTAGAGGGGCAATGTCGATGTTCAGAGCGAATATCTATAAATCTGTCTTGAATAAAATGACATACATATCTCATCTTTTGTACGTAGTATGCACAGGTCCTATCTTATTATAGCTTTTGGATAGCTATATATAGTAATTAATGGAAAGGTAGGACACTTCAAAATGACCATATCTGGTTTGAAGAACATATAGGTGTGAAGCGAGAAAACCTAAATTAAATCCGTGGACAAAATCATAATAAACCTACTTACTAATGCTGATCTCTTTGAAAACAATAATTAGCAAAAATATACATTTTCCCGCGAAATCCAAGTTTTTACATTTACGTAGGCTGTACACATCCGGTACTGACACGGATTGAATATATTGTCATTGCATTATTAGCCAATATTTAAACCTTACATTTTGAAGGTTTGAAATTTGGTTAGAATATATAAAAAAATATTACATGATAAACATGAAAACATGTCAAACGATATACCCTTGATGACAACAATTAAATAGTTATTGTTTCATAATGTTCATTTATAATTTAACGTTATCATGCGTGTACGGAAATACCGAAAACGTATTTCGCGCCATCTGTCGAACAGCACCCGATAACCAATCAAAATCATACCAGATCTTCGTCCCGTGCAACCGGAAATAACTAGGCAAGGCAAATGTTGGACTCGTTTAGGAACGTAAAATATCAATTTTATAAGCAAAACAAGATCTATCTTTTGTTATTACATGATGTATATGTTTAGAATATTATTTTCTACGTACGCTATAACTTTATTTCATTGAAATCGGTGATGAATCATGGGTTCAGTGATTTTGGGTATTTTTGAAGTGTCCTACCTATCCATTATTTACTATATATACTAGTAGCTATTCAAAAGCTATAGTAAGATAGGGCCTAAGGTAGTTTGTAATGGAATTCAACACGAATTGGAACATTGAAGGCAATGAGTGGACGTGTAGTGTGAAAGGAAATTCATCACTCTGTTTTGAATGATGGCATAATTCCACCTTTGTAGTTTATTTTCCGTTTTATTTCCAAGACGGGTTATATTTGCTTGTCCGGCTATATTTCTGTGACTGGTAATATTTGCGTGACAGGTAAAAATTTGCATGACCGGTTATATTTGCTTGTCCGGAGTATGATATCTCGAACACAACGAGACTTAGACCATGGATAGACGGTATGTCTCGAATGTTGTACTAATGATCTCCCAGAAAAAGCAGAAGTAAATATATGTATGGAATTAAATAAAAACGACTAAACATAACAGGAAATGTCGGAGTTGTTTCAAAGACATGTCAAAACACATTTCTGTAAACAGAGAATGCTTACCCGGACTGTGTCGGTGTGTAAATTATGACTTGTTCAGTTAAAGACATATCAAAACACATTTCTGTAAACAGAGAGTGCCTACCCGGACTGTGTCGGTGTGTAAATTATGACTTGTTCAGTAATAGACATATCAAAACACATTTCTGTAAACAGAGAGTGCTTACCCGGACTGTGTCGGTGTGTAAATTATGACTTGTTCAGTTATAGACATATCAAAACACATTTCTGTAAACAGCGAGTGCCAACCCGGACTGTGTCGGTGTGTAAATTATGACTTGTTCAGTTATAGACATATCAAAACACATTTCTGTAAACAGAGAGTGCCTACCCGGACTGTGTCGGTGTGTAAATTATGACTTGTTCAGTTAAAGACATATCAAAACACATTTCTGTAAACAGAGAGTGCCAACCCGGACTGTGTCGGTGTGTAAATTATGACTTGTTCAGTTATAGACATATCAAAACACATTTCTGTAAACAGAGAGTGCTTACCCGGACTGTGTCGGTGTGTAAATTATGACTTGTTCAGTTAAAGACATATCAAAACACATTTCTGTAAACAGCGAGTGCCTACCCGGGCTGTGTCGGTGTGTAAATTATGACTTGTTCAGTTATAGACATATCAAAACACATTTCTGTAAACAGAGAGTGCTTACCCGGACTGTGTCGGTGTGTAAATTATGACTTGTTCAGTTATAGACATATCAAAACACATTTCTGTAAACAGAGAGTGCTTACCCGGACCGTGTCGGTGTGTAAATTATGACTTGTTCAGTTATAGACATTTCAAATCACATTTCTGTAAACAGAGAGTGCTAACCCGGACTGTGTCGGTGTGTAAATTATGACTTGTTCAGTAATAGACATATCAAAACACATTTCTGTAAACAGACAGTGCTTACCCAGACTGTGTCGGTGTGTAAATTATGACTTGTTCAGTTATAGACATATCAAAACACATTTCTGTAAACAGAGAGTGCTAACCCGGACTGTGTCGGTGTGTAAATTATGACTTGTTCAGTAATAGACATATCAAAACACATTTCTGTAAACAGAGAGTGCCAACCCGGACTGTGTCGGTGTGTAAATTATGACTTGTTCAGTTAAAGACATATCAAAACACATTTCTGTAAACAGAGAGTGCCAACCCGGACTGTGTCGGTGTGTAAATTATGACTTGTTCAGTTATAGACATATCAAAACACATTTCTGTAAACAGAGAGTGCTTACCCGGACTGTGTCGGTGTGTAAATTATGACTTGTTCAGTTATAGACATATCAAAACACATTTCTGTAAACAGCGAGTGCTAACCTAGACTGTGTCGGTGTGTTAATTATGACTTGTTCAGTTATAGACATATCAAAACACATTTCTTTAAACAGAGAGTGCTTACCCGGACTGTGTCGGTGTGTAAATTATGACTTGTTCAGTTATAAACATATCAAAACACATTTCTGTAAACAGCGAGTGCCTGGCCGCACTTTGTCAGTGTGTAAGTTATGACTTTTTTGTGTTAATTTTTTGTTGTTGTTTCTTTTTCTTTATTATTTTTCTCATATGGTATCTTTATTTGAACAGTGTACCCACTGACAGGGATGTTAATGATGATGTGCTGGGGTCATTTACGATTAAAGGAGCAGTCTTAAATTCAGTTGCCTTTGACCGATACGGTCGTGCGTTCGAGTCGAGAATGGTCCAAAGCTTTAGTATTAAACATTTACCAATTACTTGCAAGAAGACCACGATTCTATTTGAATTAATTTCTGAGTTTTACTTCCGTAAATAGAATAGGGACTAACTATTGCTTCAAGTAAAACATAATTTATATTTCAGCGGGTGTGCAGTGAAGTTGTACTATCACGAATGGCAGTGAAGTTGTACTATCACGAGTGGAAGTGAAGTCGTACGATCATGAGTGGCAGTGAAGTTGTACTGTCACGATTGGCAGTGAAGATGCACTGTCACGAGTGGCAATGAAGTTGTTCTATCACGAGTGGCAGTGAAGTTTTACTATCACGATTGGCAGTGAAGATGCACTATCACGAGTGGCAGTGAAGTTGTACTATCACGAGTGGCAGTGAAGTTGTACTATCACGATTTGCAGTGAAGATGCACTATCACGAGTGGCAGTGAAGTTATACTATCACGAGTGGCAGCTAAGCTGTACTATCACGAGTGGCAATGAAGTTTTACTATCACGAGCAATGAAGTTGAACTATCACGTGTGGTAGTGAAGTTGTACTATCACGAGTGGTTGTGAAGTTGTACGATCATGAGTGGCAGTGAAGTTGTGCTATCACGAGTGGTTGTGAAGTTGTACAATCATGAGTGGCAGTGGAGTTGTACTATCACGGGTGGCAATTAAGTTGTACTATCACGAGTGGCAGTGAAGTTGTACTATCATGAGTGGCAGAGAAGTTGTATTATTACGAGTAGCAGCTAATTTGTACTATCACGAGTGGCAGTGAAGTTGTACGACCATGAGTGGCAACTAAGTTGTACTATCACGAGTGGCAGTGAAGTTGTTCGATCACGAGTGGCATTGAAGTTGTACTATCACGAATGGCAGTGAAGTTGTACTATCACGAGTGACAATGAAGTTGTACGACCATAAGTGACATTGAGGTTGTGCTATCACGAGTGGCAGTGAAGTTGTACTATCACGACTGACATTGAAGTTGTACGACCATAAGATACTGTGAAGTTGTGCTATCACGAGTGGCAGCAAAAGTGTACTATCACATGTGGCAGTGAAGATGTACTATCACGAGTAGCAGTGAAGTTGTACTATCACGAATGGCAGTGAAGATACACTATCACCAG
This sequence comes from Panopea generosa, assembly GCA_029582155.1. Taxonomy (NCBI): domain Eukaryota; kingdom Metazoa; phylum Mollusca; class Bivalvia; order Adapedonta; family Hiatellidae; genus Panopea; species Panopea generosa. The sequence continues at coordinate 20,022,688 of CM055902.1, forward strand.
TGGCAGTGAAGTTGTATTATCACTAGTGGCAGCTTAGCTGCAATGAAGTTGTTCTATCACGATTGGCTGTGAAGATGCACTATCACGAGTGGCAGTGAAGTTGTACTATCACGATTGGCAGTGAAGATGCACTATCACGAGTGGCAGTGAAGTTGTATTATCATGAGTGACAGCTAAGTTGTTCTATCATTAGTTGCAGTGAAGTTGTACGACCATGAGTGGCAGATAAGTTGTACTATCACGAGTAGCAGTGAAGTTGTACGACCATGAGTGGCAGCTTAGTTGTACTATCACGAGTGACAGTGAAGTTGTACGACCATAAGATACTGTGAAGTTGTACTATCACGAGTGGCAGTGAAGTTTATATTTTCACCTTTCAGACGAACACGTATGTGATATAAATACGAGTTTATTTTTTTTGAACACATACGGCATTTTATGCCATCGAGAGCTAACAGATGGCCAATTCACTTATTAACTGACGACCCCTGGATTGATAATTATACGCGTGATAGACTGTGCTAAACGGGCTCCGCACTACAAACATGTATAATACATAAAAATTCAGCCCTTTTGATAACATGAAATTTGAAATAATTATTTTGATATGGCACAGATCTGTACAGATCGTTCAAACAATAATAATAATAATAATAATAATAATAATAATAATAATAATAATAATAATAATAATAATAATAACAATAACAATAATAATAATAATAATAATAATAATAATAATAATAAAGATAATAATAATAATAATAATAACAACATTATCATTATTATTATTATTATTATTATTATTATTATTATTATTATTATTATTATTATCATCATTATTATTATCGAGTCGAGGAGGAACATCCCTCATACAGCTTACAATAAGTGCTCATATAAAAGAGAAATAGTAATGATTGAAATTGTATATGTTCTCACTTTCATTCAATATTCACACATCGCTTTCATGCACTATTTAAACTGGTAGTTAAATCTAGTAAATATTATATTATAATTACTATCCTTTATACAATAATGTATCTGGGAGATAACTGAAAGAAGGGGGGGGGGGGGGGGATAAGGGAGGGGTTCTCTGGCTTGAAGCTTTTGCTTTAAAACAAACACGTACATCAAAGGTGTCTTTATATATAAAACTAGGTAAGTATGATGTAAAACAATTCCCAAGTTTTCAAAAACATATTGTATTTGTTTTCAGTGATAGATATGTCTTTGTATGTTTTATATAAAAGTTGAAGTCTGAGCTGGAGTATTTTAAAATTTAAATTATTTTTCGAGCATCTACAACAGTATATGTAATATTTTGTCTCTAACTGAATGAGCTGGATTATTTTACTTATATTCTTATCATACATTCCAAAAATAAATGATTTTTGTTCTAATGGAAATGGGATATTTTTTTATGGACATCCAGTCTTAGTGTAGTATTTTTTGTGTTTCTTTACATTCCCACAATAAATGATAGATTGTCTCGGTGGTAGATGAGCAAAATGAACACAGTGGATTATCCAGTAGTTTTATCTTATGTAGAAAATTGTTTGTTGCCAGTATATTATGATTGATCCGTGATTGAAACCACTGTGATGTTGAATCTTTTGTTATCAAATATGGCCATGAAAACACTGTTTTCCAAATTGCTTCGTCAAAATTATGTTTCATTCCATGATGTTTTTTTCCACTAGGAATTTCATTGTTATGATTCAATATAAGATACATATCTTGAATACCTTTTTTCTTTTTCATGTATTTTATGATAGGGTTAGGTATGATCGGACTTTGAAGCTTATCATTTGCTTTTATTATTTTTTTTTATTTCATTTTAAATTTTGAATTGCAGTAATGATACTGTGGTATTGTAGAAAGTTTATTTTAATACTGTATACAGTTTTCAATTCTTGAAGAGAATATAAATGTCCGTTATCTTTTGTAATGTCGTTGATCAAATGTATTCCCTTTTCATACCAGCTTTTAACAAAATAAGCTAGGTTTCCTATGTTTATATCTTCATTGTAAAATACTGGTACTGATAAGAATGTTTTATCGTTAATAGGTGGATGAGTCTTTAAAATTTCAATATGTGATTTTAAAACATCTTTCCAAAAAGTGTTTGTTACACTTGATAAGATTTCTTTTACATACATAGTATAACTTCCACAGACAGAAACTTTTGTTAAATATAAAATTTTTTTAGCTAGACTAGCATAATTGCTTTTTTTCTAAAATAAGTCTCTTAAGCCATGTTGCTTTTAATGCTGTTATATATGCAAATATATTAGTCATTTTCAGACCACCATCTTCATAATCTTTACACAATACAGTATGTTTGATTCTGGGTTTTCCGTGCCAAACGAAATTGTAAATGTCGATTATTTCTTTAATAATTTTATCCTATGGATTTGGTAATGACAAGAAGAGGTGATTTAAGGCAGGTAATAGTAGATACTTAATAACTGTAATTCTACCAATAGGAGTCAAGTACCTACGTTGCCAACCCATTATTTTATTTTTCATAGCAATTATTTTATTCTGGTAATTTAAATCATTCATTAATCATTTTTAATAGATCTGTGTCAATCTTAATCCCTAGCAATTTAAATCTAGTTTTACACCAGGTTAATTTCCATTTTGTTTTTATTGATTGAGTGCAATACTTTTTGCCCCAAACCAAACAACTTGTGTTTTTTTTAAAAATTTACTTGAAATCCTGAAATGTTCGCAAAATAATCCAGCTCACTCAGTGTTTCATTAAGTGATGTTTCAGACCCATCAAATAAAGTAAGTTGTATCATTTGCAAATTGTGTTAGTTTGTATTCTGTACTATCTATTTCATTCCCTTAAATATTTTTATTATTTCTGATTCTAATAGCTAATATTTCCGCACAGAGTATAAATATATAGGGGGACAGGGTATCACCTTGCCTACAACTGCGTTCAATGTTGATTAAGGACGACAGATCCAGGACTATATTGAAGGCCCAAAATTGAAAAACTTTAACACTTTTTGTATAAATGACCAAGATAAGGAATCAAAAGCTTTTTCAAAATCAACAAGGAGCAGTAATCCTGGTATATGATTTTCCTCTAAATAATGCATTATGTCATACGTTAATCTTGTATTTTCACCTATATAACGACCTGTTAAAAATCCAGTTTGATCTTTATTTAAGGTTACATAGTACAGTTTTCATTCTATTGGCTACCGAGGATGAAACCATTTTGTACCCAGTATTTAATAGGGCTATTGGGCGATAGTTTTTTAGAAATTGTCTTTCTTTATTTTCTTTTGGTATAAGAGTTACGATGCCTTGTCTCTGAGTTATAAATAACTCTCCTATTTTATAACTGTGGTTAAGAGCTCTAAGGACAAAATGTCTAATTTGCCCCCCCCCCCCAACCCCCCCCCAAAAAAAAACCTTGTAAAATTCACAAGTAAATCAACTACTTCCTGGGCTGCGGTTGTTAACCATATTTTTAATGAGGCAGACAATTCTTCTGATTATGAAAGCTGACCTTCTAATTTATTTGATTCCAGCTTTTCAAGCTTTGATTTATTAGAATGTTTTAAAGAATCACTTAGATCAATATCTATATACTGGTTACCTCTACTGCTATAAAGTGTTTTATCAAAGTTCTCTGTTTCTTTTAATATATCATGTTGATCAGGTTTTTGCAATTTAGTTATTATTTTATTTAAATAATTATGTGATTCTAAAGCACAAAAGTATTTTGTTGGCTTTTTTTTTGCCATCTATAATATTTATTGCCCTTGATCTAATAACCGCTTCATTTAATTTATTTTTTCTTATTTCTTTTAATTGAATAAATCTATGATTGATCGAGATGGGTAAAAATTGATTTACTCATGTTGTTTTGTTTTTTAAATCTGGAATCATGGATAGTTTGTGTCAGATAATTATGGATATAAATATCTTGGGTTTTAAAATATATTGTCATTAGTTGTTTCTCTTGTTCTGCAACATCTAAGTCATGTTTATGTTACCATCTGTCTGAAGTTATCTTTGAGTGTTAATTTAGCCAATGGTTTACTTAAGTTTATTTGCTGGTTTTAACTAATAATGATTCTGTTTCTACCATGTACTTCAGATATGTTTCAAAAGATAAAAGTTTGTTTATCGTTATAACTCCAAAATCCTTCATTTTTGTGCAGAAAATTTTCACAGTATGTTCATTAAGTATATTAACAAGCAATTTCATATATTTTAGTCCATTATAAGTCACTATTTCAGCTTTTATTGTACAAAATACAGGAAAGGTGGTTTAACCAAACATCAATCTCTTATCCAACTCACTTTATAATAAAATAATAATAATTACAATAATAATAATAATAATAATAATAAAAATGATAATAATGAAAACAATAAAAATGATAACGAGAGAGTCATTTGAACAATTCAATCCAGTTTGTATGTAAGGCAGTTGTTCTATCGACTATAAAAATGAGCACCGATGACATTTGCATTATATATTTAGTGAAACAACGCATAGCTAATTTAGTCATAACACTATTACTTTGTACAATTACTAGATTATATCATGTACAGCATGCACCAGTCACAACCATTGAAGTAGAGATCTAGATAAATATGCTACATACAAAATACGTTATGCGTAAGGATGCGTATATTTAGGATATTGAAACTTGCACTTGTAACTTGTTCCTCTATTCTCGGAACGAAACGACATTAGCATACGAACCACTGACGTCCGGTTTTTCATTTAATTTCAGATACATACATGTACTATACAAATAACGACACCGACTGCTTGTTTACGTGTGGGGTGTTACATCAGTATTCAAGTTACCGCCAGTAAGATTAGTTTACTACGCAAGTCAATTCTATGAATTCACTCTAACCGTATCCGCTTTTATTTATTTTATATATTATATTATTATATATTACAATACGAGAACTAATTACATATGTTTACAAATGAAGTAATAATAGATATGATAGGTTTATATTCAATGGACATCAAGTGGCCACTCCAGCATACTTGATGATACTTTATGACATTTCCTTAACGCTGGGTTTTACGCCGGAAGCAATACTAGTGTGGGCCCTAGAACTTAATTGCTTCAATGCGGACATGCTTGAGATATTCTGTAAACATTACACCTTTTCATCTCAACCGTTAGTACATCATGTCAAGTGTTAGTATTGATCATCATTGACGTCGTGTGAAAAAGTTATTTAATTGGTTGAAACAAACAATCGGACTACCTCAGCGATTTCCATTGAGTTTAACAAAGATGTTTCAACAGACTGCATGTGTAGTTTTAAACATATTTTATTCACAAATAGTATACAATTACATTGAAAATATCAAATATTAGTTAACACATGTGTATACAATTATGAAAGGGATTCAGAAGAACGAATACAGCTTTTGTGAATCTGTCTCCCAAAATCAATCTAAAATTATATATATATCAATGAATGTTAGTATAAGGATCTGTAGATGTTCTTACATTACATATAATATAAAGATATATATATATATATATATATATATATATATATATCTTAATAGAATATGTCAAGAAACTTTGCATATTTTAACGAAGAGAGAGAGAGAGAGAGAGAGAGAGAGAGAGAGAGAGGGGGGGGAGGGAGGGAGGGAGGGGTAAAATGTTGCTGTTCGTCTCAACAGTAATAGGAATAGCCATTGAGAGACTTAATGATATGGTCAATCATGTACAGATATATCGAAAATAAGTTAATAAATGTAAGTTAAAATTAAGATTTGAAAGGATTTCAGAATATTAACTGTTAAGTGATTTATGTGCTACTTGAATCTTTTTAATGCTATTATATTGTCTTGTACTGTGAAATAAGCTTGTAACGGGATATCCAAACAAAAGTGTATTTACAGTTGGTTGTATGTTTAATCCTCGTATTTTTTGTAACATAATGCCTATCTGCTCCGTATACAAAGAACAAATGAAGAGGTAATGATCTGTGTTTTCTATTAATCCACATGTACAAAGTGGGCTGTTCATTAAGTTTTTAGTGTATAGAAGATAATTAAGAGGACTACAGTATGTTCTAAGGCGAGTGTGTTGGATCTGTGATAATATCTTCCCTGCATAATAGTGTTTTGGAGTAATCGGTCGGTTGCTATTGAGTTTATTCTTAAAAACTGTAATTGATTCTGAGTTTTTTATTTCTATTGTTAGTTCGTTCCAGTCCCTTGGTGTCGAGGGAAGAAAAGATTTGTAAAAAAGCTGGGTATTGCATGGTAATGTACGGTTGTCATTTGAATTTCGCAGGTTGTACGTAACTGTATTACCGATGTTTGCAGGGACTAGAGCAGTAAGAGGAGATGGTGCAAGGTTGTGAGTCATTTTATAAAATAAGGACAATTTCTGTTTTTTAAGTCTATGTATTAACCATTCCAAGCCAATTTCCTGATAAAGTGTTTGAATTGAGATTAGTTTAGTAGTTTCAGTTGCTATTCTAGCTGCTTCTGTTTGAATGGATTCTAGTTCTTGTTCTTCGTATTGGGTACAGTTATCCTAGACTACATCTGCGTATTCCAAGATGGGATAATGAATGTTAGATACATAATTTCTCATGATTTTCGATCTAATTGAAACTTAAATTTTCTCATAATATTAGTTTTCTTCCAAGCCCTTTCTTTAATACTATAAAAGTGTTCGTGCCATGTTCCATTTGAAGATAAAGTTAAACCTAAATGTTTATAAGTGTTTACTGCGTTGATGGGTACATTATTCATTATAAGGTTAGGGTGAACAGGTTTGTTAATTTTCCTCGAAATAACCATTGATTCGGTTTTCATAGGATTAAAAGTAACTAGCCATGTGTTTGACCAGTGGTTAATAGTGGCTAAGTCACGATTGATCATTGTAGCAGCATTTTCGGGTGTATTTACTAAAATATATAAATTAGTATCATCTGCAAACAATTTAATTTGACAGTTTGTTTGGAAGACAATGTCATTAATGTAGATTAAAAATAAAAGAGGCCCGAGCGTTGATCCTTGCGGAACTCCAGCCTCAACTGAGGTAATGTCTGATATATGGCCAGGAATAACAACACGTTGTTTTCTGTTTTGGAGATAATTTGTAATCCAATCTAATAGAGGACCCGTTATTCCAACTGACTTTAATTTAAAAACAAGTCCTCTATGCAAGACCCTATCGAAAGCTTTTGATGTATCACAAGACATAGCACGTACTTCCTTTCATTTGTCTGGGGCCTGGCAAAAAGTATTGTATATGTCTACAAGTTGATTAGTAGCAGTGCCATTGGGAACAAAGCCAGATTGGCAGGGTGTTATAATTTTATTATGGTTAAAAAATAAATAAATGTTTATGTACTATTCTTTCGATTAGTTTGTCGATAGTTGACAACAATGATATGGGTCGATAGTTCGAAATATCGGATGGGTCATTTTTTTTTAAAAATAGCACAAACATTGGCCAACTTCCAATCGGAAGGGACTTTGCTTATTTCAAGCGAGCGATTAAAAAGGTTTGTCAATGGAACTGTTAATTTAAGTGATAGTTCTTCAAGAGTTCTATTATTTATCATATCAGGTCCTGCCGCTTTGCCACGCTTTAGCTGTTGTTGAGTTGTTCTTACGTCTGTTTGTGGAATTACGATAACACTTAATGTTGGTCTATTTGAATCTATCAATATATCTGGCAGGACTATATTTTTGTCATTAAGTTGTGTTTGTGAAGCGAAATGATTATTTAAGAGATTAGCTTTTTCATTTATTATGTTTAAGTGGGGGTATGCTAGATGAACTGTAATTTGGCTTAACAAATGATTTTAGGAGGTGTCACCATCAGAGGTTTATAAAGAACTAGACTTTAACTTTTGAGATAGATTGTTTAATTGTTCCTGCTTGGATTTGCGTATTTTTGTTATTGTTTCGTCTCGAAGTTTTTTTTATAGTTTGACTAATTCTCAAGTATGTTTGAGATTTTAGATTTGTCATATAGTTGTTTACGTTTTCGCATAAGTTTACGTATTTCAGATTTCATCCAAGGGGAGTTAGTTGGGCGAATTGTTACAATTTTTCTTGGAATTGAGCTTTCAGTGAGTTAAATTATTGTGTTTGATACATTTTTGCATATGTGTCAATGTCGTTGTCATATTGGGAGTTCCAGTCTGTGTTACGTTCTTCTTGTCTTAAACGGTCATAGTCGCCCTGATTATACATCCAAATAGTACGTTTGGAGCAATTTGGTAGTGGTTTGCTCAAGTTAATATGGCAGAAGATGGGACAGTATATCTCATGTTTTGATCAAGAAAAGGTCTGCCAACTCCGCTTGCAGCAATTGTGGTGAGTTTAGATACAAACAACAAGTCAATAATAGATGAAAAATAGTCTGTAAAATGGGTGGGTTCTGCAATTGTTTGGGAAAGGTCCAGTCGCTGCATTAGATTAATAAGTTTCCTATTAGTATTTGGTTTAAGAAAATCTAGGTTGAAATCTCCCATTATAATAATATCTTGTATTCCTGTATCCACAGCGAGCCCTATAGACTCTTCAATAGTATTTAATGTAGTTTCAGGAGAATTTTGAGGTCTGTAGAACGTACCATAAAGCATCTTTTTATTATTAATGTAGATTTCTATCCATAAGCATTCGATATCATTAGGTTCAAGTTCAGTTCTTCTTATTGTGTGTAATTTATCGCTTACATATACAATAATACCACCATGAGTGTCTAATGGTCTGTCTTTACGAAATGGGACTAAATAATTGTCAAAGATTATATCATCGTTTGACACATTGTCTGTTAACCAGGTCTCGGTAAATGCTAATATATCAAAGTTGAATAATTCTGCATAGAGTAAATCTTTCTTTGGCAGAAAACTCTGGACATTGTAGTGAACTATTGTCATATTATGTTGATGAGAAGTGTTTTCGTTATTGACTGGCGAAATAAGTGTATGGATTGGGCCTGGATTGGATACAATATCCCCATGTTACATTATGATTATAGCTAACCAAGACAATAGTTCAAAAATTGTGAGAGACTTAAGTCCCTTTGTCTTAGATTGAGTAAGGGAGAATGTTCCTATTCTCGCCCTGTACATATTTAAATCAACACACATTATGTAATTCAAAAGTCATAACAATCACCAGAGAAGGGCGACCGCTGAGATAAAAACGAGCAAAATGGCCCAGACATAACAGAGATGAAGAGAGGTAAAGAAATAGAAGTCTGAAAGAAGAAAGAAAAAAAAACAATCAAGGCAACTTGAAACGATTTGAGAAACATTCAAGTTGTTAGATAAAGGAGACAAGAACAATCATTATTATCATTATTATTAAAATTATAATTATCATTATAATTATTATTATCATTATTATCATCATCATCATCATCATCATCATCATCATCATCATCATCATTATCATTATTATTTTCATTAATATTTTTATCATTATCATTATCATTATTATGATGATTACAATAATAATAATAATAATAATAATAATAATAATAATAATAATAATAATAAGAATAATAATGATAATGATAATGATGATAATAATAATAATAATAATAATAATAATAATAACTAGCTATTACCCGTGCTGCGCACGGAGTTGAGGCAGGTGTTTGGTGGAGCATGGTTTTGGTGTCGAAGACGCTGTCGTTGCGCTGCATGATGCCGTCATTAAGACCTGATCTCCCCTAATACAGAGCATTCTGGGATTAGTAAAAGGGGCAAATATAGATCGCAATGTCTCAGCCACGTCAGCTTAGCGCCGGTGCACTAAAAAGTAGAAGTTGATTTGACGATCTTGCAATGCATTCTGCAATACATTATGGACCCAGTGGCCCCTTACACACACTCCCTGCACACTGTGACCATTGTGACTGTCACTGTCAGGCCTACTCTCATTTCAGACATGTACACAGTGCGCGGTATTTATCTGTCAGTGCCAATATAAGATGATCCAAGATGGCCGATGCCTACCCTTACACACACTCCCTGCACACTGTGACCATTGTGACTGTCACTGTCAGGCCTGCTCTCATTTCAGACATGTACACGGTGCGCAGTATTTATCTGTCAGTGCCAATATAAGATGATCCAAGATGGCCGAATTTTTTTTGTAATTTCCAGGGCCTATAAAATTATTTGGCTCTGTTTGGCAAGTGCCTATTAAGCTGTGAGCACCCCCATTTTACCGGTCACCCATTTGCGGATAAGCATACTTGGCATACTATTCAACATGCATTGTCATGCTTCCACTCGTCATTGGCACCTATTTCCGGACAGGGATTTGCACATTCAATCAAGCTTTAAAATTCTTAAAAATTGGCTCCGTTTGGTGCGGGCCTTATTAAGCTGTGAGCACACCTATTGTACCGATCACCTATTTCTGGACAGTCGTACTGATTCATGTATTTGTCATGCTTACGTTATACGTAGGCGGCACCTATTTTCGAACAGGGAATCGCACATTCAATCAAGCTTTATAAACCGCATAAACATATTGACGGTAGGGTGTAACTGTTATTGCGTTTCCCTAAATTGCGTTTCCCTAACCTTTTCCGCGTTCCCCTTACCTTAATAAGTGATGTGAACTCTATAAAAAACATGAAAAACGTCGAAAACTGTCTGATAGAAATAATGATAGCGGCTGAATGTCGAAATGCTGGCGAGCGAGGGGAGCATTCATTGCATGGTACCGGGAGCATACAGTAGCAGGCGGGAGAAGCAAGTGCACTTTCATCACGTACCACTTCTGTCCCATAAAATACAAATATTCTTCCTAACATAGCTTTATTACTTAATCCTTACGCATCATACTTTTTATCATCACAATTTTCATGTGTTATCATTCAGTTGTAGTGCAATGATTGCTCCCTTCGTTGTGTGGCAGCACGTGATAGCGGCAGATTGTCGAACTACTGGCTTGCATGGGGAGCATGCATTGCATGGCACCGGGAGCATACGGTAGCAGGCGGGAGAAGCAAAAACATTTTCATCAGGTTCCAGTTCTGTTCAATAAAATACAAAAATTCTTCCTAACTTAGCTTTATTACTTAATCTTTACGCATCACACTTATTATTATCACAATTTTTTTGTTGCAATGCAACGATTGCTCCCTACGTAGTGTGTTTCACCATTGACAGGTGGCAGCAAATACCGATTGCCCCCTACGTAGTGTGTTTCACCATTGACAGGTGGCAGCAAATACCGGCACCCTATTGGTGTGTTTCACCATTCACAGGTGGCAGCAAATACCGGCAAGTTCCATGGCGATAGTGACTGAATCTGCGATCGTGGTGATTGAAAATCTTTCCTGAAGCTACGTTGATACATTATCCACTTTTCCACATAGCTTATCTTCTTCGCCACATTTATAAAGCCCCACATACGAAAAATTAGCACGTTCCTTCAAGCGGTTTCGGAGGAGATACGTCAATTTACAGACGGCTGCTTACAGAAATAATATATAGATAATAATGATGATGATGATGATGATGATGATGATGATGATGATGATGGTGATGATGAAAGTATCATTATTATAATGATGATTATAATAATAATAATAATAATAGTAATAATAATAATAATAATAATAATGATGATGATGATGATGATGATGATGATGATGATGATGATGATGATGATGATGATGATGATGATGATGATGACAGTACATAAAAACTTCGTAAAAGTAAGTTTGAAAGAATTTTAGAACATACTCATAGTTGTTAATTAGTTGATGTGAATAAATTCAGAAACTGTTACATATCTTAATTACGCTTTCCATGAATAAACTTAATGGACATATAAGAAAATTTTCGACGAAGAACAAAACGAAAATTAATATTTTGACATTTTGTCAACAGCAAAAAAAAACTAATACTGATTTTAAAAAAAACCCATCAAATTCATATCGCTTTGAAGTGTGCCTCACATAAAAACAATCAAGTAAAGTAATTATGATTTTACTACAGATCGAGCTTCAGTTGCTAGTACATCCTTCTCATTCGTGCCTTATCTGTGACAAATGTACAATAGTACCTTTGAGAATCTACATAATACATTCATATTTACGCATTATCCGCACGCAAGCTAGCTCGTACGCAAGCAGCCACGTACGTATGGACGCAATCACATACATACACATATACGCATACTCACATGCACGATATCACGTAAGTTACATATACCTGCACACACACACACACACACGCACTCACATGAACACATATTATTGAGAGATAATATACTTACATACATATGAAAAAGCAACACAGTCTGTAGCTGGTAATATTGTACAATTGATTGATTGAATACTTAGCGTCATGTGTATGCCATCGAGGTCTAATAGACGATCAGTTAACCTAACCACTGCTTCCTGGGATTAACCAGTACTCGAGCACACCCCATCTCCGCAAGAAACTGATAACTTTCCTACTTGAATCAGCGGTGAGAGACGAATGATAATGAGACACAATGTCGTATATCAATCATCATGGAGACTGTTGGTTGGCGGGGGATTTGAACTCACGACCCCTCGATTGATAGTCAGACGCGTAACCGACTGACCCAATCGGGCCCGACAATATTGTACAAACAATAGGAATTGAGGAACACAACATATATATTCTGTTTCAAAAGAAAAAAAAATACAGAAAATAAATATAAATAAACAGGCTAAATGCCGAAACGGCTGCCGATTTGTAGGTTAACACCTGTAAGTGTTATTTAGAATACTCAGCAGTAGATCAGCAACTAAGACTGGTGGCGGTTGTGATCAATATAGTTCAGTAACAATATTTTATAGCCGAGATTACATAGTGTGGTTTGTCACGCATAAACAGAGTTCCACCTAGACAGTGTTTTATCTATATCATCAATATTAAAATCACATGTTTCTATAATATTTTTACATGTTTTAATATGTTTACAATCAGACACACTTCATAGCATGAGAGTCTTCCTTTGTAGATGCGGTTTAGTGCGGCTATGCTGCACATGTGATGTAGCAACCACGGATATACTATTCGTGTCCAGGTCCGTGGTTTCGGTTACAATTTACCATGCTCAAAGCAGATTTATGCCTATATACGTTATACACTGTATAAAACACCTTCATTATCTCATCTAACGGTATCGTACAAATAGTTACATAATATCATCGTAATATGGATCTTAATAGCTGCTGTAAGCATTCTAGATAAAGTGGAGGTATGGTGACTACAGACGTGACACAACTGTATTCAGGTGTACTCGCATAAAATAAGAATGCAGTATTAATATCAGAAAATCATTTTAAATAAACACGAATGTGAGTCCATGTATGGGCGGGCAAAAATGCATTATAAACTACTGTATGGAAAGCTGTCAGAGATATGTTGACTATATCGTATCTATACATCATGCATACATAAACAAGTTATTATTAAGATTTTAATTAGTTCATTTTAGAAAACACATGGTTGCATGTTTATCTAAATGCATTCGTTTTTTTTTCTTGTTCTGTTTTGAAGCGACAAATATATTTTAGTCGATTCGGGTTATTTTCAATAAATTTAATCATCAATTATTTGTGAATAACAAGACAGAAATGTTCAGACCAGACTACGACGAGCGCGCCTAGCTAAAATGCAAACCATAGACACAATATCAAGGCCACTGTCAAACCAATTAATTTGATGTCAGCTATGACTTATATACTATGGTTTTATATGCAACACATCTGGAGTGGACTGACAATTTACATACATGAACTGATAACTTTATATGAGTAGGATCCAGTTAAGGATTCATGACTAATCACATGCTATATATATATATATATATATATATATATATATACAGATAAGTATGGCTTTTATGATAAATGCAACAACAAACAAAACGCGCAGCACACGTACACGCAGATATACTTACATTTACAACTTTGCATTTACAACTTGTGGAAAAATATGCTAGAGTATGATCGATCGTGAGGTGTTTTTTCAGTATTTTATCATATATTAACTTTTCAATGACTGATAACACAATATTTCTAAGATTAATACCGCTCCAAATCCATGTGACGACAACGCTGGTATCACTGTTATTATATCTACCGACGGGAAATCAAAGTCATTCAAACGATTAGAATTTTGATTTTTGTTCCCGAAATGAATGGAAGTTTAGATAATTGCAAACGAGATATTGCGAGATTTTGCGTGAATACGCGAGCGTTCACAAAATCTAAATCAGTTGTCTTTCCTTCTTTATATAATTCCTTTGTTTTACGAAGTGTTAACTAACAGTATTTCACAGGTAAAGGTGAAACTTTGGAATATTGTGTTGTGGATCCAACTAGAACATTTCTTTATAATAAAGGAGGTGCCGTTTGTCTTAGTCAATGAAACATTTAATCTTCCTGTTTCCTGCAACTTATCCTCGTGCAAAGCAAGAATTGACGATCATGAAGACACTTTTTTTTACTACTGAAGTCTTTTGATTCGCAGTTACGCTGGCAAAAGCTCATTTATTGAGATAAGGAAAATTATCCTTGAAGTACTTAAACACTGAACAGTATATACACTAATATATTTCTTGTGCACCAAAGAGCACTAGGACGTGAGAACGTTTCCGTTAATATATTTATCTCGTATGCATGATATCCTTATAGATATATAGATATATGGATATATAGATAGATAGATATATCAAACAATGAATCATATCATTAAATCATTTCTAAAAACAGATTAAAAAGTTGTGTAGATACGTGTTATGCATAATTAAAACAAAAACAATTAAATTAGTGTTGTTGTTTTTTTGTGTTTTTTTTCTAACAATGCCATGAGCGGCATATTTGAACATAAGTAGCATTGTTCAACGGGTATTACAGATTAGCTAGCGGTCACTTAATGAGGCATTCCAACATCACCAATACCGATTAGTTAAGGCATATGACGTGTCCCTCACGACACACTACTAAGGCGTAACAACAACATGTCGTTTCCGGTTTCCAGACCGACTTTATATTTGAGCCCGATTCAAATATTCTTTCTTTACTAATTTTGCAAGAGATTTTTTTTTATTTTCCTCTTTGTGTTCTTTCTATGTCTTTGCGCTTATTCATCAACGTCGTGGACACGCTTGTAAGATATATATGTATATATAGATAAGTAAATACCATGCGCGTATAGTTTAAGTGTCATGTACATGATAAATTACGTGACTAAGAATACAGTACTTGAATCGTAAAGTGGTTGTTATTATTGACACACGCCATTTGATAAACATTTGCCCACGTTGTATATTTTTTTCTGGAAATATGTTTGTATAGTTATTTGCTTTATGGAAGAACTCTGCTTGTATTCGTACTACGCATTATGAGGTATCCTCCTTCACCACCCCCAACCCCACATAACCCCACCCACCGCCCACCCCATCCCACCCCACCCTACATAGCTCCACCCACACTAATTCATTAACGCTCTTGTCAAAACATTACAATCGAGTTTCCTCAGTCTGTGCATCCAGTAATCGGATTACAAGAAGCTTAGGTACATGTGTTTCCGGTTCTGACAGAAATTTCCGCCTTGAGGAACAAGTGTTTTGACGGGAAGAAGGCTTTACCGGATTACCGCGAAAAACAAATATCCAAAGGGGACGGAATTTTCTATCCTAAACTTAAACGCCATAAATTCTTGCATAGCCTTACCAATCGCATTAGACAAATATAACCATCATTACCTCAGATACATTTTCATATCTATGAATACCATCTATATTGGCAAGAAACGGATAAAATTAAAAAATATCACCATGGCGAAATGTTGGACCGAGATGGTACCGAACCCTTGTCCTAAGCAATGGGAGATCTACAGTCCTGAATCAGCACCGTAATTCCACCCTTCCACAGAGGATCTGTGAGCCAAGAAAATGTATTTTCACTGGAAATAAATTAAATTTTGTCTTTGCTGTTAGCAATATGTGTCATATTTAACGGTTTTCATTGTCATAATAGAAGACGTGTTTCTTTTTTTAAATGATCTACAGCGTCTTTTTCGTGCTACACGTCACCTTCATCCTTTAAGTGTTAACACTAAATGGGAGTGGTAATATCTCAGACGATGAAAATATTTTTTTCAAATTTAACAATGTCCAAACTTGTGTTAAAGATACTGAACTCTTGATAAACAATACATTTTGGCCCAACCCTTTTGCTATTCCACGAATACAAAAAAAAGCAATAAAATATTTCTAAGTTAAGTACACCGATACACTTAAGAAACGCAACACACTCAGATAAACAGCTATAAAACACTATTGTTTTATAGATCGAGGGCTCAGCGCAACACTATTGTAACACTGTTTTTTTCCCAAAAATCGTGTTTTTTTTGCATTAATAACTACAGTTTAACAATGTTCATCTTGTGTTAAAATTTGGTCAAGATATTTTAAATAATTTTGAAGATATTCACTTTTGGTGAAAACATTGTATCTCAAATAAACTAATTCTTTAGCGCAAAACTATTGTAACTTGAGTAACAATAGTTTTGCACCAAATAATATCTTGGAAACCTTTATTTATATCAGTGTAAAACTGTTGTAACTTGCATTTAAATTTTATTAAACCCAGTTATCATGTATAACTACACTTTTATTTAGTCCAAGAATATTGCAATACACGTTTCAAATGATAGTTCAGGAAAATCTTTTTTTTTTTTTTTTTTTTTTTTTTACTAAATTTTTAAAAAACATTTTAATTTGATAGAAAAGTAAATTTAGTCAGATGAGAATGTTAAATGTTTTATTGATTTGGACATAAGTGACAATAAAATGGATGATTGATATAGTTATTATGCTATAAAAGAACCATATGTTGATATTTTGTTAAAAAATCTGATTATTAAAATTTGCAGTGAATTTTTTGGTTTGCATTTTTTTTAATAAAAAGGCCGTCCAATCTCACAATATTACTCAACACACTTTCAGTTTTTACAAATTATAACTTTACTAAACCAATACATCCCTTTTGAATACTTCTGGAATGAGATATGACCTCAGGTACACTCAGTATTATTCTTTTTAATATATCAGTATTAGAAGTCAACAGTATCTAGTTATTTTAAAATGGCTGTTAACTTAGAACCAAAACAATATATTTTAGATATTGATAAACCTTGGTTTAATTATACCAATTGAATAAAGCACAATGTGGGTAGTGGGGTGGTATGGGGTATGGTGGATACAGAGTGTATAGCAGATAATTGAGATGGTGAAGTAGATGTAGAGGGTACAGCAGCTGCTGGTAGTGTAGTTAGTATGATGGACGAGGAGGGTACATCAGGATGCTGTAGTTGGTACGATGGATGCAGAGGGTACAGCTGGTACTGTAGTTAGTATTGTGGGTGTAGAAGGTACAGCTGGTAGTATAGTGGGTATAATGGGTGTAGAGGGTACAACTCGTAGCATAGTTGGTATGGTTGGTGTTGAGGGTACAACCCAGGTAGCATAGTCGGTATGGTGGGTGTTGAGGGTACAGCTGGTAGTGTAGTTGGTATGGTGGGTGAAGAGGGTATGACAGGTAACATAGTTGGTATGGTGGGTGTGGATGGAAGCTGGTAGCATAGTTGGTATGGTGGGTGTTGAGGGTAGAGCTGGTAATGTAGTTGGTATGTGGGTGTTGAGAATACAGCTGGTAGTGTAGTTGGTATGATAGGTGAAGAGAGTACAGTTGGTAGTGTAGATGATAGCATGGGTGTAGACAGTACAGCTGGTAGTGTAGGCAATATGGTAGGTGTAGAGGGTACAGCTGGTAGCGTTGTTGGTATAGTGGGTGTAGAGGTTAAAGTAGGTAGTATAGTTGGTATGTTGGGTGTAGAGGGTACAGCTGGTAGTGTTGTTGGTATAGTGGGTGTAGAGGTAACAGTAGATAGTATAGTTGGTATGTTGGGTGTAGAGGGTACAGCTGGTAGTGTTGTTGGTGTTGTGGGTGTAGAAGGTACAGCAGGTAGTGCAGTTGCTATTGTGAATGAAGGGGGTACAGATTGTAGTGTAGTTGGTATGGTGAGTAGCATAGATGGTATAGTGGGTGTTGATGGTACAACTGGAAGCATAGTTGATATAGTGGGTGTAGAGGTTACAGTCGGTAGTATAGTTGGTATGTTGGGTGTAGAGGGTACAGCTGGTAGCGTTGTTGGTATAGTGAGTGTAGAGGTTACAGTAGGTAGTATAGTTGGTATGTTGGGTGTAGAGGGTACAGCTGGTAGCGTTGTTGGTGTTGTGGGTGTAAAAGGTACAGCAGGTAGTGCAGTTGCTATTGTGAATGAAGGGGGTACAGCTTGTAGTGTAGTTGGTATGGTGAGTAGCATAGATGGTATAGCGGGTGTTGATGGTACAACTGGAAGCATAGTTGGTATGGTGGGTGTTGAGGGTACAGCTGGTTGTTATGGTGGGTTAATAAAGTACAGCTGGTAGTGTAGATGGTATCGTAGTTGTATATACAGTACAGCTGGTAGTATAGTTGATATGGTGGGTGTAGAGGGCACAACTGGTAGTGTTGTTGGTATAATGGGTGTAGAGGTTACAGCTTGTAGTGTTATTGGTGTTGTGAGTGTACATGGTACAACTGGTAATGTATTTGGTAGTGTGGGTGTTGAGGGTACAGCAGTTAGTGTTGTTGGTATAGTGGGTGTAGAGTATACGACTGGTTTTAAACGTAGTTGATATTGTGGATGTAGAGGGTACAGCTGGTAATGTTGTTGGTATAGTGAGTGTAGAGTGTTTGGCTGGTAGCGTAGTTGGTATGGTGGGTGTAGAGGATATGGCTGGTAGCATAGTTTTTATAGTGGGTGTAGATGGTACAACTGGTAATGTAGTTGGTATGGTGGGTGAAGAGGGTACATCTGGTTGTGTAGATGATATCATGAGCATAAACAGTACAGCTGGTAGTATAGTTGGTATGGTGAGTGTTGAGGGTACAACTGGAAGTGTAGTTGGTATTGTGGGTTGAAGAGGGTACATCTGGTTGTGTAGATGATATTGTGGGCATAAACAGTACAGCTGGTAGTATAGTTGGTATGGTGAGTATAGAGGGTAGACTGGTAGCATCGTTGGTATGGTGGATGAAGAAAGTACAGCTTGTAGTGTAGTTGGTATTGTGAGTATGAAGAGTATAGCTGGTAGTGTAGTTTGTATTCTGGGTGTAGAGGGTACAGCTAGTAGTGTAAATGTTAATGTGAGTATAACAGCTGGTAGTGTAGTTGGTATTTTGAGTATAAAGGGTACAGCTGGTAGTGTAGTTGGTAATGTGAGTATAACGGGTACAGCTTGTAGTATAGTTGGTATTATGGGGAACAATGAGTGATTAAGATGGTTGATATGGTATATTGAATGTAGTAAGTACAGTGAGTAGTTATAATGGTATGGTGGATGGTAGTGAGTAGTGAAATTAGTAAAGAATTATAGAGGATGTAGAAGGAACAGTGAAGAGTTGAGATTGTATGGTGGATTATTGTAGTGTCCATGAAACAGATGGTAGTGATGTTGATATGGTGAATGCAGTGTGTAAAGTGGGTAGTGGTGTTGATATAATGTGGATTGTGAGTAATGAAGTTGGTATGGTAGATGTTTAGGGCACAGGTAGTGCTGTTGGTATTGTTGATGTAGAAGGTACAGTGTAGTTGAATCTAAATGGTGGGTGTAGATGGTACAGTAAGTAATGGGGTTCTGGTTGGTATTATAGATAATGATTGGCAGAGAGAAAAAAGTACCTATATAATGGAGTAATGTAGAGGAAGCATATGAGTGAATGTAGATGTTACAGCGGATAATGGTACTGGATTGGTGGGTGTAATGGTTCAGTAGTTAATTAGGTCAGTATGATGGATGTAATGGATGCCATGGGTAGTGGGGTTGGTATGGTGGGGTTTGAAGGTACAGTCGCTGTGGATAGTTGAGTTGGTATGGTGACAGAGTCGATACATGTAATGAATATAAAGGATCAGTGTCTTATGGATTTGGTTTGGCGGATGTTATGGATGTAGTTGGAAATGGTGCTAGTATACTAGATGTAGAGTGTAGAAGTGATGGTGTTGGTATGGTGGTTGTATAGGGTACAGTGGGTATAATGATGTTAGTTTGGTTGGTGTAAAGGGTATAATACCATGGTGGTGCAGTTGGTATATGCATGAAGACTGAAAGGTGTTTAATTAAGTTGGTATGATGAATTTTGAAGGTGCAGTTAGAATTGGAGTTAGTATGATGAATGTAGATGGTACAGTTGTTAGTGATGTTGATATAGTGGGGCCCATGGGGCACAGTACCCACTTACCGCTTGTTTAAATTTAAACGATAACTTTTTCCAAATTTTTAACTAAATAAAACAGAGGTATCTTTTTGTCTATTTGTCTAAAAATAAGGTTTTAACCAAAACAATCATGTAGTATGCAATTTGATCTCAACTGCTTATTGCACCCCAGGTAAAAATTCGTCAATAAATTTATAAGACTGAAAACAACAGTTTTAAAATTTGTTTTATTTATACTGGTATATTAATATCAAAATGTCAAATTCTTAAACATGACAGTAAGTTACGATTATGCTGTGGTCCAGAAAGTATCTGCATACTATATAAATTTACACAATATCAATTTCTAAATATGAATTTGGAAATATAATTATATATATTAACTTATATAAACATAACTTAATACTTTCATAACTGAAATATTATGCTTTACATTGTTAATGACATAGGTTAATTGATTGCTAACACGAAAACTACCAAAATTATTGTATTTATAGGCTAAAACATAAATAATACAGTTTAATATACTTTTGTATATGTTTTTCTTTATTTCCAATACTTCTTATATGTTTGTGTTAACCTTTAATAGAATTAAAATTAGTTTTAAGAGTAATAACAACATAATTTTAATCAGTTTTATATTGAGTTACAATATTTTTAAACTTAGAAATTAATTATTTATCTCATAAAACTTGGTGCAAAACTATTGTAACTTGAGTTACAATAGTTTTGCACCAAATATGAATTCAGTTGTATTGAATTTTCAACGCAACACTATTGTAACTCAAACTTTTACAATTAAATCAAGTTATATTAAAGTTTTAATTGATAACACTTGTTTGTATTGTAAGTAATGCAGTTTTCATTTGAATTTTGAAAAATATTAGCAAAAATATCTAAAGAAGAAAATAAAAAACAGTTTTTTTTCCTCCTCCTGAACAATTTGCAAAAACCTAGTTACAATAATGTTGCGCCAAGCCCTCGAAATAATAAACCATCTTTCTACCTTTTCTGGAAATATTCATTAAAATCTATTGCAATTATTACTTCTCTTTATTGGTTGAAACATACAACCCCCGTTACCTAAATCCACAAAATCATCTTGTATAGCCTTCTTGTACATTGATGCACAAGGGTTGTATGTTTCAAATCAATAAAAAGAAGTGATAAACGCAATAGATTTTGATGAAAATTTCAAGAAAATGTAGAAAGGTGTTAAATATTATCAAATTAAAAAAAAAAGAAGAATAAAAAGATAAAGAACGCGGTGTATCTTAGTGTTGTGTTTCCAAAGTATTTCGGTGTAAAAGACAATACGATAAGAACAATGTATTAATAGTTACTCTTTTATGACCAAGTAGTCAATCTGTGTACGCCATCACATTTCGCTAAACAAGTATAACATGTTTTATATATTGACGAATTAGTGCGCTATGATTCTAATGCGGAAGTGCGTACCTTGTATGTATTGACGGATTAGAGCGCTATGATTCTGCTGAGGAGGTGCGTACCTTGTATGTATTAACGAATTGGTACGCTATGATTCTGATGCGGAGGTGTGTACCTTGTATGTATTGACCGATTAGTGCACTATGATTCTGCTGAGAAGGTGCATACCTGGTATGTATTGACGGATTAGTGCGCTATGATTCTGCTGAGGAGGTACGTACCTTGTATGTATTGACGAATTAGTGCACTATAATTCTGCTGAGGAGGTGCGTACCTTGTATGTATTGACGGATTAGTGCGCTATGATTCTGCTGAGGAGGTACGTACCTTGTATGTATTGACGAATTGGCGCACTATGATTCTGCTGAGGAGGTGCATACCTTGTATGTATTGACAAATTAGTGCGCTATGATTCTGCTGAGAAGGTGCGTACCTTGTATGTATTAACGAATTAGTGCGTTATGATTCTGCTGAGGAGGTGCGTACCTTGTATGTATTGACGAATTAGTGAGGAGGTGCATACCTTGTATGTATTGACGAATTAGTGCGCTATGATTCTGCTGAGGAGGTGCGTACCTTGTATGTATTGACGAATTAGTGCGCTATGATTCTGCTGAGAAGGTGCATACCTTGTATGTATTAACGAATTAGTGCACTATGATTCTGCTGAGGAGGTTTGTACCTTGTATGTATTGACGAATTAGTGAGGAGGTGCATACCTTGTATGTATTGACGAATTAGTGCGCTATGATTCTGCTGAGGAGGTGCGTACCTTGTATGTATTGACGAATTAGTGCGCTATGACTCAGCTGAGAAGGTGCGTATCTTGTATGTATTGACGAATTAGTGCGCTATGATTCTGCTGAGGAGGTACGTACCTTGTATGTATTGACGAATAAGTCCACTATGATTCTGCTGAGGAGGTGCGTACCTTGTATGTATTGACGAATTAGTGCGCTATGATTCTGCTGAGAAGGTGCATACCTTGTATGTATTAACGAATTAGTGCGTTATGATTCTGCTGAGGAGGTGCGTACCTTGTATGTACTGACGAATTAGTGAGGAGGTGCGTACCTTGTATGTATTGACGAATTAGTGCGCTATGATTCTGCTGAGGAGCAGCGTACCTTGTATGTATTGACGAATTAGTGCACTATGATTCTGCTGAGGAGGTGTGTAATTGGTATGTATTGACGGATTAGTGCGCTATGATTCTGCTGAGGAGGTACGAACCTTGTATGTATTGACGAATTAGTGCACTATGATTCTGCTGAGGAGGTGCGTACATTGTATGTATTAACGAATTAGTGCGTTATGATTCTGCTGAGGAGGTGCATACCTTGTATGTATTGACGAATTAGTGAGGAGGTGCGTACCTTGTATGTATTGACGAATTAGTGCACTATGATTCTGCTGAGGAGGTGCGTACCTTGTATGTATTGGCGAATTAGTGCGCTATGATTCTGCTGAGAAGGTGCATACCTTGTTTGTATTAACGAATTAGTGCGCTATGATTCTGCTGAGGA
Organism: Panopea generosa; assembly: GCA_029582155.1. Taxonomy (NCBI): domain Eukaryota; kingdom Metazoa; phylum Mollusca; class Bivalvia; order Adapedonta; family Hiatellidae; genus Panopea; species Panopea generosa. The sequence goes on from CM055902.1 coordinate 20,045,987, forward strand.
GGTGTGTTCCTTGTATGAATTGACGAATTAGTGAGGAGGTGCGTACCTTGAACGTATTAACGAATAAGTGCGCTATGATTCTGCTGAGGAGGTGCGTACCTTGTATGTATTGACGAATTAGTGATGAGGTGCGTACCATGTACGTATTAACGAATAAGTACGCTATGATTCTGCTGAGGAGGTTTGTACCTTGTATGTATTGACGAATTAGTGAGGAGGTGCGTACCTTGTATGTTTTAACGAATTAGTGCGTTATGATTCTGCTGAGGAGGTGCGTACCTTGTATGTATTGACGAATTAGTGCGCTATGATTCTGCTGAGAAGGTGCATACCTTGTATGTATTAACGAATTAGTGCGCTATGATTCTGCTGAGGAGGTTTGTACCTTGTATGTATTGACGAATTAGTGAGGAGGTGCGTACCATGTACGTATTAACGAATTAGTACGCTATGATTCTGCTGAGAAGGTGCGTACCTTGTATGTATTGACGAATTAGTGAGGAGGTGCGTACCTTGTAAGTTTTGACAAATTACTGCGCTATGATTCTGCTGAGAAGGTGCATACCTTGTATGTATTAACGAATTAGTGCGCTATGATTCTGCTGAGGAGGTGTGTACCTTGTATGTATTGACGAATTAGTGAGGAGGTGCGTACCTTGTACGTATTAACGAATTAGTACGTTATGATTCTGCTGAGGAGGTGCGTTCCTTGTATGTATTGACGAATTAGTGAGGAGGTGCGTACCTTGTATGTTTTGACGAATTAGTGAAGAGGTGCGTACCTTGTATGTATTGACGAATTAGTACGCTATGATTCTGCTGAGGAGGTGCGTACCTTGTATGTATTGACGAATTAGTGCACTATGTTTCTGCTGAGGAGGTGCGTACCTTGTATGTATTGACGAATTAGTGCGCTATGATTCTGCTGAGAAGGTGCATACCTTGTATGTAATAACGAACTAGTGCGCTATGATTCTGCTGAGAAGGTGCGTACATTGTATGTATTGACGAATTAGTGAGGAGGTGCGTACCTTGTATGTATTAACGAATTAGTGCGCTATGATTCTGCTGAGGAGGTGCGTACCGTGTATGTATTGATGAATAAGTGTGCTATGCTTCTGCTGAGGAGGTGCGTACCTTGTATGTTTTGACGAATTAATGAGGAGGTGCGTACCTTGTATGTGTTAATGAATTAGTGTGCTATGATTCTGCTGACAAGGTACGTACCTTGTATGTATTAACGAATTAGTGTGCTATGATTCTGCTGAGGAGGTGCGTACCTTGTATGTATTGACGAATTAGTGAGGAGGTACGTACCTTGTATGTATTAACAAATTAGTGTGCTATGATTCTGCTGAGGAGGTACGTACCTTGTATGTATTGACGAATAGTACGCTATGATTCTGCTGAGGAGGTGCGTACCTTGTATGTATTGACGAATTAATGAAGAGGTGCGTACCTTGTATGTATTGACGAATTAGTGTGCTATGATTCTGCTGTGGAGGTGCGTATCTTGTTTGTATTGACGAATTAGTGAGGAGGTGCGTACCTTGTATGTATTGACGAATTAATGAGGAGGTGCGTACCTTGTATGTATTGACGAATTAGTACACTATGATTCTGCTGAGGAGGTGCGTATCTTGTATGTATTGACGAATTGGTGCGCTGTGATTCCGCTGCGGAGGTGCTGCTGAGGAGGTGCGTACCATGTATGTATTGACGAATTAGTGCGCTATGATTTTGCTGCGGAGGTGCGTACCTTGTATGTATTGACGAATTAATGAGGAGGTGCGTACCTTGTATGTATTGACGAATTAATGAGGAGGTGCGTACCTTGTATGTATTGACGAATTAGTGCGCTATGATTCTGCTGCGGAGGTGCGTACTTTGTATGTATTGAATGTGATGTTGTATGAGATAGATTTATGTTTAATATTAGTGTTTTTGTATATACTTTTAAAGAAAGAAGCAGCATTCAAATAAATATACATGTATCTATTAAAACAGCTACATTTACATTCAGATATATATATATATATATATATATATATATATATATACACACACACCTAAGACAGGTATTTGTAAGATTTGTATACAAATACAGATTTGAATGAAACATAAAAACTGTCTTAGTAGCGACATGGTGTATGATAGCTACCAGTCTTAATACTGCATAATTCGATGTCTGCCTATTCGAAAATACAATGCATATTATACATATTTCTCTTTAGATGTTTTGCTGGGTAGTATGCATGAACAAGCCAGTTGTTGTGACCTTTTCCCTGGGTATTTTTAGATACGTACATGATTGCTTTTATCGACAAATACCGCACATTTAGTTCGACTAGATTCGCTTGTTCAAGGGCGAGTTATCTCAGTGAATTCATGCATCTCATATCTGACAATATTGATGTTGTGGGTTAAAGCTATAGATTACATAACATATCAAAATATACGATTTATATTTTCTTTCTGATTTATGTTATCCCATTTATGCAAACGCAATAGTTTTTTTTTTCATTTTCTTAACGGCTAGGTATCCTCAGTAGCCGAGTGATCTAGAGTGCCGCCTAAAGCTCACTTACACCGCGGAGGTTTTGGGTTCGAGATCTTCTCGGTCCAAACATATAAATAACAGTTCGTCAGTAGCTAACGGGGGGAGAGTGGTTTTACTCGGTATGTTAATAGTGAGTACCTCCATATTCAAAAACATTTTTTATTGATTGGTCCGATTAAAATAAGTATCTGAATATCTGGATAAGTACACTAGTTCACTTTACTTCCTACGCATGTTATTTTTGTAATTAGGAAGTGCAGTGGGGTACAACTTGGAACTATGTGCGTCACTGCTGTCAAGTCATGGAGCTAGCTTTTTGCTATAGCACACTGGTAGTGTAGGTTCGAATTTTCACTGAGGTCACTGGTTTTTCTGTCATTTGTTTTTATCTGATTACATGTTAGTAGAACTATTCAATGACGATACCCGTCTGTGACATGGTACAGCATAAAGTGGACGAGATTATTAATTGTATGGCTGATCGGTCATTATCCGGGACGCTAAACCCGAGTACAGTTGTACGTAAACGCTGTGACATAATTACATGTAGATATGTTACTGTTTAATGACGCTTTACACATATTTTGGCACGGTTTCGTTAAATAAAAAACAATCCATTCAAAGTAATTTTAACATTATTGCGACTTAGGGTACACGTGCGTATAATTACATGTATCTAATATAGTAAGTGAATACACATGATTCAGACTTGAATTAAATATAAAACATAATTCAGATTTGAATAAGATGTAACACACGATTCAACACATGATTAGACTTAGACTTGAATTAAATATAACACATGATTCAGACTTGAATTAAATATAAAACATAATTCAGATTTGAATAAGATGTAACACACGATTCAACACATGATTCGACTTAGACTTGAATTAAATATAAAACATGTTTCAGATATAACACATGATTCAGACTTGAATTAGATATAACACATGATTCAGACTTGATTTAGATATAACACATGATTCAGACTTGAATTAGATATAACACATGATTCAGACTTAAATTAGATGTAAAACATGATTCAGACTTGAATTAAATATAACACATGATTCAGACTTGAATTAAATATAACACATGTTTCAGATATAACACATGATTCAGACTTGAATTAGATATAACACATGATTCAGACTTAAATTAGATGTAAAACATGATTCAGACTTGAATTAGATATAACACATGATTCAGACTTGAATTAAATATAACACATGTTTCAGATATAACACATGATTCAGACTTGAATTAGATATAACACATGATTCAGACTTGAATTAAATATAACACATGTTTCAGATATAACACATGATTCAGACTTGAATTAGATATAACACATGATTCAGACTTGATTTAAATATAACACATGTTTCAGATATAACACATGATTCAGACTTGAATTAGATATAACACATGATTCAGACTTGAATTAGATTTAACACATGATTCAGACTTGATTTAAATATAACACATGATTCAGACTTGAATTGGATGTAACACATGATTCAGACTTGAATAAGATGTAATACATGATTCAGACTTGAATTAGATGTAATACATAATTCTGACTTGAAATAGATGTAATACATAATTCAGACTTGAATTAGATATAATACATAATTCAGACTTGAATTAGATGTAACACACGATTCAACACATGATTAGACTTAGACTTGAATTAAATATAACGCATGATTCAGACTTGAATTAAATATAACACATGATTCAGATATAACACATGATTTAGACTTGAATTAAATATAACACATGGTTCAGATATAACACATGATTCAGACTTGAATTGGATATAACACATGATTCAGACTTGAATTAAATATAACTCATGATTCAGACTTGAATTAAATATAAAACATAATTCAGATTTGAATAAGATGTAACACACGATTCAACACATGATTAGACTTAGACTTGAATTAAATATAACACATGTTTCAGATATAACACATGATTCAGACTTAAATCAGATAAAACAAATGATTCAGACTTGAATTAGACTTGAATTAAATATAACACATGATTCAGCCGTGAATTAGATATAACACATGATTCAGACTTGAATAAAATATAACACTTGATTCAGACTTGAATTAAATATAACACATAATTCAGACTTGAATTAAATAGAACACATGGTTCAGATATAACACATGATTCAGACTTGAATTAAATATAAAACATAATTCAGATTTGAATAAGATGTAACACACGATTCAACACATGATTAGACTTAGACATGATTCAGATGTAACACATTATTTAGACTTGAATTAAATATAACACATGATTCAGAATTCAATTATATATAACACATGATTCAGATGTGAATTAGATATAACATATGATTCAGACTTGAATTAGATATAACACATGATTCAGACTTGAATTAAATATAACACATGATTCAGACTTGAATTAGATATAACACATGATTCAGACATGAATTATATATAACACATAATTCAGACTTGAATTAGATGTTACACATGAGTCAACACATGGTTCAGACCTGAATTAAATATTACACATGATTCAGATATAACACATGATTCAGACTTGAATTAAATATAACACATAATTCAGATTTGAATTAGATGTAACACATGAGTCAACACATGATTCAGACCTGAATTAAATATAACACATGATTCAGATATAACACATGATTCAGACTTGAATTAGATATAACAAATAATTCAGACTTGAATTAGATGTTACACATGAGTCAACACATGGTTCAGACCTGAATTAAATATAACACATGATTCAGATATAACACATAATTCAGACTTGAACTTGATGTAACACATGATTCAACACATGATTCAGATTAGAATTAAATATAACACATGATTAAGATATAACATATGATTCAGACTTGAATTAGATATAACACATGATTCAAAATTGAATTAAATATAACACATGATTAAGATATAACATATGATTCAGACTTGAATTAGATATAACACATGATTCAGACTTGTATTAAATACAACACATGATTCAGACTTGAATTAGATATAACACATGTTTCAGACGTGAATTATATATAACACATGATTCAGACATGAATTAAATATAAGACATGATTCAAACTTGAATAAGATATAACACATGCTTCAGACTTGAATTAAATATAACACATTAATTAGATATAACACATGATTCAGACTTGAATTAAATATATCACGTGATTCAGAATTGAATTAGATATAATACATGATTTAGACGTGAATTAGATATAACACATGATTCAGACTTAAATTAAATATAACACATGATTCAGACTTGAATTAAATATAACACATAATTCAGACTTGAATGAGATATAACACATAATTCAGACTTGAATTATATGTAACACATGATTCAACACAAGATTCAGATTGAATTAAATATAACACATGATTCAGACTTGAATTAGATATAATACATAATTCAGACTTGAATTAGATGTAACACATGATTCAACACATGATTCAGAATTGAATTGAATATAACACATGATTTAGATATAACATATGATTCAGACTTGAATTAGATATAACACATGATTCAGACTTGAATTAAATATAACACATGATTCAGATAAAACGCATGATTCAGACTTGAATTAGATATAACACATGATTCAGGCGCGAATTAGATATAACACATAATTCAGACTTGAATTAAATATAACACATTATTCAGACGTGAACTATATATAACACATTATTCAGACTTGAATTAAATATAACACATTATTCAGACTTGAATTAGATATAACACATTATTCAGACTTGAATTAAATATAACACATGATTCAGATAAAATACATGATTCAGACTTGAATTAAATATAACGCATGATTCAGACTTAAATTAGATATAGCTTGCATGGACGTGCATACCTAAAATTAAATGTACCAGTAGCAATCGGATTTAAAATCAATATAAAATAGGCAGCCAGATTAGAATTAAATATACCATTGGAAGTCAGACTTGAAGTAATTATACCAATACTGTCAGACTTGAAGTAAATATACCATTGGTAGTCAGATTTGAAGTATATATACTATGGGTGGTCAGACGTAGAATTAGATATACCCCGAAATGCATAGCTCAGCATAAAATCTTTAACATGGCGTTCTTGTTCTTCTTGTTTTTAATTTATATACCAAAGTCTGTTAGACCTAGAATCGAATATATGATGGGCAGTCAGATTTGTACTAAATATATATCATGGGCAGTCACACTTGCATTAGATAGATCATGGACAGTCATACTTGCATTACATACACCATGGACAGTCATACTTGCATAAGATACGCTATTGGCAGTCATACTTGCATTAGATACACAATGGGCGGTCAGACTTGCATAAGATACACCATGGGCAATCAGACTTGCATTAAATACACCATGGGCAGTCAGACTTGCATTAAATATACCATGGGCAGCCAGACTTGCATTAAATATACCATGAGCAGTCAGACTTGCATTAAATACACCATGGGCAGTCAGTCTGACATTAAATACACCATGTGCAGTCACACTTGCATAAGATACATCATGGACAATCATACTTGTATTAGATATACCATGGACAGTCAGACTTGATTAGATATACCATGGGCAGTCATACTTGCATTAGTTACACCGTGGGCAGTCAGACTTGTATTAGATACACCATGGGCAGTCATACTTGCATAAGATACACCATGGGCAGTCAGACTTGTTTTAGATACACCATGAGCAGTCACACTTGTAATTAATATACCATGGGTAGTCAGACTTGTATTAGATACACCATGGGCAGTCACACTTGCATTAGATATACCATGGGTAGTCAGACTTGTATTAGATATACCATGGGTAGTCAGACTTGCATTAGATACACCATGGGCAGTCATACTTGCATTAGACACACCATGGGCAGTCAGACTTGCAGACTTGTATTACACACACCATGGGTAGTCAGACTTGTATTAAATACACCATGGGCAGTCATACTTGCATTAGATACACCATTGGCAGTCAGACTTGCATTAGATACACCATGGGCAGTCACACTTGTATTACATACACCTTGGACAGTCATACTTGTATCAGATACACCATGGGCAGTTAGACTTGCATTAGATACACCATAGGCAGTCATACATGCATTAGATACACCATGGGCAGTCATACTTGTATCAGATACACCATGGGCAGTCAGACTTGTATTAGACACACCATGGGCAGTAATACTTGTATTAGATATACCATTGACAGTCAGACTTGCATTAGATACACCATGAGTTGTCAGGCTTGCATTAGATACACCATGGGCAGTCACACTTGTATTAGATACACCATGGGCAGTCATACTTGCATTAGATACACCATGGGTAGTCAGACTTGCATTAGATACACCATTGGCAGTTAGACTTGCATTTGATACACCATGGGCAGTCACACATGCATAAGATACACAATGGACAGTCATACTTGTATCAGATACACCATGGGCAGTCAGACTTGCATTAGACACACCATGGGAAGTCATACTTGAATTAGACGCACCATGGGCAGTCACACTTGTATTAGATATACCATGGACAGTCAGACTTGCATTAGATATACCATGAGCAGTCAGGCTTGCATTAGATACACCATGAGCAGTCACACTTTTATTAGATACACCATGGGTAGTCAGACTTGTATTAGATACACAATTGGCAGTCACACTTGTATAAGATATACCACTGGCAGTCATACTTGTATTAGATACACCATGGGCAGTCATACTTCCATTAGATACACCATGGGCAGTCAGACTTGTATTAGATATACCATGGACAGTCAGACTTGATTAGATATACCATTGGCAGTCATACTTGTATTAGATATACCATGGGCAGTCAGACTTATATTAGATATACCATTGACATTCAGACTTGCATTAGATACACCATGAGCAGTCACGCTTGCATTAGAGACACCATGATAGTCACGCTTGTATTAGATATACCATGGGTAGTCAGACTTGTATTAGATACACTATGGGCAGTCACACTTGTATTAGATACACCATGGGCAGTCATACTTGCATTAGATACACCATGGGCAGTCAGACTTGTATTAGTTACACCATTGGCAGTTAGACTTGCATTATATACACCATGGGCAGTCACACATGCATAAGATACACAATGGACAGTCATACTTGTATCAGATACACCATGGGCAGTCAGACTTACATTAGACACACCATGGGAAGTCATACTTGAATTAGACGCACCATGGGCAGTCACACTTGTATTATATATACCATAGACAGTTAGACTTGCATTAGATATACCATGAGCAGTCAGGCTTGCATTAGATACACCATGAGCAGTCACACTTTTATTAGATTCACCATGGGTAGTCAGACTTGTATTTGATATACCACGGGCAGTCATACTTGTATTACATACACCATGGGCAGTCATACTTCCATTAGATACACCATGGGCAGTCAGACTTGTATTAGATATACCATGGACAGTCAGACTTGATTAGATATACCATTGGCAGTCATACTTGTATTAGATATACCATGGGCAGTCAGACTTATATAAGATATACCATGGACAATCAGACTTGCATTAGATATACCATGGACAGTCAGACTTGATTAGATATACCATTGGCAGTCATACTTGTATTAGATATACCATGGGCAGTCAGACTTATATAAGATATACCATGAGCAGTCACGCTTGCATTATATACACCATGATAGTCACGCTTGTATTAGATATACCATTGGTAGTCAGACTTGTATTAGATACACTATGGGCAGTCACATTTGTATTAGATACACCATGGGTAGTCAGACTTGTATAAGATATACCATGGAATGTCAGACTTGCATTAGATACACCATGGGCAGTCACACTTGCATTAGACACACCATGGGCAGTCAGACTTGTATTAGACACACCATGGGCAGGCAGACTTGCATCAGACACGCCATTGGCAGTCAGACTTGTATTAGACACACCATGGGTAGTCACACTTGTATCATATACACCATGGGCAGTCACACTTGTATTACATACACCAGGGGCAGTCACACTTGTATTAGCTATACCATGGACAGTCACACTTGTATTAGATACACATAGGCTGTCACACTTGTATTAGATAAACCATGGGCTCTCACACTTGTATAAGTTATATCATGGACAGTCACACTTGTATAAGATACGCCATGGGTAGTCATACTTGTATTAGATACACCAGGGGCAGTCAAACTTGTATGTAATACACAAGTGGCAGTCACACTTGTATAAGATACACCATGGGCAGTCACACTTGTATAAGATATACCATGGTCAGTCACACTTGTATTAGATATACCAGGGACAGTCAAACTTGTAGTAAATACACCAGAGGCAGTCACACTTGTATAAGATACACCATGGGCAGGCACACTTGTATAAGATATACCATGGTCAGTCACACTTATATTAGATACACCATGGGCAGTCACACTTGTATAAGATACACCATGGGCAGTCACACTTGTATTAGATACACCAGGGGCAGTCTAACTTGTATTAAATATATCATGGACAGTCACACTTGTATAAGATACACCATGGACAGACCATGGGCAGTCACACTTGTATTAGATACACCATGGGCAGTCACACTTGTATTAGATATACCATGGGCAGTCACACTTGTATTAGATATAGGTAAACCATCGGCAGTCACGCTTGTATAAGATACACCGTTGGCAGCCACACTTGTATAAGGCATACCGTGGGCAGTCACACTTGTATTAGATATACCGTGGGCAGTCACAATTGTATTAGATATTAGTATATCATGGGCAGTCTCACTTGTATTAGATATACCATGGGCAGTCTCACTTGTATTAGACATACCATGGGCAGTCACACTTGTATTAGATATTAGTATATCATGGGCAGTCTCACTTGTATTAGATATACCATGGGCTTTCTCGCTTGTATTAGATACACTATGGGCAGTCACACTTGTATTAGACATACCATGGGCAGTCACACTTGTATTAGATATTAGTATATCATGGGCAATCTCACTTGTGTTAGATATACCATAGGCAGTCTCACTCGTATTAGAAACACCATGGGCATTCACACTTGTATTAGATACACCAGGTCAGTCACATTTGTATTAGATACACCATAGGCAGTCACACTTGTATTAGTATACCATTAGCTGTCACAATTGTATTACATTCGCCTTGGGCAGTCACACTCGTATTAGATACACCGTGGGCAGTCACACTTGTGTAAGATACACCATGGGCAGTCACACTTGTATAACATATACCATGGTCAGTCACACTTGTTTTAGATACACCATGGACAGTCACACTTGTATTAGATATTAGTATACCATTAGCAGTCATACTTGTATTAGATTCGCCTTGGGCAGTCACACTTGTATTAGATACACCAGGGGCAGTCAAACTTGTAGTAAATACACCAGGGATAGTCACACTTGTATAAGATACACCATGGTCAGTCACACTTGTAAAAGATATTCCATGGTCAGTCACACTTGTATTAGATACACCATGGTCAGTCTCACTTGTATTAGACACACCGTGGGCAGCCACACTTGTATTAGACATACTGTGGGCAGTCACACTTGTATTAGATATACCATGGGCAGCCACACTTGTATTAGATATTAGTATATCATAGGCAGTCTCACTTGTATTATATATACCATGGGCTTTCTCACTTGTTATAGATACACCATGGGCATTCACACTTGTATTAGACATACCATGGGCAGTCACACTTGTATTAGATATTAGTATATCATGGGCAATATCACTTGTGTAAGATATACCATAGGCAGTCTCACTTGTATTAGATATACCATGGGCATTCACACTTGTATTAGATACACCAGGTCATTCACATTTGTATTAGATACACCATGGGCAGTCACACTTGTATTAGATATACCATGGGCACCCACACTTGTATTAGATATTAGTATATCATGGGCAGTCTCACTTGTATTAGATATACCATGGGATTTCTCACTTGTATTAGATACACCATGGGCAGTCACACTTGTATTAGACATACCATGGGCAGTCACACTTGTATTAGATATTAGTATATCATGGGCAGTCTCACTTGTATTAGATAAACCATGGAATTTCTCATTTGTATTAGAAACACCATGGGCAGTCACACTTGTATTAGATATACCATGGGCAGCCACACTTGTATTAGATATTAGTATATCATGGGCAGTCTCACTTGTATTAAATATACCATGGGCTTTCTCACTTGTATTAGATATACCATGGGCAGCCACACTTGTATTAGATATTAGTATATCATGGTCGGTCTCACTTGTATTAGATATAACATGGGCTTTCTCACTTGTATTAGATACACCATGGGCAGTCACACTTGTATAAGATATTCCATGGTCAGTCACACTTGTATTAGATACACCATGGGCAGTCACACTTGTATCAGATACACCATGGGCAGTCATACTTGTATTAGATACACCATGGGCAGTCACACTTACATGAGATACACCTTGGGCAGTCACATTTGCATTAGATACACCATGGGCAGTCACACTTGCATTAGATACACCATGGGTAGTCACACTTGTATTAGATATGTCATGGGCAGTCACACTTGCATTAGATACACCATGAGCAGTCACATTTGTATAAGATACACCATGGGCAGTCACACTTGCATTAGATACACCATGGGTAGTCACACTTGCATTATATATGTCATGGGCAGTCACACTTGCATTAGATATGCCATAGGCAGTCACACTTGCATTAGATATACCATGGGCAGTCACACTTGCATTAGATACACCATGGGTTGTCACACTTGTGTTAGATATGCCATGGGCAGTCACATTTGTATTAGATACACCATGGGCAGTCACACTTGTATTAGATATACCATGGGTCGTCACACTTGTATTAGATACACCATGGGTAGTCACACTTGCATTAGATACACCATGGGCAGTCACACTTGCATTAGATATACCGTGGGCAGTCACACTTGTATTAGATACACTATGGGCAGTCACACTTGCATTAGATACACCATGGGCAGTCACACTTGCATTAGATACACCATGGGCAGTCACACTTGTATTAGATACACCATTGGCAGTCACACTTGTATTAGATACATGGGCAGTCACACTTGTATTAGATACACCATTGGCAGTCACACTTGTATTAGATACACCATGGGCAGTCAGACTTGCATTAGATACACCATGGATAAACCGGTCATAGATTTAGATATAGCATAGGTGAGCCGGTCTTAGATTTAGATATACCATTGGGAGCCAGACATAGATTTATTGATACAACCTTACTTGTTAGTTGCGGATGCTCAGATTTATTCCGAGGTCTCCTTCTTTCCAATACGTGTTCCATGTGTGTGTCAAACATATTTAACTGAAGTCAAAACATAAACTTACATACATGTATCAGAAGAAATCTGGATTGTTGAGCAAATATAGTATATAATTGAGCAGTTCAGTCATGATGAGAGCCCAAATGTGTAGAATAAAATTGTGCCCCGGGTGAGGCTCGAACTCACAGCCTCCGCATATCATATACTGTCTATAAGTACGGCGCGCTAACCGATTGCGCCACCGGGGCTACACATTCAAACTTGATTCGAAATCAAAGCACATTCAATATCTAACCACAAATCAACGTGTTTAAATAATACTTATTTTGATTAAAGTAAAGATTATATAGTTTAGATTAATTCATTGGAATAAAGTAGAAACTCTGATGACGAGGGTACTTCCCAACGTTCAGGTCGTGGGCTGGAGCGCAGCTCGGTTCAAACACTTGAGGAAGGGTTTCCTTCAACTTTAAAGCTAGATTCCCCATATATAACATGTAATATGTCAAAATGGGGTGAATTATCTAGGTCAATCATCAACTACTCAAATTGTCAAAAGTAATAAACATATACATATTTTATTTATACTTTCTATTTCAAATTGATTTTCAATTGTATCGATAATTGTGTCCAAATGAAATACTATGTTGAAAATGTATCTCAAACTATGATATACTGACTGAATAATTTGCGTCATTTGAGGGCTGATTAGTTAACCGAACCAATGTTGCTTGAGATTCTGGAAGGTTGACCAGTACTCGAGCACACCACATCCCCCCATGTCAATTGTAACTTTTTCACTTGAATCAGCGATAAGATTTGCAATGGAGTAAAATTTTGAAAAATAGTGCCCCGGGTGAGGCTCGAACTCACAGCCTCCGCATATCATATACTGTCTATAAGTACGGCGCGCTAACCGATTGCGCCACCGGGGCGACACGTTTGACTATATTCTACTATCAAAAGAAATTTCATAACTTATAATTCAGAAGCAGACAATAAATATAATAAATGAATTAAATATGCCATCATATAAGTACATGTATTATATTTACATAAATTACTGCCGCTATATAACATGTTTATTTCTGACACCGTTTTGTTTGAACGAGTTATCAATTATGTATTATTAATCGTATTAACGCGGGTCATCTTCAAACAAGCTAGGCTGAGGAATAACATGACTTCAACTAATGATTTTAACTAGATCTACAAAGGATATTCTTTGCAAATCAATAAATATTTGTTTTCACAGTGTAATCGATACGAGGCGTATTCATTAAGTAATACAATATTTCGAAGACTAAAACATCTTTATATTTACTATGTAACATTTTTTTTTATTATTGCTAACTCTTTCACTGATCAAGTTCAGATGATTTTAGATGACACGGTTTTGAAAATTTGAAAAACTGGTGAGCTGACTGAGGCTCTAACTCGGGTCATAGGTGTGACGTAATCTATGATGTTTATAAACACGGTTCACTGACTCATTGTAACACCACAGCTACACGTCATATTTTTATTGATATCAAAATATAAAAAAACGTAAATATTAAATATTTTTTTTTTGTATATTGTAATGATGGGTGTGGAGATCATTTTCAACAGGTTTGTGATACAAACAACTGATAAGTATTTCCAATGTGTTTCACAAACTGTGACGTATTTCAACTTCCGTTGAAGCAACTGGTCAATTAGCGTGTTCGTAAGTAACTGCCACATGGTTCGCACAGCCATACTGGAGTGTCACCACATGATACCCAACACAGTTGTATTATATAGGGTCGACCAGTCCCAGAACTATCCTCTAATGATCGAAAGAATGAATTGGGTTTTACGGCGTACCAACACATTATAGGTTATTCGAAGCCAACAGGAAGGAAGATTCCAGGTTCAATCTACATGTACAAAAACAACAAATTAACATACAATTTTAAAAAAATACATCAACAAATGAATATGCAGAATGAACATCGAATCTTGACACCTGCAGAACTGCAGAGTTTCAGCAAATCTATTGTATTACTCAAATTGTCGCTTCTTATGCCATGCATGAGTTACAGTGATCCTATTCTTGCCGTCACTCATATGGCTCCCTGAAACCACACAGGGATTGGTAATTTAACCACAAAAGTGACCATGACAAAACATGACACCCATTCGGAGGATTCCTACCCCTCTGCAGAGATCGACAGTGATTCTATTCTTAGCCGGAACCACACGGGCTCTCTAATGATCGTTAACAAATGTATAGTTATGACGATGTACTATGTATAAGTCAAATAAAATATCTGTTCTGTTCTGTTCTGTTCTGTTCTGTTCTGTTATGCTCTGCTGTGCTCTGCTCTGCTCTGCTCTGCTCTGCTCTGCTCTGCTCTGCTCTGCTCTGCTCTGCTCTGCTCTGCTCTGCTCTGCTCTGTTCTTTTCTGTTCTGTTCTGTTATGCTCTGCTCTGCTCTGCTCTGCTCTGCTCTGCTCTGCTCTGCTCTGCTCTGCTCTGTTCTGTTCTAATGATCGAAGCTAATGCATGTGCTGTTCTACTTAAAAGTCTTCTGCAATCGTGAGGGACGGTTGATTACCAAAAACCGCTGTGAATTACCGAAGAAACTGCATGTAAAATGCATGTTTATGAAAGACAACTATATATCATTAAGAATTCATGTTGTACATTCAATGTGCGTTGTTTTATCATTGATTCTCACACAGGTTTTGAGTAATGTGTAAATGACGTATCAATAGCAGATGTCGTCTGCTGGAACAAGAGGCCTGTGTGCAAATCAATGACTGCAGATAACGTCACCATAAATTCACGTATGTTGCCAACGTGAAACTGACTCGGGGAAAGTATTTGCCGGAATGAAACATAGATTATTTTCGATTTTGTGTACATGTAACTTGTATTACATTCAAATTATCCGCGAAACACAGTTGATACAACCAATATCAGCATAGTGGGAATACAGTGCTTAATACTGTATCGATAGTCTTCTTCAAGTGTTTGCCTTTCGCACATAAATTGTTAATCTATGTAGCTAAGTGTGCTAACATTGTGTACATTGAATACTGTATATTGTGTGCTACAAACAAAAAGTCAAAAATATTAGTTTTTCATACACAATGTTTGGAATTGGGCTCATTCCAATCAATAACCTCTGTGTATTTTATTTGTTATTCTAATAATAGTTTAAGAGTTAAAAATGGTGCCCCGGGTGAGGCTTGAACTCACAGCCTCCGCATATCATATACTGTCTATAAGTACGGCGCGCTAACCGCAACACCGGGGCGACACTTTCTATATCTTGCTGCTACTAAAAAAAGTAATAACTTAAAATTTGTTAACAGTCCATATAGATATGAAACAAATTAATTAGATCTGTCAGATATAACATATAACATAATTTTTGTTTTAACGCCGTATTGATTAATTACCCTAATCGTCTATGAATGTCAACTTGCACTATTTAAGAGTTAAAAATGGTGCCCCGGGTGAGGCTCGAACTCACAGCCTCCGCATATCATATACTGTCTATAAGTACGGCGCGCTAACCGATTGCGCCACCGGGGCGACACACTGAACGAAATAGGGGATACTGATGATTTTTATCGTGTTTCATCTGAAATATTTTTCCTACGTTATTGGTAGTAGGTTTAAGGTCGTGAATAGATCAATCTGTATCCGACAATTGACATGTCCCTGACCTGTGAAGTGCAATGGGGGCGTAAGTCGTTAGTTAAGTATACATTGAATAGATCGGAAAATAATATTTTCCGAAACGTGACTATCTGTAATCAGCTTTAGGTCACCACCAATATTTAGAAATAAAAGTCTGACCACTACGACTGAAATACTTAGTAATGTTAATGGACAATGCACCGTGGGAAGGTCGTGAACGTTAGGATAGTTTGACATTACCCAATTAAATAGGCGTGGCACTGCTGGTTAAATGTACAGTTTGATATTTCGACGCCACGTTAACTTATAGCTGACACCATCCGCAATCCGAAAATATGTGACACCATGCAACTGTTACACTGAATTATACGGCAATGAAAGTCGCTTTCCACAGTCTTCCGCTCTTCCGTAGTATTAGTAGTAGTAGTAGTAGTAGAAGTAGTAGTAGTAGTAGTAGTAGTAGTAGGAGTAGTAGTAGTAGTAGTAGTAGTAGTAGTAGTAGTAGTAGTAGTAATAGTAGTAGTATTAGTAGTAGTAATAGTAGTAACAGCAGTAATAGAAGTAGTAGAAGTAGTAGTAATAGTAGTAGTAGTAGTAGTAGTAGTAGTAGTGGTGGTAGCGGTAGCAGTAGCAGTAGCAGCAGTAGAGGTAGTGGTAGTGGTAGTGGACAAATATCCATACGTATGTGAATACAGCATCTTCCTCAAGGAAACACCGCATGGAGCATGCCAGGGATTTAAACTAGGATTCTCCGATCCTGGCCCGAAATTCTACCATCAGGACACGCCTCCTGAAACCAACAGCTTAGTGTGAATTGTTTTCAAAATAACCCTGCTTAGAAAACAAGAATATTGCAGCAGGATATTATAAATTGTTAAATATTAAAACTGAGTTAAGCTTCGCTACCAGATCTCAATGGGATGAACATAATCCTTTAAGTTGCTGTTGCCGGGCCCGATTAGCTCAGTCGGTTACGCGTCTGACTATCGAACTAGGGTACGTGAGTTCAAATCCCCGACCGGCAACAGTCTCCGTGATGAATGATATACGACATTGTGTCTCATTATCATTCATCTCTCACCGCTGATTCAAGTGGGAAAGTTATCAGTTACTTGCGGAGATGGGGTGTGCTCGATTTCCGGTTAATCCAATGAAACAGTGGTTAAGTCAACTGATCGTCTATTAGCCCTCGATGGCATAAAAATGACGCTAAATATTCAATTAAGTTGCTGTTACTTAAGTAAGAGTTTAAAAGGGCATGTTACATTTATCTGCATTGTTACAATTGTCCGGTCTGTTAGCCCTCGATGGCATAAGAATGATGCTAAATATTCAGTCAATCAATCAAGATACGCTTTTAAAATAAAACACTTCAATTTGGTCGGATTTTATAGTTGCTAGATGAGTGTGTGTATTTTTTTTCATTGAAAGCTTTTGTATTCATTCGTGAATAAAATTAATGAATTATTTGAGTAGTGATGAAGTCATGTATGGAACAGATTGATTGATTGATTGAATATTTAGCGTCATTTTTATGCCATCGAGGGCTAACAGACGATCAGTTCACCTAACCACTGTTTCCTGGGATAAACCAGTACTCGAGCACACCCCGTCTCCGTAAGTAACTGTATGGAACAGCGTTAAGCTGTTTATTCCAAAACAAAAACTATTTTTATTATATCACAAAAAGGGATTGTTTGCGAACAAGGTTGTGGTGAAAATACAGTTTTATAAACCAATCCAATCGTTACAAGTATTTTAACACTTTGGTTTTCCTTCCTGGATTATACAGGGTATGAGACTGGCAGACCTACTACTTGTTTTTTCAGATTGTATTCGTGTTTACTACTACTTAGGGTAGGACAAAAAAAGAAAGAAAACATAAACTCTGGTATAAACCGATTACAGATTAGGCCATATGTATTTAAATATTAGTTTTTAACAATGTAAGTTACTGTGCTCAACTGTAAGAAGTTAATAAATGTAACAAAGTTGAGAAAAAAAATTGAACTATTTATATCAAGGCGTTTTCTTATTACAAAACATTGGCCATTATGTAGTGCATCGTCGTTTAACGCATCTACTTGAAATAGCTTTCCCACAATGAGTACTAGTCGAATCCTGCCACACCCTTGTGTATCATACTGATACTCGACCCATCTGACACACACGTCCTGGAGCCATCATTTATGACTAGTTGTATTTGTCTGTGCTTACTGAGGCCGCACAGTCACAATATTGGTCTCCGTATTATTATTTATCATCGCTGAGGTTGCGGGGTCGGACGTTGTTTGTTCCGAAACGATGTGCAAGATAGTGTGTCAGTTACTTGAAGACTGACGATGGTTCAACAGAACATGACATGACATGACAGGACAGGACATGACAGGACAGTACATGACAGGACATGACAGGACATTATATGACATGACATGACATGACATGACATGACAGGACAGGACAGGACAGGACAGGACAGGACAGGACAGGACAGGACAGGACAGGACAGGACAGGACAGATATTCTATTTTTGCTATAAGCTTATACATGTATAGACAATTACCATACAAAATACATAAATAAATGTAGGCGTGAGAAAAACACGGCAAAACGTACAACATGAACTCACATTATTGTTTCCCAAACTACCACTGTCGTGTCCGGAAGAGGAAGACATAAATATCAAATGATTCTTTGACCAGATTAATCGTAGTAACAGTATAACATTCTATACAAAATGTAATACTAAATTATGTATAAAGTGAACTTTAGTAAGTTCACAGCATAACACCATAAGGCACAGTAAGTCACAGCAGAACACCACAAGACACAGCAACAAAACAGCACGATCGACTATGCAAGTCATTGAGTAGAATGGCGCGACACAGCACAACACAACACGACAATAAATGGCACGGCAAGACAGGACACAGAACGGCACGACACGACGCAATACAACACGACTCTAAATGAGTCGGCAAGACAGGGCACAGAACGGCACGACACGACGCAAAACAACACGGCTCTAAATGACACGGCAAGACAGGGCACAGAACGGCACGACACGACACATCACAACACGACAATAAATGGCACGGCAAGACAGGGCACAGAACGGCACGACACGACGCAACACAACACGGCTCTAAATGACACGGCAAGACAGGGCACAGAACGGCACGACACGACACATCACAACACGACAATAAATGGCACGGCAAGACAGGACACAGAACGGCACGACACGACGCAAAACAACACGGCTCTAAATGACACGGCAAGACAGGGCACAGAACGGCACGACACGACACATCACAACACGACAATAAATGGCACGGCAAGACAGGGCACAGAACGGCACGACACGACGCAACACAACACGGCTCTAAATGACACGGCAAGACAGGGCACAGAACGGCACGACACGTTACATCACAACACGACAATAAATGGCACGGCAAGACAGGACACAGAACGGCACGACACGACGCAAAACAACACGGCTCTAAATGACACGGCAAGACAGGGCACAGAACGGCACGACACGACACATCACAACACGACAATAAATGGCACGGCAAGACAGGGCACAGAACGGCACGACACGACGCAACACAACACGACAATAAATGGCACGGCAATACAGGGCTCAGAACGGCACGACACGACACATCACAACACGACAATAAATGGCACGGCAAGACAGGGCACAGAACGACACGACACGACGCAACACAACACGGCAATACATGACACGGCAAGACAGGGCACAGACCGACACGACGCAACACAATACGACAATAAATGGCAAAGCAAGACAGGGAACAGAACGGCACGACACGACACAACACAACATTGCATCGTCATTGGGTCTGTTTCCAAGATGAAACAGTTTTTAAAAGCACGTGTCTCTTTTAATACGTCACACAATATGTTGCTGGAAATCTACTATAGTCTAATCTAGGCACAGAGTCCAAGTTAAAAAAAAAACACTTTTCTTTATATTATTTGCTGTGTTAAAATAGTTATCATTTTAGCAATGAGGTCATTGAGTATATATTGGCATGATATATAGGAAAAAAACACGTTTAAAGCAGTTTCAAAACTTTTAAAACTCCGGATATAATCTCTTTAAATAGTAACAATTTCCACCTACTGCTCTTATTTCCAACTAACGATTAAACTATTCGAAAAACCCAGTGTCATCGGCGGCTGTAAAGATGTTAAACTGAGCATAAAGAATTTAAATAATGTGTAAGCCAGATGTCTTACAAAACGGATGGGTGAAGCAATTTGATTCGGAAACTTGTTTATATTTAATCTTTATTTCAGTCTCATAAATGTACAACGTAATAGTAATAAAAGCATTGATATCATACAATATATGTACAGAGCCATTCAAATATACAATATATGTATATAGCCATTCAAATATACAATATATGTACATAGCCATTCAAATATACAATATATGTATAGAGCCATTCAAATTTACAATATATGAACAGAGCCATTCAAATATACAATATATGTACATAGCCATTCAAATGAATTACAAGAGACTTGTATGAATGAATGTAAAAGCAAAAACGTTATATTGTTGTGTAAACAATTATTTATTCTAATCACATATTTCATGTTTTCTTGCCAATGTGGTTACAATTTTGCCTAAATACCGAGACAAACATGATTGCCAATATAACGCCCCATTGGTGAAAAAACAGGTACCAAGTGCCTTCTTATTTCATATACACTTGGTACCTCATTGCTCTAATGGGACGCTAAGATCTATATAAATCTATACAATAATAAATCATGCACAAAAACAAACACCGAATATTTTAGTGTAAGCCAAGATCTGGTATCCCCATATCTTTGAAAATTCAAAGATGACAAATAAGAAATGCTCATAATTAAAAAATATTTTTTTAAAAAAAATCAAAATATATCAAAGCGAAAGTGAGAAAACGTTCAGAGATCCTAGGTTTTTCAAAAGGTTATTTTACATAATGTACGTTCAGTCTTTTATACGCATGAAGTAGATAGGTCTGAAACAATTGATGAAGCTTGTCATTGTGTGAAAATTTATAAAATAAGTGCCACGGGTAAGGCTCGTACTCACAGCCTACGCATATCATATCATATACTGTATATAAGTACAGCGCGCTAACCGATTACGCCACCGGAGCGACACACCTTCTTGTTATCTGATACGCAAGGACTCTATTAACTTTCCTAATTCCACTATTTGGCGTATTCATTGGGGATTCTGTGTTCTATTTAATGTAAAGGTTTTTGTATGAATGAATAAACAAACAAAATGAAGTATGAAAGATCATCATTCAGGCAATGTATGTTCCGTCAAAGGCGTTGTTAGAAAGAGTACAAAATCAAAATCAAAATATTTACCCTTTTTTAGTCTAATCCTCTTTATTGTAATTTTACCTAAATGTAATTATTTTGAAGGCAATTTCCGGTGTACGTTGTTTCTCCTCACTAACCAAATACGCTTATCTGATATCAGTAAGTACCATTTAATTCTTTCGAAAATGTTTTTAGTGGTATTTATGTTTCTATATTAGTGTGTTATGCTATCATGTAATGCCTTAAGGCCTTAAGGCCTTATTGTACTATAATGTTGCTAAAACGGTGAAGCTCGAACACACAGCCTCCGCTATATCATAGCCTATACTGTCTATAAGTACGGCGCGCTAACCGATTGCGCCAACGGGGCGACACATTTTTATGACTATCTGTTACACAAGGGCAATATTAGCTTTTTCAATTCGTCTATTTGGCGTATTCATTGGGGATTCTGTTTTCTATTTAATGTAAAGGTTCTTGTATGAATGAATAAATAAAAAATGAAGTTTTCTGACAATGTCTGTTCCGTCAAAGGCGTTGTTAAAAGTAGTGCCCCGGGTGAGGCTCGAACTCACAGCCTCCGCATATCATATACTGTCTATAAGTACGGCGCGCTAACCGATTGCGCCACCGGGGCGACACACTTCGGTACTTTCTGATAAACAAGGACAATTTTATCTTTCTAATTTTGTCTAATAACTTAAGTAAGTAAAGTGTGAATTATTCGTCATATTCCTAGGGATTCTGTTTTTTTTATGTTATGCGTGAAAAGTGGTCATTCTAACAAGGTATTTCCCGTCAATAATGTAAGAATTGGTGACCTGTGTGCTTGAACTCACAGCCTTCGTATCATGGTCTGTGATGTTCTCAAGGTCATGGGCGAAGGAGCGTTTTAATTATTCAGTGGGGGCAACCTGAGAAGAAAGTGTACGATGATGCATGAGAAAGTAGATGCTGGTCACCCCAACATTGAAGATGCGGTTGAAGCGTTGCACCCACGGGAACACTTTATCAAATGCTAAACATAGGTTTATTCAGATAACGAAGAAGGTTAATGTATGCAGAATACAGAAATTTAATTTTTCGCAAACACAAAACCTAGATGACGGAAATAGTCAATGTGCGAACTTCTAAAAGGTAGTGCCCCGGGTGAGGCTCGAACTCACAGCCTCCGCATATCATATACTGTCTATAAGTACGGCGCGCTAACCGGGGCGACACATTTGATACTTATCTGACACACAATCACAATTATCTTTTATTATATTCGTCAAGAAATTATTACCAAAACCAAACTCTCACCTAGGTGACGTACACCGGAAATTGCATACAAAGTGATTGGGTACAGTTACAAATGAAGTCTATTTTAATGTTACAGTGTAAATATTTGGCCTTTATTTTAACTAGTATACGATTTTTAATCGATAACCAGAACGGTCTAGTGTATAATCTTATGCTGAAAGACACAAACAATGATATTCCATGCGTGTTAATAAACATAATCATACGTGATAAGGCAAATGTCGTCTATATTTTGGTATTGTTTCAGTAACTTAGAAACAATTCTTTGATATATTGCAACGCATTTAATTGAAACTGGTGAATTATCTTTCCAGGCTTATTTGTAAAGTTTTGCCCTTATACGTAAGTGTTTAATCGTAGAAAGGGTCCATATGAAAAGGTTAAGGTCGTGAAACGATTGGTGCATGATATCCGTTATCAGAATCGGGATTTATCAGAATCGGAATTTATCAGAATCGAGATTTATCGGAATCGGAATTTATCAGAATCGGGATTTATCAGAATCGGAATTTATCAGAATCGGGATTTATCGGAATCGGAATTTATCAGAATCGGGATTAATCGGAATCGGGATTCTGTTTGGAATTTACCACTTCGATTTATGTTATCGGTTTTTGTCACGTTCTGGCGGATTTTAATTCTAAGTCATTCGTATTTTAGTGATAAATAATAATTAGATGCTTTGTTTTCATTTTAAACTAGATTTAATTATTTCTGACATTGATAGCATTATCACTATTCCTGACACACTCTCTTAAAACTATTCCTGACACACCACTATTCCTGACAAACTCTCTTTAAACTTTTCCTGACACACCACTATTCCTGACACTCTCTCTTTAAACTATTCCTGACACACTCTCTTTACACTATTCCTGACACACTTTCTTTAAACTATTCCTGATACACCACTGTTCCTGACACACTCTCTTTAAACTATTCCTGACACACACTCTTTAAACTATTCCTGACACACCACTATTCCTGACACACTCTCTTTAAACTATTCCCGACACACTCTCTTTAAACTATTCCTGACACACTCTCTTTAAACTATTCCTGACACACCGTTATTCCTGACACACTCTCTTTAAACTATTTCTGATACACTCTCTTTAAACTATTCCTGACACACCACTATTCCTGACACACTCTCTTTAAACTATTCCTGACACACCACTTTCCCTGACACACTCTCTTTAAACTACTCCTGACAAACTGTCTTTAAACTATTCCTGACACACTCTCTTTAAACTATTCCTGACACACCACTATTCCTGACACACTCTCTTTAAACTGTTCCTGACACACTCTCTTTAAACTATTCCTGACACACTCTCTTAACACCATTCATAGGAGTTTGATTTCTTTTAAAAACCTAAACTGTTCGAATAGGAATAAGCTTGGTAGGAATGTGAGTACAAAGTTAAGTCGTGAACGTGGTAGCGACGTTTATTATCTATTGCCCATTGCATATAGTTTTAGCCCCTTTTTTGTATGCGATGTGTATTCTACTTTGTGCACATGATTTTCATTAATTACAACAGTAAGGATCCGTATAAAGCGTTTGTTGGCATGAGTTCAATTAGTTTTTTTTCAGCGCTCAGATAGTGAATTAACTAAAAGATGAAGTGACCTATCATATCATATAGATCTTGCAATTGGCCTGATTTATAGTGGTGTTCCTCAAATTACTACAGCTGCCGTGCTATCGCTTACCCCGTAATTTAAAATGGCAACTACTAACGTTTAACTATTTAAATTACCCTGCACTAGTAAATGACACTTCCAAATAAATCGGTTTTGATGGAATCTGTGACAGAAAATATGCTGTAGTTTGAAACTTGATTGGCACAGGTCCGCGCTGTTTATCAAACTAGTTAGTAGGTATACTTATAATGTCCTTTTCATATGTTAACAGTTTTCATCTGATACACAAGGACGCTATAAGCTTTTTTAATTCGTCTAGTTGGCGTATTCATGGGGATTCTGTGTTCTATTTAATGTAAAGGATCTTGTACGAATTAATAAATAAAAAAAAGAAGTATTCTGACAATGTCTGTTCCGTCGAAGGCGTTGTTAAAAAGCAGTGCCCCGGGTGAGGCTCGAACTCACAGCCTCCGCATATCATATACTGTCTATAAGTACGGCGCGCTAACCGATTGCGCCACCGGGGCGACACACTTCAATGTTATCTGATAAACAAGGATAATTTATCTTCAAAGTTCGTCCAATAATTTAAGTAAATAAAGCTAGAATAATTTGGTATATTCCTAGGGATTCCGTTTTTTATTATGTTATGTGTGAAAGGTCGTCTTTTTCCGTCAGTAATGTTGTTAAAATTAGTGACCCGAGTGCTCGAACTCACAACCTCCGTATCATGGCCTGTGCTGTTTACAAGCTCATAAGCGTAGGAGCGTTTCAATTATTTGGGGTTGGGGGGCATGAGAGAGATTGTACGATGATGAACATTGGAGGAGGCGACCACTTGGCCCCCAACCACTGACTCTTACGCTTATGAAGCGTTGCACCCACGGGAACACTAGATCAAATACTAAATATAGGGTTATTCAGATAACGAAGAAGTTTAATGCATACAGCATACAGGAAGTTTTGTTTTCACAATCACAAACTTACATAGCTAGTCAATGTGCGAACTTCTAAAAGGTAGTGCCCCGAGTGAGGCTCAAACTCGCAACCTCCGCATATCATAGCCTATACTGTCTATAAGTACGGCGAGCTAACTGATTGCGCCACCGGGGCGACAACATTTCAGTAATTTCTAAGTATAGATTTATTTCGATATATAGGACAATAGTTGATGCAACATACAGAAATCTACCCCTCCTTCCACCCCCCAAGTTTAATTCATAATCTGTCGGGTTTTAATCTTTCTTTAAATGTCCCTTTCATCTGTTAACAATTTGTTTCTAATTTATTTTGTTACATGATACAATATACTTCACCATATATTTGCACTACAAGTGTGGCTTGTTCACAAATGTGCTGATACTTACTACCAATGGCTTTGACAAAACCATTTAGCAAAGGTAGTGTTTGCAACGTAAATAAAAAAAACTAAATAACACATCGCCAAAAGTGCAATGCAATCAGTGATTAATTACATTGTTTATATGTCTTTAATACAATATTATATATGTGTATTACGAAACTGTTTGCGACCCATTATCTTAAAGTACTAAAGGCAAAAAAATAAAACAGCTCAAGAACACATGAACAGCTCAAATTGAAAAAGGCTCCAGAACAAAAACCGCAGTATAACAAATAATGAAATATACGAAAATTGTCGAAAAAAATAACCCAAAACTACGGAATCCTGCATGGACCACTATTTACCGTGTTTGATTGCTAACTCTAAGTTTAATTAACTCTTTACAGGACATCGCACAGAACTGTACAAATTGAATAAGAAAAGGAGATAAGGAAATAAGGAAACTGGCAAAGTATTCCTTCTCTCGTCCCCGGTAAAACTAGAAGTGTTAAAATATATCGTTTTGTGTACTCTCTTAGAAATGTAATATTTTAGCGAACGACAAAAGGGCAAAAAAGTGAGCCCATACCACTTACATTCATGTTGAAAAGAATTCAAAACTAACGGATTGAAAACCGTTAGTTCCGGAATTGGTTTCAAGGGGAATCGAACTTTGGTACTTAAGTCGCTGGGGTTGTTGTGAAAATAAAAACTGTCGTGTATTAAAACAACCACAGCGTGAAAATCAGAATACTAGCACAAAAATGAGTTGAAGATTAAACAACTTAAAATCTCTCCTTATTCTAGTATGCAAAATAAGTATTGGTAATCTCATTTTTGCAGCATGTTGTTATCTTGTCTGCTCTAAAGTAGATACTTAGTCTCGATCGTTTGCAACGTTTCGACATTCTTTGCGTTCGCCATTTATATTTTTACCTATTTCGAATCCCCGTTCACAGTCTGGGTGATTATTGATATTCGACATTGTGTCTCATTATCATTCGTCTCTCAAAGCGGAGTCAAGTGGGAAAGTTATAAGTTACTTAAGGAGATGAGTATACTCGAGTACTGGTTAACCTACCGGGATCCCAGGAAATACTGCTTAAATTAATTGATCGTCGGTTAGCCATTGATGGCATACAATTCATATATCTAGCATATAAAATTCTTGTTTATTCTTAATCTTTACAATATGCATTTTCCTTTCTTTATTTTTTTGATACTCATTTCAAGATTTAAATGGCTTTATTGATAGAGTTGGAATATACTGAAAGCAATGTCATATTTCAATTGCAAACTTACAGAAATAAAATGTTTGGTAATTGGGTTACGCATTATTTCTTGAGTCTACTTAAACTTTGTCAACAGTGCACATAATGAACAGACAAACGTATCTTGGATGAAACATAACCACTACTTTTCTAAATGTGTTGGCATTTCATTATTATATTAACACCGAAACTTTCCCTTATTGGATCTTGATTTTTCCATGAATGACACGATTTGAAAAAAAATGTTTTCGCAATAGAAATAAGAAAGAAAACCAATGGTTTGCTTTCAACTTTAGAAAACTATTTCTTTTTTCCCCGATATGACATAATATGAACACAAGCAGAATATTGGTATGTAAACACCGGGAGGTTTGCGGGAATTTTTAAGCATTTTGTTTCACATGAAACGTTGATAGCTGTGTCATGAGTGTTTACAAGCATTAACCGCACCGCAGCGGTGGTCTAGGGGTAGAGCACCCGCCTCGCAGGCGGAAGGACGTGTGTTTGATCCCAACAGGCCGGGTTATACCAAATACTTAAAAAATGGCACTTAACTAGAGGCTTTTATTTTACGCTTGGCGTTCTGCATTAAGAGGGTTATTCACAAATAATTATCTCCATATATATAAATGAGCATCTGAAAAGATATATATAGGGAGATAATTAAATTCACAACAACGGAATGCAATTACGATCATTCACAATGCATGATATATATATATATATATATATATATAGAGATAGATATATGGAGATAATTATTTGTGAATAACCAAGACATAAAGGTACATAACCGACTACGACGAGTACGCCTAGCCACAGTGCAAACCATAGATACAATATCAAGGCCTTTGCCAAATCAATAAATTTGGTGACGACCATGACTTATATACTATGGAATTACATGCAACACATCTGGACAGGATGGACAAATTTACATTCATGAACTGATAGCTTTATATGACTTGGATTCAGTAAAGGATTCATGACTACTGACATGCTATATAAAGGACAGATTTATGAACCCGTTGGATCATATAGATACAGTGAATTCAATATATTTAATTTCATAAAGGGAGATAATTAAATTCACAACAACGGAATTTACGATTTTTGGGGATCTTTTCAGATGCTCATTCATAATGCATGATATATATATATATGGAGATAATTATTTGTGAATAACCAAGACATAAATGTATAGACCAGACTAGTGGGGGGGGGGGGGGGGGGGGGGGGGGGGGGCGCCTAGCTACATTGCAAACCATAGATACAATATCAAGGCTCTGCCAAACCAATAAACTTGGTGTCGACCATGACTTATATACTATGGAATTACATGCAACACATCTGGACAGGGTGGACAAATTTACATACATGAACTGATAGCTTTATATGAGTAGGATCCAGTTAAGGATTCATGACTACTCACATGCTATATAAAGGACAGATTATATATATATATATATATATAAAATGGTTATGAAATTTAGCGGTTTTCATGACGTATTAATAAAATAGATGACATATTTCACGTGATATAATCTGTTATTAGAAATGACGATATATTTATGCATATATATATATAAGTCTGAGATTTAATATCTGTGTTCTGTTCTGCTAATACGCGTTTTAGGTAACTGGGGTATTTTGGTCCATACATTAGTGTGTTCACACATTGCATTTTTTCTTAAGTTCATGTAAACCCAAATACTCACATTCTTAAACATTGAAAATAAATGTGTACACATATACAAGATTTATCGCAAAGGTAAACAAATGTTTAAAAAAAAGTTCCCTGTTAGATTTCATTTTTTAAGACTATTCATAAATACATGTACATTGTTTTCATTGTTGCATAATTTAAAATATGTTTAGGAAAAGTTTTTTTTCTACGAAAGTTATAATAGTATTGGCTAGTATTCATGAAAACATCGCACCCTTTATAAATATTTAATCTACCACAAAATAGATAAAAATACATGTATTACAAGAATTGCAAAATGGAGTTTCCTAATGTTTAATCCAATACTACGAAAAACCGCAATGTTTATCTATATACCGTACTAGCACATGCTACACCAGAACATTGGAAACCCCCAGCAAATTCGTATGAAATGTTGACTACACACTCCAGCGCCCAGTCATTACTATAACTCGGTCAAAACTCACGTTTTCATAGTCCGTGGTCATTTGTGCGTATATAACTAGTTTAGTATAAATTAAAAAGAGTAGACGTTTTGTCTGATTCTTTTTCAGTGCGGAGTGATTTCGAAATTCGTTTTACGTCTTTCAATATTTTTTAAGTATGTCACTCTTAAAGGGAATTTATCAGGATTTTTCTAAATTTTAAAATGGCTAAATATTTTTTTCCTAATATATCATGATTCTTTAAATTCAATTCCCACGTACATGTATATTTTGCGCGTGCTCAAGCTCGTGTTCAATACGCATGCATGTATTATCATAAATTACTGCATGCCCTTCCGAAAATCCCAATATCTGTCATTGCAACTTCTTTCTTCTGCCGCTTTGAACTCGTGGTTTAATAATATGATTTACTCTTTTTGATAAATTTCTTTCAGATTGAGGTATAGAATAAAAAAGATCATTTTACAGTGTTTTGTACAATATGGGAATATAAATACTCGTACGCATTGTGGTGAAAACCATATTGAACTTGGAGCCTACGGCGTCTCGCCCAATATGGTTTTCACCACAATACGAACGATTGCAGTATATTCCCATATCGTACAAAACACTGTAATATTACCTTGTAATATTGTACGAGAACATAATTGTGGTGAAAACCACAATGGACGAGACGCCGTAGCGCCGTAACCGACAGCGCCGCCAGGGCGAATCTTTAAACCGATAGCCAAAGGAATAATACTTGTTAAATATGTCGAGTCTCAATATAATTTAAAAAGCACAGTTTATACCATTTATTGAATTAATCATCGCTGATTCAAGTGGGAAAGTTATCAATTACTTGCGAAGATGGGTGTGGTCGAGCACTGGTTAACCTTCCAGTATCCAAGTAAAAAGTAGTGGTTAGGTTGACTGATTGTCTGTAAGCCTCACATGGCATAAAAGGACCCGGAGTATTCCATCGGTTTTAGGTACCCTTGTATACTAAAACATCAGTCACCAGAACATATTTATAAAGTATATATGCAAGCTCTGAAAATAAAATTTGATAACGGATGAGTGCCGAATAAATATAAGCGAAAGAGCTTTCAAGAACGGTTTATGCAACCTGGGACTTTTAATGAAGAATGTGCTTGCTCTCCGTGGGAATGGTACAACAAATGGTTGGGATAGTGCTAATTTTTCATTCCTGGGGATTTTAATGAAGTTTTTGTTTGCTCTTCGTTTGAATGTCAACATTCTAAGAAATATATAAATAAACTAATATCCACCGCATAGCAAAGTTTATACCATTAACCATGACTATTGAAATAATCGGCGTTTTGTTTGTATCTATTTTAAAATAAGCAGTTTTAGTATGTATTTGTCCAGAATGACATATATATAGTATTTACTGAAACACGTATGTCAAAAATGTTGTTAAAAGTAGTGCCCCGGGTGAGGCTCGAACTCACAGCCTCCGCATATCATATACTGTCTATAAGTACGGCGCGCTAACCGATTGCGCCACCGGGGCGACACACTATCCACGCATCCCATTGTACAATGATTTTTATCGCCTTTTACCGACAGAGTGAGATTGGGTAATATATAAACACCGTGGTACAACAAATGGTTGGATTAGTGCTAATTTTTTTTTCCTGGGGATTTTAATGAAGTTTTGTTGGCTCCTCGTTTGAATGTCAACATTCTAAGAAATATGTAAACAAACTAAAACTGTGCCCTGTGTGACGCTCAAAATCAATACATACCGCATAGCAAAGTTTTTACCATTAACCTTGACTATTGAAATATTCGGCGTTTTGTTTGTATCTATTTTAAAGTAAGCAGTTTTAGTATATATTTGTTCTGAATGACGTACATATTTCAGTAAATACTATATACATATATATGTCGAAAATGTTGTTAAAAATGGTGCCCCGGGTGAGGCTCGAACTCACAGCCTCCGCATATCATATACTGTCTATAAGTACGGCGCGCTAACCGATTGCGCCACCGGGGCGACACACTATCCACGCATCCCATTGTACAACGATTTTTATCGCCTTTTACCGACAAAGTGGAATTGGGTAATATATAAACCACTGTGGTACAACAGATGGTCTTTTCCCTTCCAAATATGATACATTTATATCCAGGTATTGATTATTCTCCGAATGATATACATACAACAATTTTCAGGTTAAGTTTAATGGAAAAAGAAATAGTAGTAGCAGTAGTAAAAATAGTAGTAGAAGAAGTAACATCTTAAACGTAGATATATAAGAAGTAGTAGTGGTAGTAGTAGTAATAGTAGTAATAGTAGTAGTAGTAGTAGCAGCAGCAGTAGCTGTAGCAGTAGCAGTAGCAGTAGCTATACAACATTGCGTTTAATTATCGTTCGTCTATCACCGCTGATTAAAGTTGAACGGTTATCAGTTGCTTGTCAAGATGGGTGTGCTCGAGTCCTGGTTAACTTCCCAGTATCCAAGAAAAAAGTGGTTGTTAGGTTATCAAATTTTAGTTTAACTTTTTTTTTTGAGAAACAAGTTATTACAACTCTACTCATGCTCAAAATCTTCCTAAATAGAACCAGTACTAGACAGAGAATAGATGTTAGCCCTTAACGACATACAAAAGATGCAAACTATTCAACATTCAGCTTTTAGGAAGCTTTGTTTACTAAACTAACAGTCATTAAAGATGCTAAAATTGGTGCCCCGGGTGAGGCTCGAACTCACAGCCTCCGCATATCATATACTGTCTATAAGTACGGCGCGCTAACCGATTGCGCCACCGGGGCGACACACTATCTATGCATACCAATTTACATCGAGTGTTATTGGCTTTTACCAACTGTAATGATTAGATTAACAAAATTTTAACTAAAACATCACGGTGCAACAAACGGTGGCTAATGGTGTCATTTTTATCTTCCATATAATACATCTATATTGATTCGACACGTTATTCCATACCGATTTTGTTTAATAGAAGAAGTAGTATTAACAGCAGTAGCAACAGAAACAAAAGTAGAAAAACTACCAGTAAAATAATAATAGAAGTTGTAATATTAGCAGCAGCAGTAGTAGTAGTAATAGCAGTAGTAGAAGTAGTCACATGAGTAGCAGTAGTAGTAATAGTAGTAGTAGTAGCAGCAGTAGCAGTAGCAGCAGCAGTAGTAGTAGTATCGTCAGAAGCACGCATTTCGTAAACGGCATTTCGTTTGTATGTTATTTAGAGCGTATGACTTTAAGAAAGCATATGGTCAGAATGACAATTTTTTTTAGCAAATACATTATGTCAATAACGTTGTTAAAAATAGTGCCCCGGGTGAGGCTCGAACTCACAGCCTCCGCATATCATATACTGTCTATAAGTACGGCGCGCTAACCGATTGCGCCACCGGGGCGACACAGTTTTACCTACCATTTTAAAACGATTTTAATTGGCTTTACCAACTGCAATGATTAGATTAAGTAAATTTTAACTAAACTATCATGGTGCAATAAACGGTGATGTCATTTTTCATACATGTTATACATCTATATATTCGGCACTTTATTCTATAAAACAAAGTTATAGTAGTAGTTATAGTAAAAGTAATAGTAGAAGTAGTAATATTAACAGCAACAGTTGTAGTTTTAGAAGTAGTAGTAGTAGTAGTAGTAGTAGTAGTAGTAGTAGTAGTAGTAGTAGTAGTAGTTGTTGTTGTTGTTGTAGTAGTAGTAAGAGAAAAATTAACAGTAAAAGTAGAAGTAGTAATATAAGCAGTAGCAGTAGAAGTAGTAGTAGTAGTAGTAGTAGTAGTAGTAGTAGTAGTAGTAGTAGTAGTAGTAGTAGTAGTAGTAGTAGTAGAAGTAGTAGTAATAGTAGTAGTAATAGTAGTAGAAGTAGTAGTAGTAGTAGCTGTAGTAGTAGTAGTAAAAGAAAAAATAACAGTAAAAGTGGAAGAAGTAATATTAGCAGTACCAGTACCAGTACCAGTAGCAGTGGCATGACAGTAGCTATAGCAGTAGCAGTAGCAATCATAGCAGTAGCAGCAGCAGTATTAGTTGTAGTAGCAGTAGAAGTAACAGTAGTAATAGAAGTAGTATTAGCAGTAGTAGTAGCAGTTGCAGTTGCAGTAGCAGTAGCAGTAGCAGTAACAGTAGCAGTAGCAGTAGCAGTAGCAGTAGCAGCAGCAGCAACAGAAGAAGGAGAAGTTGTAGTAGCAGAAACAGTAGCAGTAGCAGCTGCAGCTGTATAGTAGCAGTAGCAGTAGCTGTAGCAGAATCAGCAGCAGTAGCAGTAGCAGAAGCAATAGCAGTAGTAGCAGCAGCAGCAGCAGTAGCAGCAGCAGAAAAAGAAGTAGTAGTAGTAGTAGGAGTAGTAGCAGTAGCAGTAGCAGTAGCAGTAGCAGAAGTAGTAGCAGCAGCAGCAGAAGTACTAGTAGTAGTAGTAGTAGTAGTAGTAGTAAAAGTAGCCCTATCGGCTTATTGCGTGTAATTATCGTTCGATTCTCACCGCTGATTAAAGTTGGACAGTTATCAGTTGCTTGTGGAGATTGGTGTGCTCGAGTCATGGTTAACTTCCCAGTATCCCAGTAGAGAGTGGTTGATAGGTTATCGAATTTTAATTGAATTTGTTTCGAGAAACAATGTATTGTTTTGCGTTGCGTTGCGTTGTGTTGCGTTGCGCCTCGTTGCGTTGCGTCGCGTAGCATCGCATCGCATCGCATCGCATCGCATCGCATCGCATCGCATCGCATCGCATCGCATCGCATCGCATCGCATCGCATCGCATCGCATCGTATCGTATCGTATCGTATTGCGTGTGCATTGTAAATGCTACTACACTGGGGCATCATGCCACAGACACATGCTATGTTTCCCTATCCAGCCACAGTACACTGACATACGGTGACGATCAGATTCTTTAAATGCCAGAGTACCAAACGAGGAGGCGTCTAGTACAATGTTCAATGTTTTGGTATACCCCGGTATAGACTTCGAGCGTGTTTTGCCTGAGTTGTAAGAACCTTTTTCACAATCGAAAAAAAATAAATTAAACTAATAGCCTGGTCGGGGATCGAACCCACGACCTTTCCCGTGAAAGGGGTGCGCTGCCACTAGACCACCGCTGCGGAACGTCACGTGTTTATAAAACAGCGAGTAAGTGGGTAAGACCTAGAACAAATCAGAGTAAAATCCTTCCGCAAGTAATTGGACTGGCAACTTACTCAAATTAAGTGTTTGGTCCGGGCTAGGCTCGAACCCATACCCTCATCAATGAGAGGTAGATTGAGCTTGATGTGGTGTTTATCCTGTAAATTGGAAGGAAATAGAAATAAGTATAAACTTGGAGATTGTATAAATATGCATATACGTCTACCTGACACTGTCAATTTCATGAAAAACAATCTCTAAATAAATTTCAGTTATTTTAGTACTTTTATTTATATTTAATAACGTTTAATTTAATCCAATAACAACCCAAATACCATTCCCCGGGCCATCCCACCTTACAACTGAAACTACCAGAGCCCAATATAGATCAATACATGTATACATAAAACAGACATCAACACCTAACATGCATGCACCATAATGTACTGAAATTATTTGTTTTCGTTCGGGTGTTGTTTGTATTATTTAATACGCAGTAACGGATTCCTTCACTCTGATTGGTTGACTAGCATGCTATGTTAGATATGTTAATTAGTATTTATAACTTATTTTTTGCAGAAAAATACATATATATATATATATATATAAGACCGTGCGAATGTATAAGAGAATTATTGCTAAAAGTCCCCTTCAAAATAAGCGACGCTTCCCATTGGTAGATCCGATGAATGAAATAATACACACCCTTATCGCGAGACTACAATTGAAATATAGGTTTACCTCTCAGTGACCTTCACGTAGATATTTGATATTTTATTCATTTTTGGAATATACGAAAAAGCACCCTTCTGTGTTGATACAGGGAAATACCCGCAAATTCATATTGTAGCGAGTCCTGTATCTGGAGCATACACAGGTCGTTTGCACAGCTGAATCCATACTTGGGCTTAAATACAGGCAGTTATTTTAGAGAGGACTATTTAATCCATGTGTACCATTATATGTGATACACCACGGAGGTTAGCGGCGGTTGGTCACATTTTAATAATGTGGTGTACTAATGAAATATTACAAGGCTGACGAACACTTTCTAATATATACTATAAGTGACTTAATAAACCTCTACTTGCGTAGCTCAATCTATTATATAACGGTACCTGCTGATATATTATAAATAAAAATATGGGTACACTTTGAGAAGGTTTTATTAATTCTTGCGTGTACTAAATATATATAAAGTAATGTATATAAATAACAATGTACTTATGTACAGGGTTATATGGTTCACTATTAACAGTAAACACTACTGTATTATGGTTATAGGGAATGACAAATGATGTTATTAGTATCATGGGCATTCAATATAGAGCTATGCAAGAATATTAACTAAATAAACTAATACATTAAACCCCGATCACTTAAATTCAGGTACCTGTGCAGCCACATTCATTCTAAGTCACCTATCATACCAGCAACAAAAATAATATTGTTGCGGGTTTTACGGCATACTCTAGTTTGTTGATATTCTTATATTGA
The DNA here is from genome assembly GCA_029582155.1 of Panopea generosa. NCBI lineage: Eukaryota > Metazoa > Mollusca > Bivalvia > Adapedonta > Hiatellidae > Panopea > Panopea generosa. Next base: position 20,082,402 of record CM055902.1, read on the forward strand.
CAATTAGTGTTTGTATGTGGTATACACGGTCGCTAACGATATTGTCTTACAAATAAAATTTTACCATAGCAACCGAGCACAATTAGTATGCACAGGTATACAATAAACAGAAATCAATTCTGTTGAAGGTTCAGGTTGAGTCGGATACTTTTGATACCGTTAGCAAATTTATTTGCGCTATAAGCAAAAGTGTCTGGCCTAACATATAGGTATTACAAATAGTAAACTACCATAATAACATTCATACACTCTATTCTACTGTTTAACTCATCATTTGGCAGCACAATGTAAAGTAAATAATTAGTCTTAATAATTAATCGTCAATTTTTAGTCATCAAAGAAAGTCTCATATAAAATCTGCATAAATATAAGCAATTAAAATATTCAACTAGACTACAAGTAAAAAAAGAAACATATATATATATATATTTATATATATATATATATATATATATATATATATATATATTATAAATACTTAAACTCCAAAGTAAATAATCATCGGTCATCATTATCATCATCATCATCATCATCATCATCATCATCATCATCATCATCATCATCATCATCATCATCATTATCATCATCATTATCATCATCACACTTTATCAATAATCGTCTATTAGTTTTAAATAATCATCTTATATTTTTAAATAATCACCTTATCCGGCAAAATGACTAAGTTAAAAGAGCGAGGGTAAATAGATACTTATACATACATACCCCGGCCGGGTCATACCAAAGACTTTAAAAATGATTATAGAAGCTTCCACGCTTGACGCTCAGCATTTTGGGGAGAGTTCTAGGTCTGGTCGGCCCGGTGTCAGTATAATGTGACTGGGTGGAGGTATCATACCATGCGTCTGCGGCATGATACTCCAGTGTGACAGCGCTTAGAATACTGTCTCAAGTAGACACCGTCGCGATATGACAAGCGACGCTAACACCATACAACGTATAGATACATACAGAGAGGACCGTGTGAAACTGATTGAATACTAATCCGCTAATCTGCGGAATCAATAGCGTTTGATTGCTTGAAGTAAATATCTTATTAAAATATTTATTTTTGTGGGTGTTCTTTTTATGTGGTTAAGATCTAAATAGATATTTTTTAATTGAAATAGTTTGATATCTAGGAAGAGATAATGGTTGATTGACAGTTTATTTAAAAAAAAGTTATTTTTTATTTAGATAACAAACTGGATCACAGTTAAGTCGTTCACAATCATTCAGTTTACGCTTGCCCATGTTTAATCGTTAACTTTATCTGAAAGTATTGACAGACAGACAGACAGACAGACAGACAGACAGACAGACAGACAGACAGACAGACAGACAGACAGACAGACAGACAGACAGACAGACAGACAGACAGACAGACAGACAGACAGACAGACAGACAGACAGACAGACAGACAGACAGATGAGTGAGTGAGTGAGTGAGTGAGTGAGTGAGTGAGTGAGTGAGTGAGTGAGTGAGTGAGTGAGTGAGTGAGTGAGTGAGTGAGTGAATATTTAGCCTCAGTTTTATCGAGGGCTAACAGACAGTCAACCTTATAGTAGAAGTAGTAGTAATAGTAATAGTAGTAGTAGTAGTAGTAGTAGAAGTAGTAGAAGTAGTAGTAGTAGTAGTAGTAGTAGTAGTAGTAGTAGTAGTAGTAGTAGTAGTAGTAGTGACAGTAGCAGTAGCAGTAGCAGGTAGCAGTAGCAGCAGCAGCATTAGTAGTAGTATCAGTATCAGGTAGCAGTAGCAGTAGCAGTAGCAGTAGCAGTAGCAGTAGCAGTAGCAGGTAGCAGGTAGCAGGTAGCAGGTAGCAGGTAGCAGGTAGCAGTAGCAGGTAGCAGTAGCAGTAGTATGCATTATACACACTGATGAGAACATATGTATTCGTTTGTTATATGTATTATGTACATCAGACTTCTTTTATCATTATCTGTTTTTAGATTAGTACAAAGACATTTCAAAATAAAAGATTTATTGTTAGATTATGTGCTTACCACGGTGTACCTCCATCGTACGTGTAGGTATAATTAAAGTGTCAGCTCCCTAAACAGAATATATTTCGATAGATCTGGAATTGTTTTCTTTCTTTTGATAGTTTGATATCTAAAGCCAAGTTGTTGTTGTTGTTTTTTTTATTAAAAAAACCCCGTCAAAGTGTTAAGAATGAGCCCGATCGTTTGAAAATGTATGTATATATAAAAACAATAAAGGGAGATAGTCTATAGTTGTTTTCGTTTTTTGCAAGACTGCGGTTTTAACATACTTTGATATGTAAAGTGTTCTTGTGTCATGATATAGCATATATCACCACTTTAATATAAATTATAGTCCCCCTCTCTCTCTTTCTCACTCCGTCATAAAATGACAAATCAGCCGTTATCAATTTTCTGATACTGTCTTGTCAGTAACACCATAAAATAATACAAACAAAGCTCGAGATAGCATGCTAACGTTATTAATATGATAATAAAGAAATGAGGATGATGACCGCATTCTCTCAAACTTAGAATAGAGCATCCAATCAAGTATCCAATTTTAAAAAGTGAAACCGCACGTACGATATGTTTTGCCAGTCTGTACATTATATACATGTATACAGCGACGTACCAGATTAATGATACATATTCCTGAAGAACAAACAAAACATTTCGCACTAATTGCCTCTGTCACACGACACCTACTTAGTTTTTCGTCATCATGGCGTGTGGACACTGGATACAGGGCCAGTTTACACGTGTGTGAACAATGACAGTAACAATGACAATAACAATGACAACGACAACGACAATAACAATTACAATGACAATGACAATGACAATGACAATGACAATGACAATGACAATTACATGGACAATGACAATGACAATGACAAAAACAATGACAATGACAATTACAATGACAATTACATGGACAACGACAATGACAACGACAATAACAAGAACAATGACAATGACATCGACAACGACAATAACAATGACAATGACAATGACATCGACAACGACAACGACAATGACAATGACAATGACAATGACAATGACAATGACATCGACAACGACAACGACAATAACAATGACAATGACAATGACAACGACAATGACAATGACAATGACAACGACAACGACAATGACAATGACAATAACAACGACAATGACAACGACAATAACAATAACAATGTCAACGACAATAGCAATGACATCGACAACGACAACGACAATGACAATGTCAATGACAATAGCAATGACATCGACAACGACAATAACAATGACAATGACAACGACAATGACAATGACAACGACAATAACAATAATAATATCAACGACATAGACAACGACAATGACAATAGCAATGACATCGACAATGACAATGACAATGACAACGACAATGACAATGACAATAATAATGACAATAACAACGACAATGACAACGAAAATAACAATGAAAATGACAACGACAATAACAATAACAATGTCAACGTCAATAGCAATGTCATCGACAACGACAATAACAATAACAATAACAATGACGATGACAATGACAATGACAATGAGAACGACAACGACAACGGTTATAACAATAGCAATGGCAATGACAGTGATAATGGAAAATGATAATGACAATGACAATGAGAACGACAATAACAATGACAATAACAATGACAATAACAATGACAACGACAACGACAATAGAAACGACAATGACAATGACAATAACAATAACAATGACAATGACAATGACAATTACAATAATAATGACAATGACAATGAGAACGACAACGACAACGACAATGGCAACGGCAATGACAATGACAATGACAATGACAATGACAGTGACAACGACAACGGCAATAGCAATGGCAATGACAATGATAATGGAAAATGATACTGACAATGGAAAATAATAATGACAATGACGACGACAATGACAATGGAAAATGATAATGGCAACGATAACGATAACGATAATGATAATGGCACTGACAGCTACAATGAAAACGACAATGACAATTATAATGGCAATGCCAATGACAATGACAATGGCAACGGCAACAGCAACGACAACAGCAACGACAACGACAACGACAACGAAAATGACAATAACAATGAAAAGAATGATACCAACATCAACAGCAATAATAATAACAATTACACATTACATTGCCCGTTGAAAATTCTTTTCTCTGCTAAAGTAAGGTCGTGAGTCTCCCATTTTTGAATATGCAGGAAAGAAGCCAAAAGAACGGCAGCGAAAATGTATGCCTGAAACTGGTTAATTACCTGTATGATCAAATGAACAATTACTAGATGCTAACTTGTTTAAAAAAGTACAAAGATCCTTGCAAACAGAACACACCGCTCCTGACATTTAACAAGTTGAAAACTCGAATGCAATGCAATACATCAGACATATTAAAGATACTTAAATTAGAACACCGGTGCCATTGATTTAATAATTTTATGATGCTACACTAGGCAGAGGCGTACATGAATGAGTTTGAACTGAGCAGCAATGTTGCAAGTGGGGGGTGGCGTGGGGTGAGCTCTCCCTAAAGAAAATGCTCGGAATAAGAAGACAAATGATGTATTCTCATGCTATATTTCAGCCTCCATCTTGCATTTTGCTTGTCATTTTCATACTGCTCATGAGAAATGTTAGGAAACAAAAATAACAATTTTAAATCGTTTTAAAAACCATAGCTTGCTTGGATACGCGCCTGCTAGAAGTGTGTACATTGTGTTTAGAGACAGGCCATGTTTTTCAAAATGTCTGGCTCATAATCGTTGACCATACCCCGTATAGATTTATGATACCTGAAATATTGATTGTTTTAACGATATTTTCTTAAAGCGTTTGTAGGTGTCATAAAACTCTCTCTGACGGTTAACAAATAAGTTTCTGATGGGCAATTGGTTTATCGTGTGAAGATCTAGACTATACTTGTTCCGCTGAGAGACCCCTCTGGGCAATATGCTATAATGAGGTGTTGGTCTCGGTGACCTTATCGTTAGTGATAATCAAGATAATTTATCATATTAACCGGCATAAAGCACTTATTTTGTAAACAATAACAAATCAAATAAAAACAGTTTTTTTTCTGTAATGAAAAGAAGCAAGCCTAGAGGTGTTTTACTTTTGACGAGCTATTACCCAGAAGGACGGATCAGTAACAAAACAGCACGTCAAATCTTTACGGGGCAGTCATATATAATAATAATATTAAAAGACTTGTTTATAACGTATTTAAAATTATATTTGATGGCTTTATATCTTAGATAGTATATCTCAGTTTGATCATGTATGATACTATTACGAAAGAATGTTTCCAAATATTTTTTTTTTAATTTGAATCATTGCTGTAGTGTGTAGTATATATAACTCCAAAGAAACCAAAATGGGGTTTTATTATTATTATTTTCATTATTATCATCATTATTATTATTATTGTTATTATTGTTATTATTGTTATTATTGTTATCACCACCATCACCATCGCCATCATCATCATCATCATCATCATCATCATCATTATCATCATCATCATCATCATCATCATCATTATCATCATCATCATCATCATCATCATCATCACCATGAATACAGTGCGGTGCGGTGCGGTGCGGTACAATACAATGCAATGCAATGCAATGCAATGCAATGCAATGCAATGCAATGCAATGCAATGCAATGCAATGCAATAACAGTAACAGTAACAGTACATTACAGTACAGTACAGTACAGTACAGTACAGTACAGTACAGTACAGTACAGTACAGTACAGTACAGTACAGTACACAATACACAATACACAATACACAATACACAATACACAATACAACATACAACACAACACACAGAAATGAAGAACACAGAAATATCCAGAAACATGAAGCGATGTTTACTAAATTAAAACGACATTTGAACGTCATACATATGCATGCAATATAATTAACTGTTTTGCACTACATTCGACCTAAAACTCAAATTTTTTATCTGTATATATAACTATGTAACGATATAATTATGTAACTATATATCATCAATTTACAACATGTGGTATAACTGATCATTACTGACCAAAAAGGTAGATGCATTTTTGTATGGTTTGTAAAGCAATACACATTTTTTAGACAGGAAGCTGTGCATGTTTGACTATGTTTGACCTTTCATGGGGAATACATGGCGGCTTGGTTTTGTTGCGACGTCTAGTTGTTCTGGTGTGGAGAAAGCACGACAGGACGACATGACGACAAATGTCGAGTGTGTCGTGTTGTCTATAAAGACGACATGACACAAATGTCAAGTTCGTCATGTTGTCTATGAAGACGAAATGGCACCATTCAGCCACTATGGACAGTTTGCTTTGTATACAACGTAGTTTCTTTTTTGGCATAAAACATTCCAATGATACACCTGTATTGTTTAAAGTTCTTAATATATAACGACTCGAAATATGCATTTTAAAAGTTTTTTCCGGACTATACGGTATGTATGCACTGTAAGTCCATTAACAGCATGATGTATACATTAGCATATAAAATGCATATAGCGACATGACATATACATGATGTAAGTTCAAAATGACAATACGACATAAACACTTTAAGGTATATATTAACAGTCACGCACATTTTGCAAGATCCATCTAACGAAACGGCATATCTATCATGTAAGATCCATCTATGCATTGTGTGTACGTCATATGAATATGAATATACGATAAATGCATTGGGTAAGGTCCACATAACGACACTGGACATGGTGCACTTAAATCTAATAACACGACATAAAATGTTGCATTGTGTAATGTCTATCTAGGTTTAAACACATATATCGTATAGTGTAAGGGTCATACAGCGACTAGCCATGTAGCTTTTTCCGTATTAATTACTATTACGATTAGACCCCCCCCCCCCCCCCCTTTCGCCCGCTTGTAAGCTTTTTTTATATTAAATATGAATTATACAACGTCGGACTATATGACATAAGTTGTGTGTGGTGTATGGGCTCTAGCGTCGCTTTCAACATTTTTTAGTTATGGGCGACGGTGTCTATTTTGGACAGTATCACACTGGAGTATCATGTCGCGATAACATGGTATGGTGCCCCTGCCAAACATTTTATATTAACACCCGGAGCCTATCAGATCTAGAGGTATCCTTCAGAGCGCCAAGCGAGGAGGCTCCAAATACCACTTTTCAAGTCTTTGTTATGACCCGGTCGGGAATCGAACCCATGACATTTTGCATGCTGGGCGGACACTCTACCGCTCGACCACACGGCGTTGCAGTTCTAATTATGTAATGTGTACGTGACATGTATACAGTGTGTAAAGTCATTATGATCACTGAGTCTATCTTATGATACGACATTATTCATGTAATAATTTTCACACAGTTAAAAAGCCGACACATAACGACATTGAATTTAAATTGCATATAAGGTTCATATAGCTACACATAAAACAAATTGTATTGGACTAGTATCATAACATTGCATATGATATTACACATATGTGTAATGATTATTTAACGTCAATGAATGCAATGTACGATCAATCAAATGATATGACGGAATTGTGTAACAATCCATATAACAAATGACATATGCAGTGTGTAATGTCCCTATCACGACATAAATGTATATGCATTGAAATAAGCTCCATATGTGGGAACGACATATATGTTGTGTTAACGATGTGTTTAGTACATATCACATCATGTTAAATGAATTATGTGAGGTTCTTATGGCGACATGGCTGGATATAGCGACATAAATATGCACTGTGTAAGGGTCCATTATAACGACATGAAATATGTATTGTGTAAGGTTCGTATGACATAACGACGACATGCCATATGACATGTTTATTGTATAAATTTCGTATGACATAACGACGACATGCCATATGCCATATGTTTTGTGTAAGGTTCGTTATTATATAAGACCTCATATGACATGTGCATTGTGTAATATTTATTGCATTGTGTCAAGTTTCAGTATATAAAACATTCAGGTGGATAAAATAAGTATGTGGTTAACCTATATCACATTTATTCCAAACAAAAACAAACATTTCATCATATTAAACAAACAACAGTTTAATGAAAATCCGTATGAACTGTTGATGGTCTATATGTACTTGACTAATCGCGAACCGTAACTACTTATGATAATCAATTTAACTCAATCCCAGGAAACAGTGGTTAGATTAACTGATCGTCTGTTAGCCCTTGATGGCATAAAATGACGCTTAATATTCAATCAATCAATCAATCACTTGTGTATAATTTTGCGGTGATACTTGCTCAAATAATTCCCAAAGTACGTCAAGGCTTATACGCATGGCGTATTTAATTCAATTCATATACTGTTTGGTGGGGCGTTCTTTTTATTTGCTTTACTTACACAATGTATAATTTATTAAATAATACAACAAAATTACACACTCTAGTTTATATTAATTTTATTTTATTCTGATTGCAAAAAAACTGCACATTATGGTGTTTAGCGTCGCTTTCAACAATTGTTCAATCATATGGCGACGGTTCTGAACACTGCCATACTGGAGTATCATGCCGCAGATACCCCACCCAGTGACATATACGGACACCGGGCCGACCAGACCTAGAACTATCCTTTAAATGCTGACCGCCAAGCGAAGAAGCTTCTAGTACCATTTTTCAAGGCTTTGGTATGACCCGACCGGGGATCCAACCCACAACCTTTCGCATGCAATTGGAAGTTCTAACCCCTAGATCACCGTTACAGTTCAGAATCTATATGAATCGCTTACGAGTCCGTCTTCCGGGTTGAACAAGTAGTGTGGATTTTTTTTCATTTTTTTATATGAATTACAAGAGACTACCAAATATGAATTACAAGACACTACTAAATATGACTTACAAGAAACTATCAAATATAAATTACAAGATACTATACAAATATGAATTATAAGAGACTATCAAACGTTATACAATACAATTAGCCATATGTGGTTACCAGTTCAAAGTAACACTGTGTATGCTGCTACAAGTAGAGTTTATGTCTATATTAGTAGTAGTAGTAGAAGAAGTAGTAGTAGTAGTAGCAGTAGTAGAAGTAGTAGTAGTAGTAGTAGTAGTTGTTGTTGTTGTCGTTGTTTAAATTTTGATATTTTATCATCATCATGTTTATCATTATTATAGTAAAATTAGAAGTTGGAATATTTTTGCTATTATCACCATTTATATTTATTATCAATGCGTTCATAATTCGATATTTTATTGCATCAGATATTGTAATTAGATTTTGTGAATGTCATTTCACCGTCTCTATACATAATTAGCTTCGAAGTGGCAAAAGTAAGTCTAAACGTACACTAATTAATGGCTGACATGTTTATTTCAGCTTTGATATACTATTCAAAACTAGTATAATAATTAAAGATATTATCATATTCGATTCGATCGTTTAGACACCCGCTTTACCCTCCTTCAGAAGAGAGATTATTTCTGATAATCGTACCATTCCGGTCATTAATTGGACATGTCAGGAGAGGTATTTTATCCGCTACGTCTGCTATTCTCCGATATTTCACGATATGAGGTGCAACAAAACATTAAATACGCGCCGACGTTACCCATATCTCTATCTTCTCGATCATATATACAGAATAATCAACCCCTGACATCGTAATAAAATCGTGTCTTGTATATCAGATCACGTGATCTCGATTGGTATGTAACCAATCGGGTATGCTACCATGCGCTGGAGGGTTTTCCCCGATACAAACCGCGCACCGTGAGACAGTAAAATTTCATCAAGTGTTTTATCAAGGCACCCAGCCCAAGTAGACAATTGTGAAATGTCACGTTTTGAGCGATAATATTAGTTCATACATAATGTATAGGTCGCTCTGATAAACGAGTCATAAAACAATTAAAATCTCGTACATCCAAGATTAAAACTAAATATAAATAATACCTGGTCAAGTGACAATACAGGACGAACTTTTAAATGATAAATTATAAGTAATGTACTTGCCTATTTTGTATCTAATTGCAGATAATAAAAACACCAATCGATCAATAAATGACTTTGCATATTGAAGCATTTTGAATCGGAGAATTTCAGGGATTTTTTTTTCATTTATTTAGGTCACCCTTACTTGATCTAAAGCCAAGTATTATAGCGTATATATCTCTTATAGATTGGCTCTACCAGGGTTCGAATCTACGAAAACCTATTGGGGGGGGGGGGGGGTGTGGTAATCATCACTAGCTGTGTTTATGAGTAGGTAGCTAGCTCACTATATTTGGTCTTACCTAACAATGCATTTGGAGACAACGCAAATATATAATATTAATCGGATAGCAGACGACAAAGTTGTAAAAATATTTAATACTGTTGTCCATATAACGCCTGCTGGACAGGCGTTGATTTAATGCGTACGCAATTCAGAAAGAACCTGTCTATAATTAAAGTTGAATACTTAATACAATGTGACCTTTTCCATTGATAAATCGCTCTAGTTTACTACGTCACATCGGCCGCAGCCAATCGCAGCAAAGTAGCTGACCTAGATTTGTACACTTTAGGGGATTTCCCTTCACACGAAAACTGCGCTGTTATTGGTCGAGACAAAATGTACCACGTGATATTAAATTATGTATTAATACTGGTATATACAGATGTTCTATTAACGATTAGGCAAAACTGTCATAGTGGTTAAGGAGTGAAAACAAACAGTTAGAACATACATGTAGAGAAAAATATAGCATTGGATTAAATTCATTTCATATACAAGGTATGTAGTAATATGCATTGCTTTATTTAACAAGAAATGCTGCAATCAATAATTGCAAATCATTGTTTACCAAATTGTTAGGAAAGTGCGAGGTATCATTCCGCGGCAATTACCACGGATCATTTAATCAGGTGTTCGGTTATTGTAACATCATTTTAACAAAATAAGAATAGTATACCATAAATATATATATTTGATCACTGTGCGACTATTTGCTGAATGCATATGGGTCCAATGCACTTAGTGTGCGGTAGGTTGCTGCACGCGCGTTTATCTCTATTATATGTTTCTAGGAGTGAGTTGATTCGTCATTGTGTTTATAATTATATATATTAAATACTGTTTTTGCTGCGCCTGCGTGACAAGCTACGGTGCAGCTGCACTTATATATCAATAACACATATGTGTATGAAATTACCCTCACATATTATTTTGTTTGGAAAGCAAATTTGCTCATTATTGATTTTAAAATACAACTAGCAGTCAGTGCAACTGATTTTAGAATAAGTAAGGGTGTTGCTTTGCATTTTACTACAAAAGCAATCCTAGAAATAAACACATTTAACGGAATAGTTGGAATCCTTATTTCAAACTCATTCGACTGTACAACGCATTAATTGACTTGACAAAAACAACGAGTGTTTATATAAACGCATGTCCTGAATTAAAGTGGACTGTCACATAATACACAATCAATGTGTGATGCTGCACGCAGATTTATTAAGACAGTGTCAAGATAAAAGACAACTTTGAAAAAAAGCATTACTTGTATTGCATAGTTTAAGTAACTTAAAATGTAGAATACCGCCTCTGATCTGATTAGTAGGCACCAATCTGCAGCATAATTCATATACATGTCTTATGACGTATTGTTTTTCTATGCATATCGGTGCAATATCAAGATTCCTTATTTATTTAATTGTAACTTAAAAATGATATATTGTTTCTCACTACATACAAACTTTATACATACATGCAGTACATCAAATATAGTTTTCTTGTTATAGCTGGTGCGTGATCTTAATATGTTACCTTCTTGAAAATAAAGAGTGGTAGTGGTAGTAATAGTAATAGTAATAGTAGTCGTGGTAGTGGTAGTGGTAGTGGTAGTCGTAGTCGTAGTCGTAGTCGTAGTAGTAGTTGTAGTGGTAATGGTAGTAGTATTAGTAGTAGTAGTAGTGGTAGTGGTAGTGGTAGTGGTAGTAATAGTAGTAGTAGTCGTGGTAGTGGTAGTCGTAGTCGTAGTCATAGTGGTAGTGGTAGTGGTAATGGTAGTAGTATTAGTAGTAGTAGTAGTGGTAGTCGTAATAGTAGTGGTAGTGATAGTGATAGTGGTAGTGGTAATGGAAGTAGTTTTAGTAGTAGTAGTAGTTGTAGTAGTAGTAGTGGTGGTGGTGGTGGTGGTGGTAGTGGTAGTAGTAGTAGTAGTAGTAGTAGTAGTAGTAGTAGTAGTAGTAGTAGAAGCAGAAGTCGCAGTTGTAGTAGTAGAAGTAGTAGAAGAAGTAGAAGTACTATTATTATTATTATTATTATTATTATTATTATTATTATTATTATTATTATTATTATAAATAGTAGTAGTAGCAGTAGTAGTAGTAGTAGTTGTTGTAGTAGTAGTAGCAGCAGCAGCAGTAGTGGTGGTGGTGGCGGCTGCAGTGATAGTAGTAGTATTAGTAGTAGTAGTGGCAGTAGTAGTAGTAGTAGTAGCAGTAGCAGTAGCTGAAGTAGTAGCAGTAACAGCAGCAGCAGCAGTAGTAATAGTAGTAGTAGTAGTAGTAGTAGTAGTAGTAGTAGTAGTAGTAGTAGTAGTAGTATTCAGAACTGACCAGGGATGTTTTGTTCATTATTGTTACGGTGGGCACAATGACTAATAAATTCATTGCAACAGCTCTATTGTATTAAGCATAAACAGAAATGTACTTATCTCGTATTTAAATACACTTCAATAATGACTAATCATGGATAATTAACTGACACTTCAGTCTCTAATTACTGTTATTCGTTGAAGAGATAAAGATCTAGTCTCCGCTTTCTAAATAAATGATCGGATGTCCGTGATTAAGTTTTATATTGTTATCCCTTTCTTCACAAGTGTCTGTTGGAGTAGTTCCTACTAGACGAACTTACAATTTATGCTATTTAAATTACAAGCCAATTGACAGGGATCGACTACATCAACCTTTAGTAATCTGATTGTAGGATAGATTTCAGACCTTGTTCCATATCTACCCACGCAAAAGAGTCCTGCTAAAATACTAAGAACACTTCCCCATCCAAAACCCCACCCCACCCCAACCCTCCACCACCACCACTCCATCCTCTACCAAACCTCAAAAATGTGTCACCTTTCGATATTTTTTTTAATATTTCGTTAAGATTTTCTCATATTTTCAAAAATATTAACTACAAACCCTATTTCGAAATCTGGGGCCAGGCAAACAAACAGTAAAGATAGTTTTATTGATGATGACCGTACAGCGATAACATCTGTATTTGGATGGTTGCTTTTTTTTGGGGAAAAAAATAGAATCAAATATCTTTCATGCAGCTTAGATGCGTCTTTATCCACATTCTCACGCTATCATCCCGGCCAGATATCTGATTTCATTGTACTTGAAAAATATACCTCTTACATTTAAATAAAAACGTATCTTTCAAAATGAAAAATAACATACCGAATAGACCATTTGAATAGATTCTAAAAACATATCTTGTAACTATTATTTAAGCAAATAAATAATTTAAATCTTATCATAAAAACGATATTTACTTATTTCTTCTAAAGTTTCATTATACTGTCTGTTTATACACGCAAGGGTTGATATTCAACTACGACCTTTTTTGCATTTTGCACGGGTATTTAGGGAAGACAAAAGCGCCTAAAATTTCAATACATTGTCTCTTAGCATTTTACACGTGAACAATTAAAATATACTGAGCGGAGAAGCTAACCCGTCAACGGTCATTTTATGAACCTGATATTTTATGTATTTTTCCAAAAGTATAAAAGCAATTTTCTAAAAATTTGGACTTGAATATGAAAAAACATTTTGGTTATGTAAAAAAAAAAAAATTGTCAGTTTATGTCCTATTCAAACTTTAGATTCGCTGCTCTCTATTTTGACGAAAATGTTGGAAATACAAAAGTGGGGGGGTAGCTGTTCCGTACAGTATATTAAGATCTCATCTTACTATGCAATGGTAAGATAAACTTAATTGTCCAAAAGAATGGTTTTATAAGAAAAACTTAAATTCTTGGTTAGGTATGTCCACATAGATGTTTTATAGATATAGGCCCTGTAGTTGTCACGTGATATGATTATTGATATTACTTGCATCCATTTCGTTGAAGTTCGTTTTTTTATTGACACTGTTTAGGTTCATGTTCACTGTGAACGTATTTTTGTCAACGCCAGAACTAATGTAATTTTGAATTATTCATGCACACTCATGCGATACTTCACTAGCGGAATCAGATGGGGGTGGGGGGGATCCGGACCCCTCGTAATATTCCTGAAATATTGCTAAATAGCAGCGTTTCAGCAAACAATATAATATATTGAACCCATCGTGTATGGTGAACACCCTTGGATCCGCCTATGTTATGAACATACCTTTAATATTACCTAAATTATCATATTTTTTCTTCTGTTATTCACTCTTATAAATGTCAAACGACACAATGGTTAATTGATTTACAGAGAGTGACGGTTTATGGGCAATTCATTGTTAAAACATTAACCCTCGTCGTTATGTATTTGGCCGGTAGCTATGTCGTGCGTCACGTGATGTATATGCGTAATTAGCCAGGCCATCACGTTGACAGAAGCAGCTCTGATTGGTTGAAATCGTCGCCATGTCATATGATTACTATTTCGCCTAGCAAGTGTATTTATTAAACGTAGGCTCAGTTTTAAATAGATAGCCTGACACCTTGATCTTGTTAAGAAAGATTACATTGTGTAAACTTATATAAAATATCGCCACATCTAGACAGTAAAACACGAAACAAAACCTTCTTATTATTTCAGATAAAAACCGCAGAAAACAATGGAAATGGAATCCAGGATGTCTTTACAGTCGGTTAGTTTTTGAAAGTTTTTTTGTTATATCAAGTAATAGACCATATCACATATTGAAGTTAAAATAATCGCTTATGTAAGATGAAAGTGATATGAGATACGGAATACGTCAAGGTATTGCATAATATGATATAAAAAAAGTATTACCGTATTCAAATTTAAATAATTGTTTGAACAAAATATCTTGATTTGAGTATTCAGCGTCATTTTTATGCCATCGAGGACTGTTAGAGAATCAGTTAACCTGACCATTCTTTCTTGGGTGGTTAACCAGTACTCGAGAACACCCATGTAACTGATAACCTATATACACATATACATAATCGTCTGGCTAACTCGGTTTATCAATTATCCATTTATCCAACAAATCAATTATGTTTTCAAACAACCAATCTCACAATTTCAGTTGCCCGACTCGGATGTTTTCTCACCGTGTTCGATTGACCATCAAGACGTTTTCATGTACGAAGATGATAAGAGAGTTGTGCCGTGTGTGAGGGGCGAATCAGACAGCCCGACGTACCTGGACATATCTACTAGCAAGTCTTCATCCTTCCCGTCAATGAAACAAGGTACGTTAGCAACCACAACCACCGGAAATGTGTCGTGTATCTGAATATGGGCTTCAGAGTGATCTGAGAAGGTGTCACAAGATTATTTACCTGACACACGTGGTTTCGAGTCAAACTCGGTTCAAAAGCATTAGTTGAGAAATATCGGCGGATCTACTCAGATTCTCTCCGAGGTCTCCCTCCACCGATACCACGGAATGTCATATAATAACATGTGATTTGGTGGACATGGCGTTGAAACTCTTAATATATTTATAACCTTCTTTCGTCATATATGTATAGACCATATTGCAGAGTAGTTGAAACAACTCGTGTGGTCAAAAGAAATTTTGCGGTAACTGAGTTTTTGTTTCGTTAATCTTTTTAGAACTAGACACCGACACACTAATGAGCTGGACACAGAAGCATCCCGAACATTGGTCTCAGAACGAGATTCTAGATTGGATCTACTTTGTTGCCAGCACCATAGAGGTGGACCCGACTACTATCCGAGGTGAAGGGTTTCAGAATATTACAGGGCCGGAACTCTGTAGAATGTCTTTGGAAGATTTCCAAAAACGTGATCCAGTCAATGGGCAATGCTTTTTTGACATGTTCAGAGCTTTACACAAGGATGGTAAGTGCAATAGCCAATACTTTACTAACACAAGATTAGCATATTTTATAAGCACAATTTAAGTGACTCATCGAATTGGATTAGTCACACTTTGTTTTATTACTTCATGACAGAATTCGACTTAATGTTATATAAAAGTTCCTTGTGGTCACCACACGCCTCTCTTCTCAACATTTAAAGTAGACGAAGGCCAATAACTCGAACGAACACTCATTTTGAAGTCGAAATAGAAACTGGATAATAATTGCCAAAATTTGTCGAAAAGTTTATTATTAGTTTCCTTACTGCAAGTTTAAACAGTGACACACAGCTAAATATTCTCCGTGTCTGTTTCAGCTATTTTCATTGGACCACTGGCCGGTGATTTTAACCAGCCAGATCCGTATTGGGATTATTCAGCACGCCAAGACATTAAAACAGAGCAACAGTACGACAACCAGGAACAAGAATCGACTGATAGTGTCACCAGTAAGTTTTTTTTAACTTTTGGTGTATCTTTGTGATTTTGCCTGTGTGTTTATAGATGTGTGTGTTCATTTTCTCTACATGTCCACATAGGAGGCGTGTATCTGTTTAATAATTAATAATAAGAGAGAAAGATTGACAAAAGTAATTAAATGAAACTTTATTGTTCTGGGTCCAACCACAAACCACTCTTTATTCACTTTGTATTCAGGAAAAATGGCACATACCATAATACTTCAACAACAAAAAATCACGTAAATAGCGGTTTGTATATATTAAGATATTTTATTTAATGGAAAGAAAAACATTCATATATATTAATATTTATTTGAAATGGCATGTTTCAATGGAGAGAAAAAACACACACTTATAGCGCTTTGTGAATGTTCTGTTGTCTCTATGTTTTGCACTACATGTTTATTAATCTTTTCAGTTCAGTCTAACGTCTCTAACATTAGTGTCTCACTAAATTCACTTTGCATAGAAGTCTAGTATATCACCCTTCCCAACCTTACCGCTTACTAACTCATCTTTTCTTTCTTTTTTCTCCGTTAACCTCACTATCGACATATACTTGTACATTATGTAAAGGCAATGTCCATGTATCATTTTCAACATATGTATCTCTCTTGCAATGTTTTCTATGTCTAAAACATCTAAGTCATGAGTGTTGAATTTTAGCCGAACATACGTGTAGCAAAGTAAGTCAAAGTCAAGCTTGTATCTATGCCAGCCGATCCAAATGTGTCAGGTCTGTTGCTAGAAAAAATAAACTTGTATCTAAGTAAGTCACGCTTTTTTCTAATCAAGTCTGTCACGTAGCTAAGCATATCAATCATGTATACTGTATTACTTTAGAAAAGTTGTTCTTTAGCTAGCTCATTTTAACAAACATATCAAATCAACGCTGCTATTTTGGAAGTACAATGTATCAACAAGTATTAATAAAAGGCTGCCTTGAATTAGCATTTCTAGTAATTACAAATACATTCACATGTATGTATGTCAAGAAATTTTCATTCGTGTTTTTTTTTTAAGTTAACAAATTTGACCATTGATATCAAAATTTAAAGATGGTACAATGATATCTATATATTGATATCATATTGGTATTGTCGAAAAGACAAATACTAGAATAATGCAGAAACGGTTACTGTTTTTAAACTGTTTTTTTAAATTGTGAATTTATTGAAAATATTAGATTTAATTATTTCACAAGATATCACGACAAGTGCTTGATAGCTTGAATAAGGTCAGGTTAATACACGTGCATTTCGTGTGCATGTTATTCCAACCAACTCAGTGTTCACTGCTCTATTTTCAGAGCTGTTAGATTGCCAAATGTTAAGTGATAAAGAAATGCAAGTGATGGTGGGGAAATACTGGTATACTGTTGATTGCGCCAGCCTCAAGGACTTTGATGAAGCATTGCACGAGGTGGCCGAAAATTACACTCAATGGCCTATTGATAACGGATACGGCGGCTCTGGTAAATAGCTTTGTTACGTCATCATTTCCTGACAGTTACGTCATAATTTCCTCACAGTTGGTTGATTACCACTAAATCTAGTTGAAACAAGTTTGAGCAAATATTACATCGCATCCAATTTCGTTAAATTGACTATCATTTGTATGCCTTTTTAGAGGACTTCTATGCAAAAGTGTTTTCATGCTTCATTTTCTGTTTTGTTTTGTAGTTTGTTGTGTTTTGAGTGTTGTCAAATCGTATATCTGAATTTAATATTGGTAAATTATACGAAAACCACTATTTAATTGAAATAAACATCATTTTAGATTCAGAATCCATGAGCGATGCGTCAGAAATTGAAATGGCCAATACGTCAGTCTACTCCTCTAGAATTTACCGAGATAAAAAATACTCTACCGGAAGTGACGTATTGTCTGATGACGAATATCCGCTAATTGTACCGACAACAGTTGAGAAGCCGACGAAAGCAAGAAAACCCAGTACACCCAGGAAGAAGCCAACTGGTGAGCAGAATAAACAGCAAAATCGCGGCAGGAAACCTGGCCAAAGTAAGCCACGTGATTTCCTGCCATATCTATGTAATGTAAATCTTTACAAAATAATAAAGATATACTTAAGTTACTGGCTATAATCTGTATCATGTGATGTGAATGTTTCTCTTCAATTTGAATAGTGCTGTAGGTCTTGTTTTTGTTAATATGTATCATCAGTTGACCTAAATATGCTTTATTTTATTTTGCAAGAATGTAATATGATATATTATTTTACTTTCAGTTTCAAAAGGAAATCATTTGTGGGAATTCATCCGAGATTTGCTCAAAGATCCCAAATTCAATCCACATTTACTGAGATGGGAAGAAAAAGAGACGGGTGTATTCAGATTTGTCCAAAGCGAGGCGGTTGCACAAATGTGGGGTAGAAAGAAAAACAATCCAGGAATGACGTATGAGAAATTAAGCAGAGCTATGAGGTTAGTTTCGAATAAAATGTCAATCTAATTGTTTTACTCATTCATTTGTAGATATATTGAAATATGTTTTGAGTAGACGTTATTTCATCAAACCTTGGAACTAAAACTTGTACATAACTCTATTTTATTTGAATATTCAAATAAAAAAAGTAATCACAACAGAAACGAACAATGAAATACTTCTAATAAAAACGTTATTTTTTTTGTACATTTTTTACAGTTATATATATAGTCTGAAGAGTTTAAGCTTTGGGTCTTGGATTCAAGTATTTGATGAAATAATGCCGGCCTTCTGAAGAGAAATATTGTTTTTAAATAGCATACTGTCACGCATTGGTTTGCATGATTATGTCATCGGTAGGGTGTAAAGGATGTTTTCATTATGTTGTTGCATGGGCTAGGGCACTTTTTAGCAAATGCATGCTTTATTGTTTTTAATGTTGAAAGTTTGACGGGTAAATCTAAATGTATTTGGTGCTATAATATAAATAATGGCGATATTTATAAGCACATACGTTGATACAGGCTTTATGGAAGGAATACTTGGAAGGGTATGGCTGTAGATATGGATAATGTTATGTAGCGTTTACACTTTAACATTGCATTGTCGTCCATGTTAAAGTGGTGTAGGGAGATAATAAAAGGAGAGTATTCAATATTGGAGATAATAATAATAATAGAAGTATATTCAACGAGAGAGGTAATAATATATAAAAGTATTCAATAGGGGAGATATGAAAATAGAAGAGTACTTAAAAGGGGAGATAATAATAATAATAATAGAAAAGTATATTAAATGAGGGAGATATAAATATAGAAGAGTACTCAAAAAGTGGAGATCATAATAATGGAAGAGTATTCAATAATATAGACGGATATTCAACGAGGGAGATACAAATATAGAAGAGTACTAAAAAGGGGGAGATCATAATAATAGAAGAATATTCAACAAGGGAGATAATAATATAGACGGATATTCAATAAGGGAGATAGTAATAGAATATTACCCCATGAGGAAAATAATCATAATAGAAGGGTATTCAATGAAAGATAAAAAAGTAAGGAGAATAGAGCTTGCATGTTTATTTAGTGACTTGCTGAATTTTCACTAGAATAACGTATATTATCAACGTCAAAATAATGGGATGACATAGTGAATGGAATCGGAACATTTTATTATTTAGTAGTATATAATAAACCTTTGTCTTGAGGCAAATACGTTACAGGACGTTCAGAGACTGCATGGTATACATGTAAACATACAATAAACATTTTCCATTTAATAGGTTTTGTCGAACTGCTGGCTACTTTGCTGAGGTTCCTAAAACGGGCAAATTTCCCAAGAAATTGTGCTTCCGTTTTGGCGTGAAAGCTTTCGGCTGGAAGGACTAAAGGACTAAAGCACGGCAGCTTTAGGTTAATATATTACACACCGCGTGTCGTCTGCTTCCGCGCTTTTACTAACATGTACATTGTACAATATATCAATCTCAAATCTAGTGCAATAACACATCCTGTATTACATTTAATTTAGGTGAAAATGTAAACAAAGTTTAATCTTAATTGCAAAAGATGCAGTTGTGAGCTTTTGAGCATATGACTCTGAACCTCAAATTATTTTAGTAAAATCAAAGAACTACACAGACTTTTCATGAAAGTGGTTTTGACAAGTATGGATTATTTAACCAATCCATATTTTGTTTATTTAGCACTTGGTGAAAAACGGGTCCACCAGTCAATCAGAATGTTCATTTTATTTTACCAATCAGAGCGTTTGTTTAAGGATGATATACGGGTGTCTATAGCACTAGATTGTACTTGCTTCTGCTACATGTTTTTGTCGTCTGTGTGTTTTTGCCTGCGTTCGTGTAGATTAGTTCTGCTACTTGTCACCAATCTATATAGATAGTCGTCTGCAGTTTTCCACTTCATCCTTTACACTATACGAGAACCTGAACATTTACCTTCTCAATCTCTTCTAAAACTGTCATAATATATCGGAATAATTATAATCTCCAAAATGTATCTGACAACCCTTTTCGAACTTTCCATCTTTTAATAACTCCCACATATGTAATCGCCTTCTTATGAAAACAATATATCCTTAACTTTCCATTTCGTCTACCTTGATAACAAATCCTTATTCTCGTAGACCTAGCGTACTATTTGCACCATTCCTGAAAGCTTACTTTACTATAACACGTCTAATTATCCTTCCTACCTTTAACACTGTGTGGTGTGATTCTGTTACTTCATTCCATTTTTCCAATACGAAATATTCATTCCTTATTTTCTACTTTGAAATAATTAAAATTTTAAACACTTCGTATTGTTAAGAGATTATATAAATATAAATGAAACAAATAAAAATAAATAAACTCCATGTTCTTATTTAAATACGTACATTCGTGCTAAGAGAACAATGATTTGCGTGTATGATGGTGATTTGTGGTTTTGTATATTCGTACGCGTTATATAAAAGCATGATATCTGTAAAGGTTGTGGTAGTCTGCTTCATAAATATATTTATTTATTTTTTTATTAAAAAAACTTATTCAGAATTCTTTCCATTATTGTTAAACTTGACTTTTACTTCTTCAGGTATTATTATAAGAGAGGTATCCTCGACAGAGTGGACGGCAGGAGACTTGTCTACAAGTTCGGCCTTAACTCTCACGGCTGGAAATAAATCCTTGTTCCCATGTCGGCAGGGTCTTCTAGAACCTCTTCGTCAACCATTCGTTTGGTCAGAGCGAAGTTAGCACGTGACAAATGCGGTCGTAATTACCACAAAGTGGCAACTTACTAACTCCATGTAGTGTCGTAAAATTCAGTGTCTGAAACAAGAGGCGCTTGCAAAGCGTCGTGGAGGTGTCAGTGAAACGCTTAACGAAAACAATACTGGACAGGACAATCACGGCTCAAACTTTCAATACTTGTGCCTAATATGTGTTTTGGTTATTTATATTTTTGTGTGATTTGTCAGTTATATATTTCACCTTGGAATTCAATTCCATGACGAAGGAGAACATATTACATTCGAATCTCCTTGTTTCATTTACCATTCCAGATCAAACACATTCCTTCACTATCGATCATCCTCGAACGAAGTCATCCGCATGACCAATGTCGTAAAACGATTTCACAACAAAAACAGTATCTTTTTTAATATGGCTGCCATTCCTATTTTAAGTAATATATCTTCATCGTGTTCCCCATAGCAACAGCAGTGATGAATGTAACAAACAACGACTTCATAAATTGACAATTGACAGAGAAATATCTATACGAACATTATTATATTTCAATATTTACCAATTTGTAAATTACAATCAGTGCGCGTGAAAAAAAGCAATATCGGAACTGGCAAGATTGTAAGGTTCTCTTTCATAAATGTTAATTAAACTGAGTGTAAATCGTATTATAAACGGTGTAGAGTATTTTGTTAGTAATACACGCTATCAACATTCTTCTGTACCGTTTACCTTAGACGATGATTATGTAAATACGTGAACCATTGGCTGTAACCAGGGCTACGTTCAGTTCAGTTAAACTTGTTTACCATGTTTGTTAACGAAAACGTTGCTACAACGGCGCTGTCATCTCATTTCTCTTTTAAGTCACTAGATTAAATATAAGCACTTGTTAAACATTGTTAGCGAACGTTAAAAGCGAACATGTCGTTCAATCGACTTGTATCATCAAACGTTTTCAAACACATCAAACATTTAACCGAACTGAACGCAGCTAAGCTACATTTATTCATTTACTCACCTTTGTTGGCATCAACGGGTCTTGTGCAATACAATAAAAGAATGTTCATATGTAAATTATATTGATAATTAACTATTGACTAAAAATTGATTCAAATGATTAAATATTATTTATTGTGTCAAGTAATGTTAACTATTTTTGTACGTAAATAAAATTGTGAAATTAACTGTATAAATACGAGTTTTTGTTATTTCCCTGCTAATTTAATGGGCAATCGTTAGTTAAGTCTGCCCATGCTAGACTGATTGTCCATTGATAAATTTTATTGTTCATATTCCATGATGGCTGGTTCGGTGGTAGAGCGTCCGTCTCACATGCCAACAGTTGTGGGTTCAATCTCATTCCGTTTAAAATGATATTGACATCATTTCCGTTTAAACGCTTTTCATTTAAAGAAAAATTCTTTTGTCTCGGCTTCAGTATTATGTGACTGACTCGGTATTATATCATTTGCATTTGGCTTGACGTCAGCAATGACAGAAAAGTTGTAGATGACGTCACCGGATGTCAGTGGAATGTGGCTGGGTGGGTCATCATACCTTGTGTATTTGGCTTGACCTCAGCAACTACAGGATTGTTCTAGGTCTGGTCGACCCGGTGTCTGTATAACGTGACTGGGTGAGGTATCATCCAGAAATCGTAAAAATATAACTGAAAAATTGTTGAAAGCAACGCTAAACACAATACAATACAATACAATACAATACAATACAATACAATACAATACAATACAATACAATACAATACAATACAATACAATACAATACAATACAATACAATACAATACAATACAATACAATACAATACAATACAATACAATGCACAATACGATGCACAATGCAATGTAATACAATGTAAATTTGTAATGCAACGCAATGCAGTTCAATACAGTGCAGTACAGTACAGTTTTCCAGTCAAGATTGATGTGTTCAAATGAGTTTTCTTTTTAAACAAATATGATGATGGTGAAGATGATGATGATATTGGTGGTGCTGCTGATGATGATGATAATGATTATGATGATGTTGATGTTGATACTGATGATAATGATTATGATAATGATGATGACCTGACGATGATGACGATGGCAACACATAAAAATGCATCGACTTTGAATGCAATAAACAATTCACTGAGAGGGTTAAAATCGGAATTTAAAAAGACAAAAAATCCAAATAAAAAGTTCAATCTTGAAAAAAATACTCATCACCGATTCTACATTTATACGGATTGTCGAGAAAATTTGTTTTTAAAATGAGTATTGCTAATTTTTTAAATTTTTAAATGAATTTCACTTATTTACACGTATCGGACAGGTCTTTATATCTAAAGAAACGTCTTACCGCACAGAAATATTACTCCCCAGGTAATTGTACAAGAAATTTCATATCTAGGAATGTATGAAGAGTCTTTATATTTACAAACGTATAACCACATGAAGATATTGCTACCCAGGTAGTTGTACCGCAAATTTCACATCTAGGAATGTATAAACATTCTTTATATCTTCAACCGTATAACCACACGGAGATATTGCTACCCAGGTAGTTGTACAGCAAATTTCACATCTAGGAATGTATATAAACATTCTTTATATCTACAACCGTATGGCCACATGGAGATATTGCTCCCCAGGTAGTTGTACCTCAAATTTCACAACTAGGAATGTATAAACATTCTTTATATCTACAACCGTATGACCACATGGAGATATTGCTCCCCAGGTAGTTGTACCGCAAATTTCACAACTAGGAATGTATAAACATTCTTTATATCTACAAACGTATAACCACATGGAGATATTGCTCCCCAGGTAATTGTACCGCAAATTTCACAACTAGAAATGTATAAACATTCTTTATATCTACAACCGTATGAGCACATGGAGATATTGCTCCCCAGGTAGTTGTACCGCAAATTTCACAACTAGGAATGTATAAACATTCTTTATATCTACAACCGTATGACCATATGGAGATATTGCTCCCCAGGTAGTTGTACCGCAAATTTCACAACTAGGAATGTATAAACATTCTTTATATCTACAAACGTATAACCACACGGAGATATTGCTTACCAGGTAGTTGTACCGCAAATTTCACATCGTTAAATGTATAAACATTCTTTATATCTACAAACGTATAACCACACGGAGATATTGCTACCCAGGTAGTTGTACAGAAACTTCACATCTAGGAATGTATAAACATTTTTCATATCTACAAACGTATAATCACATGGAGGTATTGTTCCCCAGGTAGTTGTACCGGAAATTTCACATCTAGGAATGTATAAACAATCTTTATATCTACAAACGTATAACCACACGGAGATATTGCTACCCAGGTAGTTGTACAGCAAATTTCACATCTAGGAATGTATAAACATTCTTTATATCTACAACCGTATAATCACATGGAGGTATTGTTCCCCAGGTAGTTGTACCGGAAATTTCACATCTAGGAATGTATAAACAGTCTTTATATCTACAAACGTATAACCACGCGAAGATATTGCTTACCAGGTAGTTGTACCGGAAATTTCACATCTAGGAATGTATAAACAATATTTATATCTACAAACGTATAACCACACAGAGATATTGATACCCAGGTAATTGTACCGGAAACCTCACATCTAAGAATGTAAAAAGAGTCTTTATTATAGGTGTCGCGCTAGTTTTTAAAAGAGGAATAAAAACCTTCAAAAATACAAATTTATTATTGATAGGATTTCATCACAACGAAGACTTTACATTATTTGCTGCACTTTTTGTCTTTATAGTTTCGTCTATTTACCAAGTTATGTCCCTTTCCAGATTGCGGAAAAGTTACTTGTATGCAAACACATTTGGATACATTTTACTTTAAATTCAGATAAAGTTAAAAAAATACACGTTGCTTGAAACGTGAGTTAAATGGCGCACGTTCGAATAATAAAACAGAGTCGTCTGCAGCATTTCCTTTTGCATTAAATATCAGAGAATGGTTATACTCTGTATATAACAAGTCCATCTACAGAAACCAGTCCCGCCCCACACCCTCACCCCCATAATGTTTATAACGAAATAATCTGCTGAAACTCCATCTCCCACCCCCACCCCCATAATGTTTATAACGACATAATCTGTTGAAACCGAATTTCCCACCCTTACCCCCATAATGTTTATAACGAAATAATCTGTTGAAACCGAATTTCCCACCCTCACCCCCATAATGTTTATAACGAAATAATCTGTTGAAACCGAATTTCCCACCCTCACCCCCATAATGTTTATAACGACATAATCTGTTGAAACCGAATTTCCCACCCTCACCCCCATAATGTTTATAACTAAATAATCTGCTGAAACTCCATCTCCCACCCCCACCCCCATAATGTTTATAACTAAATAATCTGCTGAAACTCCATCTCCAATCCCCATCCCCAATAATGTTTTTTCTCATCATATTTTAGTAGTGTAGAAGTTGACAAACAATATAATGTAAATTTTCTTCCTTCATTGAACCTTTCCTGAATGACTGACAAGCATACAAACAAAAATCAATGGAGGGCTTTACACCTTATGTGTGCGTCGCTACCCGCCCAATTATGTAAATAACGACTCCGTCTTATGATATTGACACTAATGTCTATAACGAAACATAAATATGGAGACCAACTACTAGTATACAGCAGGGGCAAGTTAGAGGTGTCCTCATAGAGATGGTAACCCCAATTTATCACAATTACTGGATTTTAAATGTTTTTAAATTCCTGTCTCATGTACGTAACTGTCCAACTGTGCAGATGATTTAGCCCAGTTTATATGAGCTGTAAAAGTACACTATATATAGACAACAATGGCTCACAAATAAATTTGCTTTCGTCCACGATTAAAAGGAAAAAGCTCGTCTACTTGAAATAAGTTGGAAAACATAGTAAGCCTTCCACAGCACCGTACTGTTCGAAATTTTTCCTCCTGTTTCAAGAACGCTTATTGTAGCAACGTTTACTTTTAAAATTACGCTAAATGTTAAAAACTAAATAATAAAACTAAACGCTTAATGTTAAAACTTCCGCTAAATGTTAAAACGTACCTGCCGCAAATGTTAAAACATACCTCCCGCAAATGTTAAAACCTTAAACGTTACATGTTGAAATATTTTTAACTAAACAGTAAAATGTAAAAACTAGAAAAAAATAAAGTAATAAATTAAAAGGTGTCTAATCCTGTGAACTGTCCATAAAATATGGCCTATGGGAGATGTTTAAATGTCATAAAATTCCTCCTTTTTAACCACTTTTCTTATAATCATTATATAGATAAATAAAAGTGCACATACAAACATGAAATGTAACGCACACTATGTAGATAGTCAATCAATAGTATAAAAGGTGAATAGAAACAGTGTGTACAGCTGCTGTTTAACCATCGGTAATATAAAAAGTGAGTATAAATAGTGTTAACAGCTGCTGTTTAACCATCTGTAGTATAAAAAGTGAGTAGAAACAGTGTGTACAGCTGCTGTTTAATCATCTGTAGTATAAAAGGTGAGTAGAAACAGTGTGTACAGCTGCTGTTTAACCATCTGTAGTATAAAAGGTGAGTAGAAACAGTGTGTATAGCTGCTGTTTAACCATCTGTAATAGAAAAGTGAGAAGAAACAGTGTGTACAGCTGCTGTTTAATCATCTGTAGTATAAAAGGTAAGTAGAAACAGTGTGTACAGCTGCTGTTTAACCATCTGTAATATAAATGGTGAGTAGAAACAGTGTGAACAGCTGCTGTTTAACCATCTGTAGTATAAAAGGTGAGTAGGAATAATGTGTACAGCTGCTGTTTAACCATCTGTAGTATAAAAGATGAGAAGAAACAATGTGTACAGCTGCTGTTTAACCATCGGTAGTATAAAAGGTGAGTAGAAGCAGTGTGTAAAGTTGCTGTTTAACCATATAAAAGGTGAGTAGAAACAGTGTGTACAGCTGCTGTTTAACCATCTTTAGTATAACAGGTGAGTAGAAACAATGTGTACAGCTGCTGTTTAACTATATGTAGTATAAAAGGTGAGTAGAAACAATGTGTACAGCTGCTGTTTAACCATCTGTAGTATAAACGGTGAGTAGAAACAGTGTGTACAGCTGCTGTTTAACCATCTGTAGTATAAAAGGTGAGTAGAAACAGTGTGTACAGCTGCTGTTTAATCATCTATAGTATAAAAGATGAAAAGAAACCGTGTGTACAGCTGCTATGCAACCATCTGTATTAGTATTATAGTTACTACATTGTCATATTCATTTTATTTTCGTTTTCGAAGAGGCTAGTTACACTTGCGGATACAGAGAGGGGATATTGGTCTGGAACGCGCGCTCTCTCTCTCTCTCTCTCTCTCTCTCTCTCTCTCTCTCTCTCTCTCTCTCTCTCTCTTCCTCTCTCTCTCTCTCTCTCTCTCTCTCTCTCTCTCTCATTCTCTCTCTCTCTCTCTCTGTATCTCTCTCTCTCTGTGTCTTTCTCTGTCTGTCTGTCTGTCTGTCTGTCTGTCTGTCTGTCTGTCTGTCTGTCTGTCTGTCTGTCTGTCTGTCTGTCTGTCTGTCTCTCTCTCTCTCTCTCTCTCTCTCTGTCTCTCTCTCTCTTTCTCTCTCTCTCTCTCTGCACCCTGAAATCCTGAAATATCAAAGGAATAACGCAAAATATGATTATCTTGACTTTTTGAAGGAAACAAATAGAAGAAGTCATGCTTCTGTATACTTGATATTAACTTGCAAGTTTGTTTCTTAGTCTGTAAACTATAGCACCTTTCATAATGAAACTCTAGATCGGAAGCCTTAGTAAAAGAATGGCTCTGTTTGTAACAAAAAGGTCAACTTCACGACTGTGTAATATATTTAAATTTAAATGGTACAAACTTCACATGGGAACTGTAAGGCCTGGCGAATAGCGTCTATCTATTTTTCTCTACGCGTGAGCTAAATTCCACAACGGGTATGTATTACATGTACAAGATCGAATTAAACTTGAAGTAATGACAGATGAATGGAGATTTTTAGAATTTTTTGCATCATTTTCGTATTATTCTGTGTTTTCTCAAAAGATGGTTTGTTTTAGATTCATTGATATATCACTATTTGTTATTTTTTTGTAGCGTAATTATAATGAGAAAAAATCACACATCAATTCTATAATATATTGCTTTTCATTCGTCACAAAAATGAGATTTTTTTTAATATTGCTCGAAACAGACATGACGTTCCTTCTAAGATAATGATCGCATTCTCCAAAAAATGATTTTATTTTTTTAATGGAATAGAAAAGGTATGTTTCATTATCAACACATCAATTGAAAGGTCAGACAAAAACTTATCTCCATTAATAGTAATAAAGTGTTTTGTTGTCAACCGTTGTACATGCTTACTGTTGTTGTTTTTTTTGTGGTGTTAGAAATGTTTCAAATAATTGATACTTTTTTTCGACATTTTTAATGTCGCCATGGACTGTATTTATAAACTAAAATTAACGCGGATCATTGGACCGACCGACCAACGGACCGACAGAGACAGACAAACAGGCAGACGACTGGTAGGCAGGACTCTCAAGACTAGCTACAAATGTAACCATAAATATAACCGTTATCATACCCACATCAGCGTGTTGAAACACGGTCATGTGACCCAATTATTCATGAAATATAACCAGTATCATACCAGTCTGATCATACCCAAACCTCTCAAGAACTATCTTAAAGGGCATTTTTTATGAAAGAACGTAATCTAATTCTCAAGCATTGTATTTCACATTCTGGTCATGTCGATACTTACGGAATGTTTTATGTTTTAACTGTTCCAGTTTGAAGAGAATTGTTGTTGTTGTTTTTCTGTGACTTGCGGAAGGAAATGTGGTCCTACTTAGGTTTATTATGAGACATTCATCCAATATAGAAATGGATATCAGATATACAACCAACCTACATATTCATCCAATATAGAAATGGATATCAGATATACAACCAACCTACATATTCATCCAATATAGAAATGGATGTCAGATGTACAACCAACCCGCATATTCATCCAATATAGAAATGGATATCAGATATACAACCAACCTACATGTTCATCCAATATAGAAATGGATGTCAGATGTACAACCAACCTACATATTCATCCAATATAGAAATGGATATCAGATATACAACCAACGTACATATTCATCCAATATAGAAATGGATGTCAGATGTACAACCAACCCGCATATTCATCCAATATAGAAATAGATATCAGATATACAACCAAGCTACATATTCATCCAATATAGAAATGGATGTCAGATGTACAACCAACCTACATATTCATCCAATATCGAAATGGATATCAGATATACAACCAACCCGCATATTCATCCAATATAGAAATAGACATCAGATATACAACCAAGCCGCATATTCATCCAATATAAAAATAGACATCAGGTATACAACCAAGCCGCATATTCATCCAATATAGAAATAGACATCAGGTATACAACCAAGCCGCATATTCATCCAATATAGAAATAGACATCAGGTATAGAACCAAGCCGCATATTCATCCAATATAGAAATGGATATCAGATATACAACCAAGCCGCATATTCATCCAATATAAAAATAGACATCAGATATACAACCAAGCCGCATATTCATCCAATATAAAAATAGACATCAGGTATACAACCAAGCCGCATATTCATCCAATATAAAAATAGACATCAGATATACAACCAAGCCGCATATTCATCCAATATAAAAATAGACATCAGATATACAACCAAGCCGCATATTCATCCAATATAAAAATAGACATCAGGTATACAACCAAGCCGCATATTCATCCAATATAGAAATAGACATCAGGTATACAACCAAGCCGCATATTCATCTAATATAGAAATAGACATCAGGTATACAACCAACCCGCTATTCATCCAATATAGAAATAGACATCAGGTATAGAACCAAGCCGCATATTCATCCAATATAGAAATAGATATCAGATATACAACCAACCCGCATATGCATCCAATATATAAATGGATATCAGATATACAGCCAACCTGCATATTCAGTTAAACCGCTAAAACATGTTTCACGGCGGATGTGTAGGCGCGCATTTGCATTTTTGTTTGATTTGTGTGGGCAGGCGATTAGTGTTTATCAGAAGAATATGCCGTGGGTACCTTATTAAAAACCCGTCAATTCATCTTAACAAAAGTTTACTTAATCATGAATAACATACCGATAATCGCGTGTGAATGAGTGTGATCCTCAAATAAGCTTGAAAAAAATAGTTCTACTGCAAAACACGTTATATTTCTTTTAACCAATCTGTGACTCATGTGAAAGGTTTTGTCACATATAGGAGCTATAACTTCATCCACGATTATAGAAACAGTCGTTTATAATTTAAAATAACATGTCTATAATATCATAGAAGACAAAATCATAAATCACATATAGATGCACCTTCGATAAATGTTACAATCAATCCTTGGCTATCATCATCATCATAATCATCGTCGTCATCGTCATCATCATCATCATCATCACTACAATCATTATGATAATCATCATCATCTCAGTCATCATTATTATAATCATCATCATCTTCATCAGTATAATCTTCATTTATAACTATCATCATCATCATCTTCATCATTACAATATTCATTCATAATTATCTCCATCATCATCATCATCATCAGCAGCAGCAGCAGCAGCAGCAGCAGCAGCAGCAGCAGCAACAACAACACTGTATCATCATGTTTTTTGTGTAAAACACAGAAATGTTCAGGTAACATCATATGCATCATCATCATCCTGCTTCATCATTATCATCATCAACGTCATCATCATCATTACCAATATCGTCTTCATCATCATTATTATTATCATCTAAATTTCAAATTGTTCTTCTCTCACTTATTCACCATTATTTTTATCGATAGACATTGTAAATGCTCAATCATTATTTATATCGTCAGTTTCGCAACCCACACATATGATATAACATCACGTTGGTAGAAATATACCCACACATAACGGGCTCATATTACGTAGGTATGCAAATACGGGTGCATTTCCATAACTTGAATTATCTTGACACATATCATTCTTTTCGTTTTTAACCAAAATAATAACACAAAGAAAATCTAGACTCTGGTTTAATGTTTTAATTATCCCAGGTAAGATCATTGTATCGAGATTATAGTGTTTTATCGCACATTTATTTTTTAGATTTATACTCCAACATTGGCAACCACTGCCCTCCCAAGGCTGAGATATAACCGTGACTTTTACTTGCTTCTCTCTAGGCTCCGGGTGAAGGCTCTATCCTGCAGTGACGTTATACTGTTTAAAGTCCTACTAAAAGCCGATTTCCATACCGGGACCTGCTATCACTACACACGTATACAAATTCACTTTACTGTATGTGTTTGGTTAAGCTCTGTTGAAAAATGAGAGTTTTGTCCAATACATAAGATGAAATAACGCAATCCAAGGGCAGGTAACTAAAATATTGATTATATGATCAGACTAGTTCAAGAAAAGTAGTACCACTATGTTACGGCTTGAACACGCACCTTAAACCTCCCGCACTTTAACAGCACTGCGTGGATGTCGATGATGTACTTTAGCCCAGCTGTAATTCTGCTATGTCCCGGACTGGGGTGGGGGAATGGGGCGTGGTAACAAATAATTAGTGCATTAGTGACATGAAGTGCAAGGACTGACTTCCGTTAATCAAGCATGAACATTCTGCTTTTCAATCTTGGACAGAGCAACATGCAAATTTGTGGAATTTAGCAACTCCGCCCAGTCAAAAATAGTAAAACTTAAAAGGTGAATAATTTGATCCGAATACCATGAAAACATGTGCAAGTCAACATCATGGTGGTGATTATTCTGTAGTTTCAATTAAACTGCATCAAAACTGATATATTGATATTTCGCTATAAGGTAAGTGCAGAAAAGGAGATAACTCTTGTAAAAACAGTCCGATCAGAACGCCTTGATGACATGTGGATGCTCACGACATGTTAATGGAGTATCTCAAAGTTTTAACAGACTTTAATCAAAACTGTACGAGATACTTTCTAACAGACAAATGAGCAAATGGCCGGAATCACTCTTCGTACCTAAAGATGGAGGGAAACAGAAAGGCATATTTCACAAGCATTATTACATTTCGGAGAAGTCAAAAATAGTTGCAACACTATTTCCATTACCTGCATGGCCTGAGTCTCTACTGATCTTAAGATATTTTGTTTGAATAAAAAACATCGTATAATGCACAATAAATTGATGACACGGACATCAGATTTTGAAAGCATGGATGCTAATACAGTACGTGTATTACCATAAACATTCGCATGAACTGTGCATGTCCTTATCCGATAGCTAAAGGAAAACTGTTATCTCCACATCTCAATATAAGGAAACTACAAGAAAACAGATCGAGTTGATTCGTTTAATAGTCTGTAACGGCAAAGAAACACAAACATAAATGTAAGAACATAGTGCAAAACTCTTACAAATGACATACAGTTAAAGTAAACGCTAAGTGGACAAAAGAGCGATTGAACTTTTTTCCTCATTAAAGAAACTGACAATCTGAATCTAAACTTGACACTCCGCTGCAAATGAGATACAAATCATAATCTTATAACACAATACAGACACTGCTGAAAGAATGGCAGTCGATTGGATACAACTTAGGACGCACATTTAGGATTGTTTAAGTGAATGTGATTATTAGTGTATTATGTATGGTTGTGTATGTATAACGCCAATAGGAAATATTAGCTCAAGGATTGTCTCCACTTGAATGTGGCATTTTTCACCGCATTTTAGGTTATACATGAAATATTCAGTTTTACTGGTTGAAGAAGACCTCCTTTCCTCATTCTTTCCACAAAACATAAATTGCTGTAATGATAAAAAGGTGAAAGAAAAACAGTCGAAAAAGTAAAATGGGTTGTCAAGGTATGTAGAACTTCAGAGTCAAGATTAAAATCCTGTGTGATACATACGAACAACGTCTATACTTCGTGCAAAGATTCATTTGCAACACCTCGCTGATTTCCCTCACCTTAATAACCTTAAACTGAATACTGAGGAATGACGGAAAAGACCGAATATGTGCAATTTATAGCGTCTCCAAACCACTTCGTCGTTTTTCCGTTTTATAAACGAAACAACATTGTCATATTTTGAAATAGAAATGTTCAGTAACCCTTTTTCCAGAAATAATAGCTGGGGTACACGTGCATTACATAAGCATATGTGATCATCTTCCGGTTGTTTGTGTAAGAAGTATCAAACATCAAACTGAAACATAGATATTTCAATCAATTTGGTGAAATAAAAAGATTTGCAACGTTCAAGGCTAGATATAATTGAAATAAACTCTTACCAAGATTTTTTCTTGATTATCCTTATCAAATTCCATATCTGCTTCGGTCGCTAAGCACGCTTCTTTTAAAATTAAACTAAGCAATACGCAAAACAACCTGAATGGTATACTAGGAAAATTGAAAAATCTGTCAAACTAAGAAACATACGTCATAAAAAATGGGAACAGTATAAGAATTTTGAGAACAAAACAACATAAGGTATTAAAAATAATCCAATGCTATTAAACATAAAAAATATAGAAAATATTTATGAAAACATCGATAACATCTGAAAACATTTAAAAACGTGTACCTCTTCTTCGTCTATTAAACATAAATAACCTAAAGATGCAGGAGGCAACTCTTATTGTAAATTCACTGAATGAACGTTTCATAAATGTATGTTTAAGTTTTTATGAAACCTGATCGGATTTGGCTTTCTTGACATTGAAACACTTTTAATATGGAAAATCACGACATCTTACTGTGTAAACTAAAACTTTGTCATTTTATCCGATACAACTAGTATGAAATAGTTTCAATCGTATTTCGTTCACAGAAGTAAAAGTGGGTGAATATCAATCTAAACAATTTAATATTGTGTCTGGAGTTTCTCAAGGTTCTATCCTTAGACCTGTGTTGTCTCTTCTGCTTGTAAATGGCTTGCCAATGACAGTCACAAAACGATTGTAGACTTTTAAATTACATGTTTCGGTTTTGATTTAAAAGGTATCGAGCAAAATTACAATCAGATATTTAAAACATTGATAGATAGTGCAAGGGCATTAAATCCATATAAAACAACCTGCAAGTTGCTAGGTTATAAAAACAGTATTGATCGTACACATGAACTGGAACTTTATGTCAATATTACTAAGATTATATCAGTAAATTCACTGAAAATTAATAGCATAATTATAGATAGATGTCTTAGATGGTACATTCAAATTGATAAATTATGTAATCGAATACCACATTATATTATCCGTTTTTAGTGTTTAACCTCATGGAATCGTTTCAATTTTCAAAATTGTGTCGGTCTTATTTGTTTAAACAACCTGCAAAAAAGTTCGTTCACTGCGCACGCGTCAATAACGTTGCACAGACTCCGCCCTTGATTCAATTCTGAACGAGTCTTCTGCAAACTACAAAGCCGCGCGAGCTATGCTTAGAAAGAGCATTAGCAAACGTCAACTTTCAAACGTCAATCGTCTCAGCTTTCATCGTAGCTCCCGCCCAGAGTCAGTCAAATGACATCAAACTGTCAGTCATATGACGTTTAACACTAAATGATAATTTAACAATTAATTTTTTACTTGATGAACACTAACTATTACTAAGAAGAAAATTTGGATAAAATTTTATTATACGTACATGCTTCCGTTGTTTGGTTATAGCTGTAGTGTCTGTGGTAAATTCAACAAATCATACACAAATCATACATACAAAAAATTTGTAAATTACAAAATAGCACTGCTAAATGGATTAAAAAAAACACCTAATAATACCCCATCTGTAGATGTTAAACAAGAACTGAGATGAGTATATTTTTATGAAAGATGCAGATATCACCCAGAATTGCTTGTTTACAAAGCGCTGAATAAAGCATCGCCTTTTAATACTAACTTGAATTTGATAGCAAGCTTCTCTTCATGCCATTTAAGCACAGGGGCACCCCGGCGCTTGACTATGAGAAATGCTATTTCCCTAGCGCCTGCATTATTTAATAAAATTTTGCAAAAGCTTCCTTTCCTTTAACTCATTATTTTTCTTTGCAGATCTTTTCTCATTTTAATGCCTAAAATGAAACATACTAAATATGATAACTTTAACTGATTAATGCAAGTTTTACTAATGGAATATTTTCAACGAGTGCTTTACACAGCGCTTGAAAATATGCTGAAGGTGTTTACGCGCTCTTACCCCAGCCCTTGCATTCCTTCCTGTGGAGAACCCTGGGTAGTGTTATAAGAAAATAAAAGATCAGCTGGAAATAAAAAGTACACAAACAAAAACAGAAATTTTAAAACGTTCATTTGCTAATGGATAGATGGGCGTGGATGTTTGAAATTCTATTCCTGTACAAATACGTTAATCATCTTCTTTGCATGCATTTAGGAGTAATTATAGACTGTTTTCGTGCTAAATGTAAGAATAACATGTTTGTACCTTTCTTTTTAAGTGTTTGCAAGTGTTTTCAGATAACAGGTAGGTAGAGATAAATTGTATGGTTTTATAGCAAAACAAATCAATGAATCATATTTTTACTTTGAGATATCCCACGCTTCGCCTTCGTGGGGTTTGTAATGACGAAAGTCGACTGTACTTACAAACTTTGATCAATACAGGATGCCCACCACGACTCATTAGTAGTACTTTGATCACAGAAAATGCAATCTTTACTACTTTTTTGGACATGATTCCGAAGACTTATTATTGGAGAGGATAATCTTCATTTACGGTTAATGTATATCTAATCAATTTACCGAAAGTTGATTAGGTTGTAACAGCTTTAAGTGCTTCTTTAAATACATTGGGAGATTACAACATTTGCACCATTCAGACAAACTTCATATTTAAATTCGGTTCAATTCACTTGATTCAAACAGAACTCGGCAGAATTTCCAAACTCTAGAATTTGTACAAGTTGATGTCTCAGGAAGACATGGGGATACCTTATAAAAACAGACAGAAAATCATTTCAAGAGATTGGTCGTATATTTGTAAAATAGCCTTGATTGACACCTGCGCATTTTGTTAATTGACTCATGGGCTCGGTTGTCCAGAGCACCATTAGCTTAACGCCACGTTAAAATGAACTTGAGAATAATAGTATTTTTGAGAATTAATATACTGAACGGAACAGCTAACGCGCCACTTTTTTTTTTATTTCCAATATCTTCGTCGAAATACTGAGTAGCGTTATCGATATTTCTATACGGCATAAACAGACAAGTTTGTATGAATTTTACATAACAGTTTTCGTTCTTATTCAATACAAAATTTCAATGGAATAGCTTTAATATTTCTTGAGAAAATACAAAAAAATATCAGGTTCATAGAATGCCAGATGGCGGGTTAGCTGTTCCGTTCAGTATACAGTCAAGGTAACACTTTATTGGCAATCGTAACAAATGTCAAATTGTTTCTGTAACCCATTGAACTTGATATGAAAACTTTTAAATTTCAAAATATATCGAACAAACATTATTTTACCTAACCAAGCGTTAAGCTAACATCTTTGAATAACTCAGCCTAGTTGTTAAACTAACTGAGGAGCCAGACGATAACCAGAATGAGAATCCAGTTCGACAATTGCAAGAGGTCTGTATTGCTATGTTGGCTACAATGGCCCACCGTGATAAATATTCAAAATTGATCTATTCATGCAAATAATGTATGAAAAAAAAAAAATGCTAAAATACAAACTTTCAGAACTTTAATGCTTCTAGTTTTAAAAGAAATTGACCTGTCTGTAAAGAGAAGCAATGTGGTTATCGGAAGCATCAAATGTAATCTTATGTTTAAACAACCAGATTAATCAAACTAAGGTGATCCAAGTTTCAAGTTGCACATGGAATCTCTATATACTTGGCTGTAATATGACCGTGCATTAAGTCATAATTATGATCACATAGGGTACAGACTAATGATGGATAACGTTATGAGGTTCAGAGGCGTCTTCATGCAAACGTATATAACTTCTATAACAATCAAGCAAACGTATATAACTTATATAACAATTAAGCAAACGTATATAACTTATATAACAATAAAGCAAACGTATATAACTTATATAACAATTAAGCAAACGTATATAACTTATATAACAATAAAGCAAACGTATATAACTTCTATAACAATTAAGCAAACGTATATAACTTCTATAACAATTAAGCAAACGTATATAACTTCTATAACAATTAAGCAAACGTATATAACTTATATAACAATAAAGCAAACGTATATAACTTCTATAACAATTAAGCAAACGTATATAACTTCTATAACAATTAAGCAAACGTATATAACTTATATAACAATAAAGCAAACGTATATAACTTCTATAACAATTAAGCAAACGTATATAACTTCTATAACAATTAAGTAAACGTATATAACTTCTATAACAATTAAGCAAACGTATATAACTTCTATAACAATAAAGCAAACGTATATAACTTCTATAACAATTAAGCAAACGTATATAACTTCTATAACAATTAAGCAAACGTATATAACTTCTATAATAATTAAAAAAAATCCAATTTCACATTTAACCTTATCTGAAAAGCATTAAATGTCAACCTAGCTGGACAAAACACCTTTCCGTGAGGAAAACAAATTAGAACACATTTTGGTAAATTGGTTGCCTTGATTCAGAGCTCCGGGAAAAGCATGGTAATAGCTGGATGATGTAGTATCGCCATATAACGGACTCTTGCAGTATGCCCAGCTTAGCATAGCAAAGAAGAGAGCTAAGCGTGTGGACTTTTTACATAGGCCTTGGTAAATCCTTGTCCTGGATATCTTTTATAAAGAATCACACACTGGTTCACGGATGATGTAGGAAACATACATTTTGAAGGAGGCACGGAGGCTGACATAAATCATGAGTACAATAACCAGGCAATGGTTGTGTTACACGGAACATTTGATAGTTCGTTAATTATCATTTCATTAAAGCTCTAGAGAATGGTAGAGACTTTTCAATTAAGTACGACTGTGATATGAAAGTATTTGTATTTAAGGTACCACATGTGCCAGCACTCTGCTAAATAGGAGTAAACTATCAGCCGATAGGTGGCAGGTACACTACCTCAGATTGCTTTCACACAGAAATTCCTCAATGAGTTCTAGAGGAGATCTATGTCAATTGATGGTGTGTTCTAGAGGATATTAATGTTAATTGATGGTGTGTTCTAGAGGATATCTATGCCAATTGATGGTGTGTTCTAGAGGATATCAATGTCAATTGACGGTGTGTTCTAGAGGATACTTATGTCAATTGATGGTGTGTTCTAGAGGATATCTATGTCAATTGATGGTGTGTTCTAGAGGATACTTATGTCAATTGATGGTGTGTTCTAGAGGATATATATTTCAATTGATGGTGTGTTCTAGAGGATATCTATGTCAATTGATGGTGTGTTCTAGAGGATATCAATGTCAATTGATGGTGTGTTCTAGAGGATACTTATGTCAAATGATGGTGTGTTCTAGAGGATATCTATGTCAATTGATGGTGTGTTCTAGAGGATACTTATGTCAATTGATGGTGTGTTCTACAGGATATCTATGTCATTGATGGTGTGTTCTAGAGGATATCTATGTCAATTGATTGTGCGTTCTAAAGGATACTTATGTCAATTGGTGGTGTGTTCTAGAGGATATTATGTCAATTGGTGGTGTGTTCTAGAGGATATCTATGTCAATTAATGGTGTGTTCTAGAAGATACTTATGTCAATTGATGGTGTGTTCTAGAGGATACCTATGTCAATTGGTGGTGTGTTCTAGAGGATATTTATGTCAATTGATGGTGTGTGTGGTGTGAGGAGAGCCGAGTAGATCTTGACAGAGTTGAGTCGATTGTCGGTGTCTAGGATTTTCATGTGTGTGTGTGTGTGTGTGTGTGTGTGTGCGTGCGTCCGTCCGTGCGCGCGTGCGTGCGTTCGTGCGTGCGTGCGTGCGTGCGTGCGTGCGTGCGTGCGTGCGTGCGTGCGTGCGTGCGTGCGTATCTGATTTTCTCGCTTAGTTCGTCCATTTAAGCCCAGTCGCTGCTAAGATGATGGTAGGAAGTCCCAAGGATGAAGGGAACCAGGGCAGTCAAATGAAGCAGCACGGAACTCTGAGCTTGTGGATATGTTTAAGTATGTGCCTGTGATAGTTTCCCTTGTTGCGATCATTACTCCTCTGTGAGGACAATGTCGTGTATCAATCATCACGGAGGCTGTCGCAAGGTAGGGATTCGAACAACCGACTGAGCTAATCAGGCCCGGCTTCTAAGAAGTAAGTTATAGGTAAACATGTCCTCCTCTTCAGAAAAGAATAAAATAAATACCAAACGTTGTTTACCCGATTCGGTGTACGAATCTAGAAGAACGCATTTTGATGAAAATTAATGTAAGGCAATTCCTAATCGTGTTATATAATCTCTTTTGTAGGGTAAAATAACATACTTTTGGAGCTATATCGTGCGTCTAGGAAAATGTTAATATGCGTTTTAAATAAACAGCATAACAAAGTTTGTTTTGCCATTTCATTCAATATAAAGATCAATAATGGAAGACCAGAGCAAAATGTGGAACCCTGCTATATCCGAGTCGTATAATATTTGTCATTTTACCTGAGTGTACTTACTAAATACACTGCACATGTGCACAGGTATGCACATCTACCGAAAAACATTTTTGAAAACCTTCAACTTTGATGGCTTACTTATTTTACCTTTTAAATACGACCTCTTGTTATTTATAAATAGTTGTAAGTACAAAGCGAAATGGGAGCACTCGGCTTTTTGTATGTATACAATCTGTCAAATTCTTCGCATGGGGCAATAGGTGTAACATCACGGGTAGTGTTTGTAAACAAACCTACCAACCAATCACAGCACTTCCCACAAGATTGTTCCCGGGTAGGGAAATCCCCTAAAAACGTTGATAATGAATGGACAATCTGTATGCATTATACCATTTGTGTGGATGCCGCGCACATTGGGACCTGGGTGAATTTAAATCAAAAAGTAAAGATAATTGTGATCGTTGTGTTTAGTTGCGTGAATGGTTATTTGCATTTCTGTAATAGCATAGTTGTAGTTTGACAATTTGATAGCGACACGGGTTATTTATATAAACATTCTTTTTTATTTCTGTTTAGAAAAAAATATTGTTTTTAATGTTTTTTTAAACATGTTTTAGAGGTAATGGCGCATGCATTGACACGTAACAGTTAAGATTTGTAAGGGCTTGTTAATGTGAAACATAATAGGACTGTTGGAATATGTTTCGGTATTTCGCAACGCAAAACACAAAATAAAATTATTTCTCTCATTTTGAAGAATTGAATGATTTAACAATATGTGACTAACAATTAAACAGGAGGTTGGTATTACTGTGGGTAGTGTGTTGGCCGCTCGTGCCAGAAGTGAAGGGTTTAATCCCGGGTTCAATCATCTCAAAAACAACGGTCTGTACTGGCTCAACCAAGGAAAAAGACTCGATCTAGTCATTCATATAAGCTTGGATTTTTATTCGCAGTTTGCCAAAAACTGAATAAATATTGTTAACGGTACACATTAATTAGCGTTCCGCTTTCTGTAGACATTAGTTTATACCAATTTATTTAAGCTCGATTGCGATGAAAGCTCAAAGCTTATATGAACCGCTCTCGAGTCCGCTTCCTGGATAGAACCAGTACTGAGTGTTGTTTTATGAGAAGCATCGGGTCGAGCTTGGGATCGAACCCGCAACCTTTGTCATGAGGGACCAACACTCTATTCATTACACTACCGCCCCCTATAGACGATAGGACTGGGTCTAACCAGGATCGTGACTTGTACAAACCTGGTGGACGACATGGGGTTATCTGCAAACTCAGTAAACTCTAAACGTTTCCATATAATAAACTATCTAAATAAAACTGGGTTGATTGTGACGGGGTTTTACAACATCAGTGTCATGTTATGTATAAACATGATGGACGGCATGGGCTTATATGCCAACTCAGTATATTGTAACCGTGTCAATATTATATACATATCTATATAAAACTGTGGTCAAATATTACGTCAGAGTCGACGTGATTGGGGATGTAATATATTGCTGGTTTGCAAATTGCAAAAAAATACTATGCTTTATATGACT
The DNA here is from genome assembly GCA_029582155.1 of Panopea generosa. Taxonomy (NCBI): domain Eukaryota; kingdom Metazoa; phylum Mollusca; class Bivalvia; order Adapedonta; family Hiatellidae; genus Panopea; species Panopea generosa. The sequence goes on from CM055902.1 coordinate 20,124,429, forward strand.
CCTTGTGTGAGGGATTATATTACGATTTGTGTAAATTTGATCTAAAACTATTTATTTATAGTTTATGTTCAACAACGTACATCCATAGTAGTTTATAAAATCATTCATGTAAGATGGCAAATTCGCATTTGGTTTGTATATTGATTTTGAAATATACCATAAACGCAGATCTATGAGAAAAAAATACAGTTTTTACATTCATATACTCAAGTTGTATAACATGTTAAGTTAAACTTTTAATTCTCTTTGATAATTAATTACAAAGGTTAAAATTTAAAAAAAAAAACATAAATAGAAAGAAAAGGCGAATGAGTCCCAGAGTAAGGCGTGCGAACCAAGAGAAACAGTCAAGGAATATGGGGAAATAGTCAAGGAATATGGGAAAATAGTCAATGAGCATAGGGAAACAGTCAAGGAACATAGGGAAACAGTCAAGCAACAAAGGGAAACAGTCAATGAACATAGGGAAACAGTCAAGGAGCATAGCGAAACAGTCAAGGAGCATAGGGAAACAGTCAAGGAACATAGGGAAACAATCAAGGAGCATAGGGAAACAGTCAATTAACATAGGGAAACAATCAAGGAGCATAGGGAAACAATCAAGGAGCATAGGGAAACAGTCAAGGAGCATAGGGAAACAGTCAAGGAGTGTAAGGAAACAGTCAATGGACATAGGGAAACAGTCAAGCAACATAGGGAAACAGTCAATTGACATACGGAAACAGTCAATGAGCATAGGGAAACAGCCAAGGAACATAGGGAAACAGTCAATGGACATAGGGAAACAGTCAAGCAACATAGGGAAACAGTCAAGGAACATAGGGAAACAGACAAGGAGCATAGGGAAACAGTCAATGAGCATAGGGAAACAGTCAATGAACATAGGGAAACAATCAAGGAGCATAGGGAAACAGTCAATGAACATAGGGAAACAATCAATGATCATAGGGAAACAGTCAAGCAGCATAGGGAAACAGTCAATGAACATAGGGAAACAATCAAGGAGCATTGGGAAACAGTCAATGAACATAGGGAAACAGTCAATGAACATAGGGAAACAATCAAGGAGCGTAAGGAAACAGTCAAGGAGCATTGGGAAACAGTCAATGAACATAGGGAAACAATCAAGGAGCATAGGGAAACAGTCAAAGAGCATAGGGAAACAGTCAAACAACATAGGGAAACAGTCAAGGAGCGTAGGAAAACAGTCAAGGAGCATAGGGAAACAATCAAGGAGCATAGGGAAACAGTCAATGAACATAGGGAAACAATCAAGGAGCATATGGAAACAGTCAAGGAGCAAAGGGAAACAGTCAATGAACATAGGGAAACAATCAAGGAGCATAGGGAAACAGTCAATGAACATAGGGAAACAATCAATGAACATAGGGAAACAATCAAGGAGCATAGGGAAACAGTCAAGGAGCATAGGGAAACAGTCAAGGAGCATAGGAAAACAGTCAATGAACATATGGAAACAATCAAGGAGCATAGGGAAACAGTCAAGCAACATAGGGAAACAGTCACTGGACATAGGGAAACAGTCAATGAGCATAGGGAAACAGCCAAGGAACATAAGGAAACAGTATATGGACATAGGGAAACAGTCAAGCAACATAGGGAAACAGTCAAGGAGCATAGGGAAACAGTCAAGGAGCATAGGGAAACAGCCAAGGAACATAGGGAAACAGTCAATGGACATAACTAAACAGTAAAGCAACATAGGGAAACAGCCAAGGAACATAGGGAAACAGCCAAGGAACATAGGGAAACAGTCAATGGACATAGGGAAACAGTCAAGCAACATAGGGAAACAATCAAGGAGCATAGGGAAACAGTCAAGGAGCGTAGGGAAACAGTCAATGAACACAGGGAAACAGTCAAGGAGCATAGGGAAACAGCCAATGAACATAGGAAAACAATCAAGGAGCATAGGGAAACAGTCAAGGAGCGTAGGGAAACAGTCAAGCAACAAAAGGAAACAGTCAATAAACAAAGGGAAACAATCAAGGAGCATAGGGAAACAGTCAATGAGCGTAAATAAACAGTCAAGCAACAAAGGGAAACAGTCAAGGAGCGTAGGGAAACAGTCAATAAACAAAGGGAAACAGTCAAGAAGTGTAGGGAAACAGTCAAGCAACATAGGGAAACAGTCAATGAACATAGGGAAACAGTCAAGGAGCATAGGGAAACAGTCAATGAACATAGGGAAACAGTCAATGAACATAGGGAAACAGTCAAGGAGCGTACGGAAACAGTCAAGGAGCGTAGGGAAACAGTCAATGAACATAGGGAAACAGTCAAGGAGCATAGGGAAACAGTCAATGAACATAGGGAAACAATCAAGCAACATAGGGAAACAGCCAAGGAACATAGGGAAACAGTCAAGGAGCATAGGGAAACAGTCAAGGAGCATAGAGATACAGTCAAGCAACATAGGAAACAGTCAATTTACATAGGGAAACAGTCAATGAACATAGGGAAACAGTCAAGCAACATAGGGAAACAGTCAATGGACATAGGGAAACAGTCAAGGAGCATAGGGATACAGTCAAGCAATATAGGAAACAGTCAATTAACATAGGGAAACAGTCAATTAACATAAGGAAACAGTCAATGAACATAGGGAAACAGTCTAGCAACATAGGGAAACAGTCAATGAACATAGGGAAACAGTCAAGGAGCATAGGGAAACAGTCAATGAACATAGGAAAACAGTCAAGCAACATAGGGAAACAGTCAAGCATCATTGGGAAACAGTCAATGAACATAGGGAAACAGTCAATGGACATAGGGAAACAGTCCATGAACAGAGGGAAACAGTCAATGAACATAGGGAAACAGTCAAGTAATATAGAGAAATAGTCAATGAACAAAGAGAAACTGTCAATGAACATAGGGGAAAAGTCAATAAACATAGGGAAACAGTCAATGAACATAGGGAAACAGTCAAGTAACATAGAGAAACAGTCAATGAACATAGGGAAACAGTCAATGGACAAAGGGAAACAGTCCATGAATAGAGGGAAACAGTCAATGAACAGAGGGAAACAGTCAAGTAACATAGAGAAACAGTCAATGAACATAGGGAAACAGTCAATGGACATAGGGAAACAGTCAATGAACAGAGGGAAACAGTCAATAATCATAGGGAAACAGTCAAGTAACATAGAGAAACAGTCAATGAACAAAGGGAAACTGTCAATGAACATAGGGAAAGAGTTAACAACATAGGAAAACAAGCAACAACATAGGGAAACAGTCAACAGCATAGGAAAACAGTTAACAACAAAGGAAAACAGTCAAGGAACATAGGGAAACAGTCAAACAACATAGGGAAACAGTCAAGGAGCATTGAGAAACAGTCAAACAACACAGGGAAACAGTCAATGAACAGAGGGAAACAGTCAATAATCATAGGGAAACAGTCAAGTAACATAGAGAAACAGTCAATGAACAAAGGGAAACTGTCAATGAACATAGGGAAAGAGTTAACAACATAGGAAAACAAGCAACAACATAGGGAAACAGTCAACAGCATAGGAAAACAGTTAACAACAAAGGAAAACAGTCAAGGAACATAGGGAAACAGTCAAACAACATAGGGAAACAGTCAAGGAGCATTGAGAAACAGTCAAACAACACAGGGAAACAGTCAAGGAGCATAGGGAAACAGTCAAACAACACAGGGAAACAATCAATCAACATAGGGAACAGTCAATGAACATAGGGAAACAGTCAAACAACATAGGGAAACAGTCAAGGAGCATAGGAAAACAGTCAAACAACATAGGAAAACAGTTAACAACATAGGGAAACAGTCAAGGAACATAGGGAAACAGTCAAACAACATAGGGAAACAGTCAAGGAGCATAGGGAAACAGTCAAACAACACAGGGAAACAGTCAATCGACATAGGGAACAGTCAAGCAATCTATAAACGAAAATAATATAAATTATTCATAGGTCAACAGCATCCTTCGATTTTCTTTTTAGTGTTCGGTACAAATTTGGGATAAGATTTACAAATTATATTAGATCACTGCACTGTGAATATGACGATATCGCGTTTTGTATACAAATCTATGTCAAACTGTGTTGGCCCCTACTTCCGGGATATTTACTTCGATTCGCTTAATTAAAGAACAATAATCATATAACCTAACATCTTATTCGAGGCTTGATATATTCCTCCGCCTCATTGTACCTTATATAGCATGTTTACTCTAGATAGCAATGAAAGCGGGCAATACGATTAAATGTTGAAATGGAATATGTTGGTTTCTATTTGTTTAATAAATACAACACAACGCCACGTAAGTCAATGGGGCTGTATGAATGCTAGATAATGTAAGGTAAATCACGTGGCTCTGTCTTGTTTTGTTCTTTCTTGTTTTAGTTGTACGTCCACCATTGAGTTTTTGTTCTTTATTCTATAGTAAAAAGTAAAAGTTTGAAGACTTGTCAGTCGTAGAGAGACACAAACGAAAAAAGTGAAACTTACATTTTACTGTTTGTCGACCTTTGCATTAACAAAATATGATGAGAACAGTAGGGATCATGTATCATGAGAATTTTTTTTCTGTTCAGTGTGTACACTGTTGACAAAAGTGAAAGTAAACTTCCGAAATCATGTATTCATACCCCAAATCCAATCATCAATCTTTTTTCTAAATTCACAATTCAAACATGACAATGCTTTCAAAATATTCAGAATACACCAAAATAGCCATTCAAATAAAAAAAAATGAGTATTAGATTAAAGAAAATGCATTTTTAAAGAAGATCAAACAAGGATTATTAATAACCGCCACGGAAGCACTTCTTTTTTCCAATGGTGGTCCTATGCCTTTACCGAACAGCTAGAGTGTACAAATGACTTTTTATCGGAACAACGATCGCCATATTCGGAACATTTTCCGTTCTTTTATCCTACAATTAAAATAAGTCCAGGCATCATTTTCGTATTGCTAGATATGTTTTAAATCATGACTGCATACATGGACTAATCATGTATATTTTTTGAAAGGAAGCTTAGTTATTTTGGGATTCAAACCATGTTCTCCTGCGTGACAATCCATCACTCATTGCTGCTGGCAGTTGTAACTAACGAGCCCTGTATTGACAACCAGACGTGCTACCGACTGAGCTAGTAGAGCCCGCAGAAATGAATATGTCTTATGTTTGGCCAAGCGTATAGTGCAAGAGCCAATTTTGTGTGATGCTGTCAGTAAATAAGATATACATCACACAACAAAACGGCACGATGGTTCTGGTACGATATCCTTATGATTACACAGCGATGACAAGATAAGAAAGACGCAATGTCACTAGAATGCAACATCACGATGATCCTGGTACGATATCACGATGGTGACGGAGCGATGCCAAGATATCAAAGGCGCAATGTCACTACAGTACAACATCACGATGGTCTTGGTACGATATCACGATGGTGACGGAGCGATGGCAAGGCATTAAAGACGCGATATCACTACAGTACAACTGCACGATAATCCTGGTACGATAGTGACGGAGCGATGCCAAGATAACAAATACGGGATGTCACTACAATACAACAGCACGATGATACAGGTACGATATCACGATAGTGACGGGGCGATGCCAAAATATCAAAGGCGCGATGTCACTACAGTATAACAGCACGGTGGTGCTGATACGATATCACGATGGTGACGAAGCGATTGCAAGATTACAAACACGCGCGATGTCACTACAGTATAACAGCACGGTGGTGCTGATACGATATCACGATGGTGACGAAGCAATTGCAAGATTACAAACACGCGAGATGTCACTACAGTATAACAGAGCGATGGTGTTGGTATGATATCACGATGGTGACGGAGTGATGGCAAGATAACGAAGACGCAATGTCATTACAGTACCACAGCACGAGGATACTGGTGCGATATCACGAGGGTGACAGAGCGATGCCAAAATATCAAAGACGCGAAGTCACAACAGCACGATGGTGCTGGTATGACATCACGGTGGAGCGATGGCAGCATAATGAAAACTCGATGTCACTACAGCATGCCAGTACGACATCACGATTATAACGTAACGATAGCAAGAAAACGAAGACGCGATATAATATCGTCATTGTGCTGTCGTTGCATTACTCCGTCCCCATCGTGTTATCGTGTCTTCGTTATTGCGCACTCGTCTGTTACCACCCTGTCCAAACGTACAGATACGGTCAGTTCTGTCATCTTTCGGCATTGGGCCAATGATACACCAATATGGAAATATGATAAGTTTCTGACGGAGCAATTTTAGAAAAAGTGAAAATGACAAACGATATAATGTTCTTCTATGGTGCGTTTAGCCACAACCACCAGATCTCACCCCCCCCCCCCCCCCGCACACACACACACACACACACGCACGCACGCACGCACGCATGCATGCACACACACACTACCACCACAACCACCACCGCCATCTTCGTGGATACAAAATTCAAACAAAACTAATATATTACTAGTTCCGAAAGGTCAACAATTACGAAATATAATTTTATATTTTTCACTGACGCATTTTCTTATTTCTACGAAGAATATATGACGTGCTAGAACTTTGTCACTTTGTTAAAAACCTTGACAAAACCTATTTTTCGACGTGATTGATAGTTGTGGTCGAACAGAGGAGTTACCTGTTGGCTGTTCAAACTGTCTGTATTGGGAGGATTTAACGGAACATACTGCATCAGCTATAGAAGTAGCTATAGTGGTAGTAGTAGTAGTAGTAGTAGTAGTAGTAGTAGTAGTAGTAGTAGTAGTAGAAGTAGTAGTAGTAGAAGTAGTAGTAGTTGTAGTAGTAGTAGTAGTAGTAGTAGTTGAGGTAGTAGTAGTTGTAGTAGTAGTAGTAGTAGTAGTAGTAGTAGTAGTAGTAGTAGTAGTAGTAGAAGTAGTAGTAGAAGTAGTAGTAGTAGTACTAGTAGTAGTAGTAGTAGTAGTAGTTGAAGTAGTAGTAGTTGTAGTAGTAGTAGTAGTAGTAGTAGTAGTAGTAGTAGTAGTAGTAGTAGTAGTAGTAGTAGTAGTAGTAGTACTAGTAGTAGTAGTAGTAGTAGTAGTAGTAGTAGTAGTTGAGGTAGTAGTAGTTGTAGTAGTAGTAGTAGTAGTAGTAGTAGTAGTAGTAGTAGTACTAGTAGTAGTAGTAGTAGTAGTAGTAGTAGTAGTAGTTGAAGTAGTAGTAGTTGTAGTAGTAGTAGTAGTAGTAGTAGTAGTAGTAGTAGTAGTAGTAGTAGTAGTAGTAGAAGTAGTAGTAGTAGTAGTAGTAGTAGTAGTAGTAGTAGTTGAAGTAGTAGTAGTTGTAGTAGTAGTAGTAGTAGTAGTAGTAGTTGAGGTAGTAGTAGTAGAAGTAGTAGAAGTAGTAGTAGTAGTAGAAGTAGTAGAAGTAGAAGTAGTAGTTGAAGTAGTAGTAGTAAAAGTAGTAGTAGTAGAAGTAGAAGTAGTAGTAGTAGTAGAAGTAGTAAAAGTAGTAGTAGTAGTAACTGTAGAAAGGAAATAGTTTACAACAATATTTAAGTTATATGCATTGCACATTTGCACAATGCATCAATATCAAATACTGACCTAAAACATCAGACGCATAAACGTGAATAAAATTCGACTGCAATATTTCCGCGTGATCTTCTAATTGATGACAAGAAAACGTTAGAAGTAAAATAAAAGATTGTTGTATCTTTCAAAGTGCATTATTTGTTGTTGTTTTTTTTTTGTTGCGAATTTTCAACGTTGTAATTTCATAAAGGATTTCAATAGAAGTCATCCAGATGATGAATGAATGTACTTTTATTCTTGGCGTGTACTTTTAGTATTAGCTAACCACTAACTGGGGCGCATTTTTTGTTATTGTTTGTTGTATGGTGTTTAGCGTTGCTTTCAACTATTATTCATTCATATCGCGACGGTGTCTACTTGAGACAGTTTTCTGAACGCTGCCGCACTTGAGTACAATGCTGCAGACATTGGTGTGATATCTCACACAGTCACATTATAGTGACACCGAATGAACCAGACTTCCTCTGAATGCCAGGCAAGAAACCTTTTAGAAACAGTTTGCAAGTATTTGGTTTGAACCGGCCGGGGATCGAACCCACGACTTTCCGCATGCGAGGCGGACGCAGTAATCGTATACCACCGCTGCAGTATTGAGACGCAGGTGCATTTTTATTCATACGTAACATTTTATAATGTTGTAACGTTGGGCGGTTTGAAACAGTTTCTGCTAGTATGACATGTACAATGAACAAAGGATAGATTAATAAATTAGTCATAGACGGTCATGTCACGCCAACAGGGAGGGAACTGCTTCCAGACTAACTCGCCACAAACGAAGCAAACGGGTATAGAATTCCAGGACTAATCTTGATTATATACGACGCTTGATTTTCTAAAAGACGAACGGATTGACAAGTTCGACCGAGAATAAAAGTAAAAAATATTTAGCTATAATCGGAAAACGTTTTTGATTGGTTGATTCAGAAAACCGGACTACCTTGGAGATTTCCTTAGTATTTCAAAAGAGTACTGTTTTAGATGTATTTCTATAATCATTATTTTTATATTATTAGATATTTTATTAAGATCTTATACACGATAACTGGCATGACTTCCGTCCGAATAAATATTTTCAATTTTATTATGACATAACCATTGCAGACGATTGCTTGTTTCAGCCAATCCGATCTTACTCCCAGATTCAAACGTTTCTTCTGTACAACTTATCAAGACGTTTGTCTTTTTAAAAAAAAGCCAGCGTCGCATATGCTCAAGACTAATCAAGGACAGGCAGTAAAATATTTTCACAAAGAATAAGGTCCTGCCTAATCTTGTCTTTGAGATTTGGTAACAATATAGGTCTGCATATTATTGTATAGTCTATCCCACTACCGGACAGCTGTTATACCCTAATGTACGTAAAAACATGGAACCATCTGTATGTCCCACAATTCATAGCACTTCAAGCGTTTACAAAACTGCAATCTGATCACCTCGGCCTTTATGCTACGCAATAGACCTCTGACATTTTTAAACTACTTTCAGTCACATGATAAAACAAAATGGCGGCCCCCTTATGCCATCTTTATGTTGTAGATGTTTATATACATGTACGTTGAAAATATAAACGTTGGTTATTCAAGACTAATATTTTAAATTTCCCTATAAATAAAAAAATCGATATAATAACGCCATATATTCAACTTAATGACGGATACATAATTTATTACTTTCACGCGAATGAACACAAGACTTATAACACAGACGAATAGCGTTGGTGTATTCTAGAGCTATACACGAGGTGTATTATACGGAGGATACGGAAATACCCGATGTTTCACGATTGACAAAACTGTGGTGTGTTCAACTTCCGTTTACTGACCAATCAGTGTGCTCCTGTGTCTCTGTCAATAACGGTCATAGCCTCCATTACTGCATTGTGATCTGTTCTGTAAAATAAATATCCGTAACACAGTGAAACAGATATTTGAAGCACGATTGTGTCTGGGTTTATGATCTGCAGTTGTAAATCAAAACATAGCTTGATTAGGCTGAGTGGGTGTGTATTTTAATTCAACTGTTTTGTGATGCCTACATATTTCCAGAGTAATGAGGTATGTCAACAATCCAGCTATTCGACCCATAACATTTAAAATGACAAAAAAATGGCTAAAAATCTCGTGCCAGCATCAACATAACGGTGGTGTTTTCTCAAATATTGACTATTTGGAACATGGTAGGAATAAATAAAGCCATGTAAAAAAAAATAGAAAAAAGGGGAACTATGTTTATTTTTTTCACTTCTACCTCCTTCATCTGTAGTCCAGAACATAGTGACGTGACACCAAGCATACTGTAATCAATGTAAATAATTTCTTCAATTATGTTCTTTCTTGTATATATATTTTGACATAGTGACAAAATCAGGACTGCTTCGTTTGAAAATAAAATACAGTCAATATATCTTATGCGGTTTTCCTGTTTTGTGCAAAAAGAATAAAATTTACGAGCGATAATTAACATATTTATTTAATCAAAAATGCCGCTAATCAACATGTGTGTTCCCTTTATTCATTTGTTAATTTCCTTTGCTGAAAAATATCACGTGTTAGTCGCGAATGTCAACGATCTCGTAAGTAACTTGCTATTAATTTTTATAGAAAAAGTTCATTTCAATGCTCAAATTTAACTTTTAAGTATATACTTCACCATACTAAATAATTCATATTTGACGTCAGTCTGTAATAATCATAATGACAACAAACATATCTATGTAATGTATCATTACGAATGTAGTGGCACAGCGTGCATGTCGTGTTAAATACATGCCACACACAGCGTGTATATATTGTTTCAAATACACACATCGGTACCAGCATGTATCTATTGTTTCAAATACACACATCTGTACCAACGTGTATATATTGTTTCAAATACACACATCACACAGCGTGTATATATTGTTTCAAATACACACATCACCAGCGTGTATTTATTGCTTCAAATACACACATCACACAGCGTGTATATATTGTTTCAAATACACACATCACACAGCGTGTATATATTGTTTCAAATACACACATCACACAGCGTGTACAGTGTGTTAAATGCACGCAAAGCACAGCATGCATCGTGTGTTACATTTATTCTATGCACAGCGTGTTTGGTATGTTAAGTTTATTCTATGCACAGCGTGCAAGGTGTGTTAAATTTATTCTATGCACAGCGGTATGTTAAATTTATTCTATGCACAGCGTGCAAGGTGTGTTAAATTTATTCTATGCACAGCGTGCACGGTGTGTTGATTTTATTTTATGCACATATTCAATGTACGATAATTGCTTTTAAATAACTTTGTTAACAAAATGTCGATGGTGTTGATAATTTTTCACAGATGTTAATAAGGAACTGAACAACGAGGATGTGCTTAACAACTTCGTTAGAAAGAAGAATAGGAAATCGGCACTTATTTTCGAGTGAACTGAAACTTACTGTTAGATCATGAACATGTATACTCAGTGACTTAAACAAACGCACAGGTTATATAAAGCTAAACTTGACAATGATAACCGCCTTCAAATGTAATGAAATTTCATACAAACCAACTGCAGTCTTTCTGAAAACAACCTGAAAAATTGCATCGAAACATATAAAAAATATTTGAGGATTTTTCAGTGTTGGTAACATCACACTCCAAACAGATACAATTCAAGTTTGAAGAGATTTTACACATATTATAAATGTCAATTGTGCCTGCTTGGAGTATACGTTATTAACAGTGTAAATTCTCAACTATTTATATTTTTCCATGAAATGTGTAAGGTTGTTTTAAGATAGACTGTTGTTGATGTGTAATGAATCTTAATAAATTTGAAGGATGTTGCCATTGTCAATTTCAGCGTTATATAATAACCTGTGCGTTTTTTAAAGATCCATTATGTTTTAAGTTTCCTTCACAAATAGGTAATTAGCCCCCGATACCTGTGTTTGGTTACAACAATCTCAGTTATTTGCATATGAAGTTGTGGGATTGGTCAGTTAGGATTCCGAAGGAATATCTCGATGTTTTCGTCAAAAATAAGTAAGCTGCCATCATTGGAATTTGAAAGGACATTATTTGAAGACGTTTTACAACCAAATATCCCTAATTATATATATTTTTTTTTTATAAAAAATACTATTTTAAAACATATGGTATCTTTAAGTCCCTGAGTGTATAATGTATTGGTGCCCCATCACGCACACCATTCTGGTTCATTTCTGTTATCCGTCATATTTGTTATTAAGAGGTAATTATGCCAACAAATACTCATTTAAGAAACAGAATGATTATTTTTTCTCAAAATGGAAAATAAATTTATAACCTGAAACCCTGAAATCCTGTTACTTAACAATATTTGTTTGTCTTTATTCCTGGTGAAAATACCCTGTGAAAATACCCCCATATTGCATCACATGCGTTCTACAAAACATCTTATTCTATGTACAGCGTACTCGGTGTGATAAATTTATTCTTTGCACAGCGTGCTTGGTGTGTTGAATTTTGAGTGTTAAATTTATTTTTTGCACAGCGTGCTTGGTGTGTTGAATTTAGAGTGTTAAATTTATTCTTTGCACAGCGTGCTTGGTGTGTTGAATTTATTCTATACACAGCGTGCTTTGTGTGTTAAATTAATTCTTTGCACAGCGTTCTTGGTGTGTTAAATACACGCCACACACAGCTTGATTGGATAATTTAATACTTTCCTGGTGTGTTTAATACACACCACACACAGCGTATTCAGTTGAATTTAATAAAGCATGCTTTCTGTGTTAAATACACGCTGTGTTAAATACACGCCACACACAGCATGCTTTGTGTGTTAAAGGCATGCAACATGCAGCGGATATCGTATGTTCAGTACACACAACACACAGTGTGATTGGTGTATTAAAATCATCATTATCAATTATCAACATAAAACGTGATTGGTTGTATCTTATACACGCCACACACAGCATGCTTTCTGTGTTAAATACACCTCACACACAGCATGCTTTCTGTGTTAAATACAGGTCACATACCGAATGCTTGATGTGTTAAATACAGGTCATATACCGTGTGTTTGATGTGTTAAATACACGCCACATACAGCATGATTTCTGTGTTAAATACACGCTGTGTTAAATACACGCCACACACAGCATGCTTTCTGTGTTAAATACGCACCACGCACAGCATGCTTTCTGTGTTAAATACAGGTCACATACCACATGCTTGATGTGTTGAATACAGGCCACATACCGCGTGCTTTGTGTGTTAAATATATGCCAAAAACAGCATACTTTCTGTTTTAAATACACGTCATACACAGCAAGCTTTCTGTGTTAAATACACGCTACAAACAGCATGCTTTTTGTGTTAAATACAAATCACTTACCGTATGCTTTCTGTGTTAAATACACGCAACACACAGCATGCTTTCTGTGTTAAATACACGCAACACACAGCATGCTTTCTGTGTTAAATACACGCCACACCAATCATGCTTTCTGTGTTAAATACACGCCACACACAGCATGCTTTCTGTGTTAAATACAGGTCACATACCGCATGCTTGATGTGTTGAATACAGGTCACATACCGCGTGCTTGATGTGTTAAATATACGCCACACACAGCATGCTTTCTGTGTTGAATACACACCACACACAGCATGCTTTCTGTGTTAAATATACATGCCACACATAGCGTGCTTGGTTTATTTGATACACGCCACTCCCAAACGTGGTTTGCGTGTTAAATACGAGTAACATACAACATGTTTGGTGTGTTAAATGCACGTCACATAGCGTGGATAATGTGCTGAAGACGCCACAAATAGCGTGCTTGGTATGTTAAATACACGCTATATGTTACGTTCTTGATGTATTTGATACACGGCACCACACACACCGTATGTATACATTACACATACAGCATGGTTGGGTTTATAACACATGGCAAACATCGCGTGTGTGTTGCGTTTAGCACATGCTAACAGCATCATAGGCATATAACCATGTAAGTCACTGGTTAAGTACATTTGATACATGTCACATGGCGTGCTTGGTGTATTTAATACACTCCACATACATCATGCTCTATGTGTTAAATTGACGACACACAACGTGTTTGTTTTAATGTATACACGACACACACTTGCTTAGTGTCTTGGATACAGACCACGAACAACGTGTATATTCTGGTAAATATACACCACATATAGCGTATTTTGTGTATTTAATGCACGCAACATACGAAATTATCTTGTACATGCGTGCTTTGTGTGTTTTATACATGTTACACACGACGTGAGATATATATATATAATATATACCGTATATGACGTTCTTAATGTTTAAGATACATGACACATAAAAGTGCTTGATATGTGTAATACACTCCACACAATGTGCACTTAGTGTTTTAAATACATTTCACACACAAATGTGCTTGATATGTGCAATACACGCCACACACTGTGGGCTAAGTGTTTTAGATACATGTTACACACAATTGTGCTTGATATGTGCGATACACGCCACACAATGTGCGCTTAGTGTGTTAGATACATGTCACACACAAGTGTGCTTGATATATGCAATACACGCCACACAATGTAAGCTTAGTGTGTTAGATACATGTCACACACAAGTGTGCTTGATATGTTCGATACACGCCACACAATGTACGCTAGGTGTGTTAGATACATGTAGCACACAAGTGTGCTTGATATGTGCAATACACGCCACACAATGTACGCTTAGTGTGTTAGATACATGTCACACACAAGTGTGCTTGATATGTGCGATACACGCCACACAATGTACGCTTTGTGTTTTAGATACATGTCACACACAAGTGTGCTTAATATGTGTGATACACGCCATACAATGTGCGCTAAGTGTTTTAGATACATGTCACAGACAAGTGTGCTCGATATGTGCGATTCACGCCACACAATGTGCGCTAAGTGTTTTAGATACATGTCACACACAAGTGTGCTCGATATGTGTGATACACGCCACACAATGTGCGCTAAGTGTTTTAGATACATGTCACACACAAGTGTGATGGATATGTGTGATACACGCCACACAATGTGCGCTTATTTTTTGAGATACATGTCACACACAAGTGTGCTCGATATGTGTGATACACGCCACAAAATGTGCGCTAAGGTTTTTTAGAAACATGTCACACACAAGTGTGCTCGATATGTGTGATACACGCCACACAATGTACGCTACGTGTATTAGATACATACCACACACAAGTGTGCTGGATATGTGTGATACACGCCACACAGTGTACGCTTAGTGTTTGAGATACATGTCAAAGACAAGTATGCTCGATATGTGTGATACACGCAACACAGTGTACGCTTAGTGTTTTAGATACATGTCACACACAAGTGTGCTCAATATGTGTGATACACGCCACACAATGTGCGCTTAAGGTGTTTGAAACTTGCCTGATACAAGTGTATTTAATATGTGCGATACACGACACACAATGTGCGCTTAGTGTGTTCGATACACGCCACACAATGCGTGCTTAGTGTGTTAGACACATGCCACACACAAGCGTGCTGGATATGTGTGGTACACGTCAAACAATGAGCGCTTAGTGTTTTAGATACATGCCACACACAGGTGTGCTTGATATGTGTGATAACCGCCAAAATGTGCGCTTAAGGTGTTTGATACATGCCTGATACAATTGTATTTGATATGTGCGATACACGTTTCACAATGTGCGCTTAGTGTGTTAGATACACACCACACAATATGCGCTTAGTGATTTAGACACATGCCACACGCAAGCGTGCTTAATATGTGTGATACATGTCAAACGATGAGCGCTTAGAGTATTAGATACATGTCACACACAGGTGTGCTTGATATGTGTGATAAACGCCTCACAATGTGCGCTTAGTGTGTTATATACCTGTCACACACAATCGTTCTTGATATGTGTGATTCATGCCACACAGTGTGTGCTTTGTGTTTCAGATACATGTTACACTGAAGCGTTGTTGATATTAGTGGTACACGTCAAACAATGAGCGCTTAGTGTGTTAGATACACGCCACACAGTGTGCGCTTAGTCTGTAAGACACATGCCACACACAGGTGTGCTTGATATGTGTGATACACGTCACACAATGAGCGTTTAGTGTGTAAGATACATGCCACACAAAGGTGTGCTTGATATATGTGATACACGCCACACAATGAGCGTTTAGTGTGTAAGATACATGCCACACACAGGTTTGCTTGATATGTGTGATAACCGCCGCCACATAGTGTGCGCTTAGTATGTTAGATACAGGTCACACACAAGTGTGCTTCCTTTATGTGATACACGCCACACAATGTGCGTTTAAGGTGTTTGATACTTGCCACACACAAGTGTGTTTGATATATGTGATATATGTCACAAAATATGAGCTGAGTGTTTAGATACATGACACACAAAAGTGTGCTTGAAATGTGCGATACACGTCACACAATGTGGGCTTAGTGTTTTAGATACATGTCACACACAAAGTGTGCTTGATATGTGTGACACACGCCACACAGTGTGGGCTTAGTGTTTTAGATACATGCCACACACAAGTGTGTTTGATGTGTGTGATACATGCCACACAATGTACGCTTAGTGTGTTAGATACACGCCACACACAAGTGTGCTCGATATGTGTGATACACGCCACACAATGTACACTTAGTGTTTGAGATACGTGCCACACACAAGTGTGCTTGATATGTGTGATACACACCACACAATGTACGCTTAATGTTTTAGATACATGTCACACACAAGTGTGATTTACGCCACACAAAGTACGCTTAGTGTTTGAGATGCATGTCACACACAAGTGTAATTGATATGTGTGATACAAGCCTCACAATGTGGACTTAGTGCGTTAGAAACATGCCACGCACAAGTGTGCTTTGTATGTATGATACGCGCCATACAATGTGCGCTTTGTATTTTAGCTACATGCCACACACAAGAATGCCTTATATGTGATGTACACGTCAAAAATGAGCGCTTAGTGTGTTAGATACATGTCACACACATGTGTTCCTGATACGTGTGATACACGCCATACAATGTGCTCTTAGTGTTTTAGATACATGCCACACACAAGTGTGCTTGATATGTGCGATACACGCCACACAATGTGCGCCTAGTGTGTAAGATACACACCATACAATGTGCGCTTAGTGTTTTATTCACATGCCACACGCAAGCGTGCTTAATATGTGCGGTACACGTCAAACAATGAGCGCTAAGTGTGTTAGATACATGTCACACACAGGTGTGCTTAATATGTGTGATACACGCCACACAATGTGCGCTTAGTGTGTTAGATACCTGTCACACACAAGCGTTCTTGATATGTGTGATACATGCCACACAGTGTGCGCTTAGTTTTTTAGATACATGTTACACACAAATGTGCTCGATATGTGTGATACACGTCAAACAATGAGCGCTTAGTGTGTTAGATACACGCCACGCAGTATGCGCTTAGTGTGTTAGACACATGCCACTCACAGGTGTGCTTGATATGTGTGATACACGCCATACAATATGCGCTTAGTGTGTTAGATACACGCCACACACAGGTGTGCTTTATTTGTGCGATACACGCCACACAATATGCGCTTAGTGTGTTAGATACACGCTACACAGTGTGCGCTTAGTGTGTTAGACACATGCCACATACACGTTTGCTTGATATGTGCGATACACGCCACACAATGTGCGCTTTGTGTGTTAGATACATGTCACACACAAGTATGCTTGATATGTGTGATACACGCCACACAGTGTGGACTTAGTGTTTTAGATACATGCCACACACAAGTGTGTTTGATATGTGTGATACATGCCACACAATGTACGCTTAGTGTGTTAGATACACGGCACACACAAATGTGCTCGATATGTGTGATACACGCCACACAATGTACGCTTAGCGTTTTAGATACATGTCACACACAAGTGTGATTTATGCCACACAAAGTACGCTTAGTGTTTGATATGCATGTCACACACAAGTGTAATTGATATGTGTGATACAAGCCACACAATGTGTACTTAGTGCGTTAGAAACATGCCACACACAAGTGTGCTTGGTATGTATGATACGCGCCATATAATGTGCGCTTAGTGTTTTAGCTACATCCCACACACAAGCATGCCTTATATGTAAGGTACACGTCAAAAATGAGCGCTTAGTGTGTTAGATACATGTCACACACATGTGTTCTTGATATGTGTGATACACGCCATACAATGTGCGCTTAGTGTTTTAGATACATGCCACACACTAGCGTGCTTGATATGTGTGATACACGCCACAAAATGTGCGCTTAAGGTGTTTGATACATGCCTGATACAAGTGTGTTTGATATGTGCGATACAAGCCACACAATGTGCGCCTAGTGTGTTAGATACACACCACACAATGTGCGCCTAGTGTGTTAGATACACACCACACAATGTGCGCTTAGTGTTTTAGACACATGCCATACGCAAGCGTGCTTAATATGTGATGTACACGTCAAACAATGAGCGCTTAGTGTGTTAGATACATGTCACACACAAGTGTGCTAAATATGGGTGATACACGCCACACAATGTGCGCTTAGTGTGTTAGATACCTGTCACACACAAGCGTTCTTGATATGTGTGATACACACCACACAATGTGCGCTTAGTTTTTTAGATACATGTTACACACAAGCGTTCTTGATATGTGTGGTACACGTCAAACAATGAGCGCTTAGTGTGTTAGACACATGCCACTCACAGGTGTGCTTGATACGTGTGATACACGCCATTCAATATGCGCTTAGTGTGTTAGATACACGCCACACACAGGTGTGCTTTATATGTGCGATACACACTACACCATGTGCGCTTAGTTTTTTAGATACATGTTACACACAAGCGTTCTTGATATGTGTGGTACACGTCAAACAATGAGCGCTTAATGTGTTAGATACACGCCACGCAGTATGCGCTTAGTGTGTTAGACATATGCCACTCACAGGTGTGCTTGATATATGTGATACATGCCATACAATATGCGCTTAGTGTGTTAGATAAACGCCACACACAGGTGTGCTTTATATGTGCGATACACGCCACACAATATGCGCTTAGTGTGTTAGATACACGCTACACAGTGTGCGCTTAGTGTGTTAGACACATGCCACATACACGTTTGCTTGATATGTGCGATACACGCCACCCAATGTGCGCTTAGTGTGTTAGATACACGCCACAGAGTGTGCGCTAAGTGTGTTAGAAACATGCCACACACAGGTATGCTTGATATGTGTGATACACGCCACACAATGTGCGCTTAGTGTGTTAGATACCTGTCATACACATGTGTTCTTGATATGTGTGATACACTCCACACAATGTGCGCTTAGTGTGTTAGATACCTGTCACACACAAGCGTTCTTGATATGTGTGATACATGCCACAGAATGTGCGCTTAATGTTTTAGATACATGTCACACACAAGCGTTCTTGATATGTGTGATACACGCCACACAATGTGCGCTTAGTGTGTTAGATACCTGTTACACACAAACGTTCTTGATATGTGTGATACATGCCACACAATGTGCGCTTAGTGTTTTAGATACATGTTACACACAAGCGTTCTTGATATGTGTGGTACACGTCAAACAATGAGCGCTTAGTGTGTTAGATACCTGTTACACACAAGCATTCTTGATATGTGTGATACACGCCACACAATGTGCGCTTTGTGTGTTAGATGGACGCCACGCAGTCTGTGCTTAGTGTGTTAGACACATGCCACTCACAGGTGTGCTTGATATGTGTGATACACGCCATTCAATATGCGCTTAGTGTGTTAGATACACGCCACACACAGGTGTGCTTTATTTGTGCGATACACACCATACAATATGCGCTTAGTGTGTTAGATACACGCTACACAGTGTGCGCTTAGTGTGTTAGACACATGCCACATACACGTTTGCTTGATATGTGCGATACTGTGCGATACACGCCACACATTGTGCGCTTAGTGTGTTAGATACATGTCACACACAAGTGTGCTTGATATGTGTGATACACGCCACACAGTGTGCGCTCAGTGTTTTAGATACATGTTACACACAAACGTTCTTGATATGTGTGGTACACGCCACACAATGTGCGCTCATGTTGATTTATATATTCCTGACACAAGTGTGTCTGATATGTGCGATACACGCCACACAATGTGCGCTTAGTGTGTTAGATACACGGCACACAGTGTGCGCTTTGTGTGTTAGACACATGCCACACATAGGTGTTCTTGATATGTGTGATACACGCCACACAATGTGCGCTTAGTGTGCTAGATACCTGTCACACACACGCGTTCTTGATATGTGTGATACATGCCATACAGTGTGCGCTTAGTGTTTTAGATACATGTTACACTAACGCTTACTTGATATGTGTGGTACACGCCACACAATGAGCGCTTAGTGTGTTAGATACATGCCACACACAGGTGTGTTTGATATGTGTGTTACACGTTACACAATAAGCGCTTAGTGTTTTCGATACATGCCACACACAAGCGTGCTTGATATGTGTGATACACGCCACACAATGTGCGCTTAGTGTGTTTGATACTTGCCACACACAAGCGTGCTTGATATATGTGATACACGCGAAATAATATGCCAAGAGTGTGTTTGACAGATGCCATACACATCGTACTTGATTGTTAGATGCATACCACACACCGTGTTAATTGCACGCTCCGTACGGCGTTCTCGGAATATTAGATGCCAAATGCTGCGTGCTTTGTAAGTTTGATACCTGTCACTTACCACACGGTGTGCTTGGGGAGATTTACATACCCACTGCGTGCTAGATGTATTTAAATACACGCCACACACAGTGTATTCAATGTTTAATAATAACACTTAATGAATGCTACATAGTGCTTTGACATAAATACACGTGCCGTGCTTTAAACACAAGATTAGATTTAACGTGCTTAATACATCCATCGATACATCTTGCTTTGTGTGAGAAGAGAGCAAATTGTTCAAGTCATATAATTTTATTTAACTTTATTTAGGATACATCTTGACTTCTGACTCCGAATGGTAGTTACATAAATAAAGATTAAATATATATAATATATGTGATAAAGAACTCAAAAACTATCCCGACCGCAGTATGAACGTATGATGTTCAATCGGTAAATTTAATGTTATTTGAAGTTAGATTAAGATTTAACCAGCCCGTCTTCTTGCAAACCTTTTAAGTGATTCGTTTGATAATAGTATGTTTTATTTAAAACTACAACATCAAGAGTTATACTACGTCAAATTTATTACAGGTACATGTCCAATGAATATATTTTTGTTTAACCTGACAGACTGGTACAAGTTTATGAAATACCGTGATCAGCAATTTACAATCTGAGATCTGATCTCTGTTACAGTCTGCACTATCTCAACCAGGTTAAACTATTGTCTGTACTAGAATACCTGTTTGTAGGTTAACACTTGTGTTCTACAAACCTACTAACATGTAAAACATGATACCATAGTTTGCATGCCTGTTTGTAGGTTAACACTTGCGTTCTACAAACCTACTAACATGTAAAACATGATACCATAGTCTGCATGCCTGTTTATAGGTTAACACTCGCGTTCGAATCTGCAAGCCTAGCTAGCTATTCTATATCATGCTAAACATATATTAATTCAGTCAGCTAGCATGTTAAACAATAGTCTGCATGCCTGTTTGTAGGTTGACACTCGCGTTCTATAAATCTACCTAGCTACTGTATAATTGTTTGTTTTTTCATCATGCTAAATTTATATTAATTCAGTCTGCTAGCATATTAAACCATAGTCTGCATGCCTGTTTGTAGGTTAACACTGGTGTTCTACAAGGTAAGCTAGCTACTGTATATCATACTAAACATTTATTAATTCAGTCAGCTGGCATGTTAAACCATAGTCTGCATGCCTGTTTGTAGGTTAACACTTGCGTTCTACAAGTCTAGCTAGCTGCTGTATAATATGCTAAACATATATTAATTCAGTCAGCTGGCATGTTAAACAATAGTCTGCATGCCTGTTTGTAGGTTAACACTTGCGTTCTACAAACCTACTAACATGTAAAACATGATACCATAGTCTGCATGCCTGTTTATAGGTTAACACTCGCGTTCGAATCTGCAAGCCTAGCTAGCTATTCTATATCATGCTAAACATATATTAATTCAGTCAGCTAGCATGTTAAACAATAGTCTGCATGCCTGTTTGTAGGTTGACACTCGCGTTCTATAAATCTACCTAGCTACTGTATAATTGTTGTTTTTTTCATCATGCTAAATTTATATTAATTCAGCCTGCTAGCATATTAAACCATAGACTGCATGCCTGTTTGTAGGTTAACACTGGTGTTCTACAAGGTTAGCTAGCTACTGTATATCATACTTAACATATATTAATTCAGTCAGCTGGCATGTTAAACCATAGTCTGCATGCCTGTTTGTAAGTTAACACTTGCGTTCTACAAGTCTAGCTAGCTGCTGTATAATATGCTAAACATATATTAATTCAGTCAGCTGGCATGTTAAACAATAGTCTGCATGCCTGTTTATAGGTTAACACTCGCGTTCTACAAGTCTAGCTAGCTGCTGTATAATATGCTAAACATATATTAATTAGTCGGCTAGCATGTTAAACCATAGTCTGCATGCCTGTTTGTAGGTTAACACTCGCGTTCTATAAGTCTAGCTAGCTGCTGTATAATATGCTAAACATATATTAATTCAGTCAGCTAGCATGTTAAACCAGACTGCATACCTGTTTGTAGGTTAACACTCGCGTTCTTCAAGACTAGCTAGCTACTGTATATCATCACGTTCTGCAAACATAATAGTAGGTTAAAACCACGTTCTGCCAACATACT
This sequence comes from Panopea generosa, assembly GCA_029582155.1. NCBI lineage: Eukaryota > Metazoa > Mollusca > Bivalvia > Adapedonta > Hiatellidae > Panopea > Panopea generosa. The sequence continues at coordinate 20,146,979 of CM055902.1, forward strand.
AGGAGGTTAAAACCACGTTCTGCCAACATGCTAGTAGGTTAAAACCACGTTCTGCCAACATGCTAGTAGGTTAAAGCCACGTTCTTCCAACATACTAGTAAGTTAAAACCACGTTCTGCCAACATACTAGTAGGCTAACAACATTCTTCTGCCAGCCTTCCACTAGGTTAAAGCCACGTTCTGCCAACATACTAGTAGGTTAACAACATTCTTCTGCCAGACTTCAACTTGGTTAAAACCACGTTCTGCCAACATGCTAGTAGGTTAACAACATTCTTCAGCCAGCCTTCCACTAGGTTAAAACCACGTTCTACCAACATGCTAGTAGGTTAACAACATTCTTCTGCCAGCCTTTCACTTGGTTAAAACCACGTTCTGCCAACATGCTAGTAGGTTAAAATCACGTTCTGCCAACATACTAGGAGGTTAAAACCACGTTCTGTCAACATGCTAGTAGGTTAAAACCACGTTCTGCCAACATGCTAGTAAGTTGAAACCACGTTCTTCCAACATACTAGTAGGTTAACAACATTCTTCTGCCAGCCTTCTACTAGGTTAAAACCACGTTCTGCCAACATGCTAGTAGGTTAACAACATTCTTCTGCTAGCCTTGTACTTGGTTAAAACCACGTTTTGCCAACATGCTAGTAGGTTAACACTATTCTTCAGCCAGCCTTCCACTAAGTTAAAGCCACGTTCTGCCAACATGCTAGTAGGTTAACACTATTCTTCAGCCAGCCTTCCACCTAGTCAAAGCCACGTTCTGCCAACATGCTAGTAGGTTAACAACATTCTTCAACCAGCCTTCCACTAGGTTAAAACCACGTTCTGTCAACATGTTAGTAGATCAACAACATTCTTCAGCCAGCCTTCCAACTACGTTCTGCCAATTACAATTAGTTTACTCGTCCAAATAACTCAAACACCTGGTCCCTTATCTTATCAGGAGTCAATGGAATTAAAATTTCACAAAAACATTTATCTTTGAAGCAAACATAATCAACACATAGGTCGGGAATAATCAATATGTCAATGGAGCGAGTAAATAGTAACGATGCAAAGGAAAAAATAATGTTCAAACGGCCCACATTTACTATTTACATTTTTTAAGGCATCGCGTGGTAGCAATATTGTCATGATTTAGTATTAAATACATCCAAATGCTATGTTATAGACAGTGATGATTTACATAAGTACAGCGAGGAATAACCATGCAATGATACAGCGCTGAAATACCCAGGTACAGAGAGGAATTACCATGTAATGATACAGCTCTGAATTACCCAGGTACAGCGAGAAACTACCATGTAATGATACAGCTCTGAATTACCCAAGCACAGCGAGAAACTACCATGTAATGATACAGCTCTATATTACCCAAGTACAGCGAGAAACTACCATGTAATGATACAGCTCTGAATTACCCAAATACAGCGCTGAATTATCCAGGTACCACGAGCGTGGAATAACCATGTAATGATACAGCTCTGAATTACCCAAGTACAGCAAGAAACTACCATGTAATGATACAGCGCTGAATAACCAAGGTACAGCGAAGAATTATCATGTAATGATATAGTGCGGAATTACCCAGGTACAGCGAGAAATTACCATGTAATGATACAGCAATGAATTACCTAAGTACAGCGAGGAATTACCATGTAATGATACAGCTCTGAATTACCCAGGTACAGTGAGAAACTACCATGTAATGATAAAATGCTGAAATACCCAGATACCGCGTGAAATGACCATTTAATGATACAGCTTGGTACAGCGAGGAATTAAAATGTAATGATATAGCGCTGAATTACCCAGGTACAGCAAGGAATCTACCATGTAATGATATAGCGCTGAATTACCCAGGTACAGCAAGGAATTACCATGTAATGATACAGTACTGAATTACCCAGGCAATGCAAGTAATTGCTGTTCAGCAGCTAATTACGAAGTGACATCAGATAGAGAAATTCACTATGTACCGGCAATGTTGGGCTGTTTATGTTTCAAGTTTCAAATTCCAACAGGTTATGGTCTATTTTACATTGTAATGGTACAGCGGTGAATTACCAGGTGACGTCACAGATAGAAATTCACAATGTACAGTGGAGAATTACCATATTACGTTACAGCGGGGAATAATAATGTAAAGGGAGGGAATTATTAATTAATGTCACAGAGGAGAACTCTAATCTAATGATTAGCGACAAGCTATCACTAATTGATACGGTAGGTGTGTTAACATCATTTAATGATTAGCGACAAGCTATCACTAATTGATACGGTAGGTGTGTTAACATCATTTAATGATTAGCGGCAAGCTATCACTAATTGATACGGTAGGTGTGTTAACATCATTTAATGATTAGCGGCAAGCTATCACTAATTGATGCGGTAGGTGTGTTAATATCATTTAATGATTAGCGGCAAGCTATCACTAATTGATACGGTAGGTGTGTTAATATCATTTAATGATTAGCGGCAAGCTATCACTAATTGATACGGTAGGTGTGTTAACATCATTTAATGATTAGCGGCAAGCTATCACTAATTGATGCGGTAGGGATGGTAATATAATAATTTACTTGTAAAGCATTCATTATCACTTATCATTTAAGAGTACGGCAGGGAAGTATTCTTTTGTATTATTTTATTTTCATTCTCCAATACATTTTACAATTTACAACATTGGTAAAGTATTTACACAAGTGTTGTTTTTTTTAAAATTGCATTTATACATGAATTGTTCTTGCATTACAGATTATTTCACTGTATTAGAAATTACATGTTTTAGATATATATATATATAATTCCAATCCTGATGATGATATATATATCCAATTTGCTCAGACTCCTCAAGTGAATGGAAATTTAAACTATCCGCTGCAAAGTAAACGCATAGGAATACATCACACTTCTGTTATGGTTGACCTTAAATTCACTAGATCGTATATCCAATACTTTAACTTTACTTTACTTTAAATATATTTTATTGCATTTTTGTTTCCATGTAGTAGCAAAAGGGTTGGGCCACAAGTTATCCAACATTAAAATCGACCCTTATCAACAACAAATTAATTACCAATAACAATCAAGATGGCAATAAAACATATTCATATAGGAAGAAAGAAGAAAAAATGAAATAGCATACATTGTGTAACTTGAATATACGCTTCCGATGCTGAACTTGAATGACGGACTCCATTGTGAGGTAAATGCTAAAACTTAATAAGATATAATATTGTTTACCAAAACGTTTAGTGTTATGAATATAAGTTTGGACATTGTTAAATTTAACAATATTTTCATCGTCTGGGATATCATCACTCCCGTGAAATAAGGTTTTAACATTTGAAGGATGAAGATACAACTACTTCTTAAACGTACATAGTATGTATGAAAAATAGATAATTTACGAGGACCTGTTAAATGAAAAAAATAACATTGTATTTTGGTGAGTTTAATCAAATGATTCATAAGCTGGCGTTAGGATGATGGTAGAGTTTCAGAATTACGTAAGTGTTCCGGAAAAAGAATTTTTAAATAATTGAGTTCTAGTATTTAATAAAGAATAATTACTATTATTTCTTAGATTATATGGTGTAGTTATTTCTACAGTTTCAGGAAAATATTGTTTAAAAATTCTGGAGCATTTTTTTTTATTTTATATTTTGTATTGTAAAATGAAATATTTATAGATGAAAAAAAATGTAAAATTTACATATAAGGATACGTTGTCGAACTAACATATCCGGGGGTGGACTATCAAATATGGCAACGCCGAGGAACTAGCATTTTAACTGTTATGTGAAAGAGACAGTAAGCGGGCCGTTTTATTAAAGGGAATATATCACGAAAAATGTAAGAAATGTCTTAAAAATATAATTATTTTTGAAATGGATAAAAAGCATCACATTTGCATGAATAAATAAAATCCGAATGGTATGGTATATCAAATCAACCGAAACGTGACAAAATCGATGTTTTAATCCGAGTGAGAAACATGACACGAAATCACCGTTCTAAAAAAAGACCGTACTTAAATACTGCTTTTCAACCTTCATATCGTTATTTGGACTCGTTCTAAGATGAGACAAATTTCACAATGAGTAAACCTGTATGACGTATCAAATTGAAATCAAAATGCAATCCCGTGACCCATTTAATACGCCACAAAACACATTTAGCAGGAAATATATTCTAGTCTAACCTAGGCGCGTAGCCAAAGTTAGGAAACCCCTTTTCAACATTTAATTTTTGGAACGTTTAAATATATATCATTTTGGAAATATGGTTTACCAGCGATTATGTACTTAAGTGTTATATAATATGTAGTGGGTTTGATATAGGGCAAAGCAAACATTTTACTTTTTATTTTTCAAAGATATAAGCCTCGGTAAATAGCCATTATAGATAGCCTAGTTGAATATGTCAACAAGTTGACACTGCCTATCATAATTTAATCAAGAAAAGCCAAAGTACGTGGTATTTAAGTATTTTTCGAGAGGTTCACCACGTCTCTCTTTACTTAAAATATAACCGTAACACAAAAAATTCATGCGTTGAAATTACTTTTTGCAACGTAATGATTTTTTTTAATTTCACTCACCAGCTGGTGATTCATTTATTCATTCTGTAAGAAGGTCACAGTGGGTCACAGTGTGTCACCCCTCAAAGCACCTCACAAAATTTATATATTGTACATATAATTATTACATATATTTCAAATTATCGTTATAGTATGCAAACCTTATCGGTTCATTGTTGAATACAGGGTGTGTTTTCCCTATGTCTTTATCTCCATCTGTCTGCATGGGTGTTTTTCTTTATTTTAGGTTAATCTCCAAGATCATTTTTTTATTCATTATGATTCAAAAATAACAATATATTGATATGAGAAAAACAAAAATTGTTAGAAAAAAACGTGATATAAACAAGTATTTCATTGTAATTTTATTGAGAAAAATTGCACTTGATATTTGTCCATGTATACAAAGACAGGATTTTTTACATGATTATCATATAAAAATAAAAATACATAATTATATGACACAAACAAAATAACAAGTTATTATTTTAATAATTTTATGTGTGAATAGTTATTTTTTGTAAATGTAATACTATGAAATATATAGTCTATTTTGCTTTTTGCGTAAAATAAAATAAAAAGAAATTTGGAGAAGGAAATGATAAAAAAAGGTGCAATTAATGAAATTGAATTGAATAGTTACTAGAATTGAATGTAGTAACTAGTTTATGAATATATTAAACATGTTTATTTTTTCATCGATTGAAACAATTTTGACAACTCACACTCAGCGACTTCCTGGGTACCACGAGTAGCAAGCATATACAAAAGGACACCACTCATTACTGTGGCGATGTATCGAACCAACGACCCTCATAGCATGGGTTATCGTGATCAAGACCAGGTGGTAAGTTTCATGAGACGGATAGATGGACTGGCTGACGGACGGTTGGACGTACGGGTGGTAACTATAGGGCAGACAGGCACGCAGGCATGCACACCGACAAGAGACGTAGTAGCAGACAGACATACACTCGTGCAGGCTTGTAGTCATACTGACAGCAGAGAGTCAAGGACACAGACAAGGAGGCAGGCGAGCACACCGGCAGACAGACAGTCGTGTAGGCTTGTAGACATACTGGCAGCATGGAGGCAGCGACGCAGGGAGGCAGACAAGGAGGCAGGCGAGCACACCGGCAGACAGACTGTCGTGCAAGCTTGTAGACATACTGGTAACATGGAGGCAGGGACGCAGGAGGCAGACAAGGAGGCAGGCGGACACACCGGCAGACAGACAGTCGTGCAGGCTTGTAGGTATACTGGCAGCAGGGAGGCAGGGAGGCAGACAAGGAGGCAGGCGAACACATCGGCAGACAGACAGTCGTGCAGGCTTGTTGGCATAATGACAGCAGGGAGGCAGACAAGGAGGCAGGCGAGCACACTGGCAGACAGACAGTCGTGCAGGCTTGTAGGCATACTGACAGCAGGGAGGCAGACAAGGAGGCAGGCTAGCACACTGGCAGACAGACAGTCGTGCACGCCTGTAGGCATACTGACAGCAGGGAAGCAGGGAGGCAGGAGGCAAACAAGGAGGCAGGCGAGCACACCGGCAGACATGTTGTCGTGCAGTCTTGTAGGCATACTGACAGCAGGGAGGCAGACAAGGAGAAAGGCGACCACAACGGCAGACAGACAGTCGTGCAGGCTTGTAGGCATACTGACAACAGGGGGGCAGACAAGGAGGCAGGCGAGCACACCGACAGACAGACAGTCGTGCAGGCTTGTAGGCACACTGACAACAGGGAGGCAGACAAGGAGGCAGGCGAGCACTCCGGCAGACAGACAGTCGTGCAGGCTAGTAGGCATAATGACAGCAGGGAGGCAGACAATGAGGCAGGCGAGCACACAGGCTTAAAGACAGTCGTGCAGGCTTGTGGACATACTGACAACAGTGAGGCAGACAAGGAGGCAGGCGAGCACACCGGCAGACAGACAGTCGTGCAGGCTTGTAGGCACACTGACAACAGGGAGGCAGACAAGGAGGCAGGCGAGCACTCCGGCAGACAGACAGTCGTGCAGGCTTGTAGGCATAATGACAGCAGGGAGGCAGACAATGAGGCAGGCGAGCACACAGGCTTTAAGACAGTCGTGCAGGCTTGTAGTCAAACTGAGAGCAGGGAGTCAGACAAGGAGGCAGGTGAGCACACCGGCAGACAGACAGTCGTGCAGGCTTGAAGACATACTGACAGCAGGGAGGCAGGGAGACAGGCAAAAAGGCAGGCGAGCACACCGGCACACAGACAGTCGTGCAGGCTTGTAGGCATACTGACAGCAGGGAGGCAGACAAGGAGGCAGGCTAGCACACCGGCAGACAGACAGTCGTGCACGCCTGTAGGCATACTGACAGCAGGGACGCAGGGAGGCAGACAAGGAGGCAGGCGAGGACACCGGAAGGCAGACAGTCGTGCAGGCCTGTAGGCATACTGACAGCAATAAAAAAATCCGTGTCTGGTATGCAAGAAACAATGATTTTTCGTGTGTGGCACAGACGTTCTCCCCAATGACCGATGTTTATCATTCAAGGTTGTATGATGCGGGGAACAATTTATGAAAACGCATCTATTATCTATACACAAATCTCATAACTAAGTAATTTGTGAAACAACTGAACAGTTTTTTGCTGTTGTTGTTTCGTCACTCTATTTCACTTCACATGTCATCGCCCATTTAAGAACAATGCTTGCTTAATCAGATAAGAGTTCATGTAAGTTGTCCATATATGCGGTGACAGGTTGAAGGACAAAAATCCTGCGTTCATTGGATATTTATCAGCAAAACAAATGAAACAAAAACGTAATATACAAAACAACGATAACAAAATATCCAGAGTACCATATTGACCAATCAATCGCGTTTGTGACGATATATCAACAAACTAATGTGCTATCAGCGCGCATGTGCTGCTACATGCACGTAATCAGCAAAGTTTACAAAAGGATTACTTTTATCGAGATATGCTTACAAATATGTACCAACAATGACTCGAGTGTAAATATACACAATGATTTTAAAGATAACCAGATAACGATCAACGATTTAGAATAGCTAAAACTGACCCGGAAGAAACGACGTTCTCTCTTAATTGAATTAGCGTGCATGTCCGGATGCTGCGGAGACTTAACTATCTGATCGGAGACATATAAGTCTGATCTGATATACCGGACAATACTTACAAAAATTTGCGTCGTAGTTGACTTGTTTACAAACACTTTTCTTATCGGTTTTTCTTATCGAAATGAAAGACGTTCCCTAAAGGCAGGTATACCAACAGGTATAAACAAACGTTTTAAGTTCGACGGCGCCATAACTGCAGAACAGTGAGATTTAATCGATGCAATCAAGGACTTTATGTATATTATTTTTCAAGTCCTTAGCGCAATAATGAATGTTTTTTTAAACTTTGCAGCAGTCATATGATTTAGAAAAAGGATTAAGTTTTGACCGGTCAAAAAGATGCAACCCACACAAGAAACAAATAATTGACTTGAAATGCAAGCTTTGCTTTTTATATATTATACACGCATAAAAAAACACGAAAAAAACATTTCTGAAAACGGTGACGGAGGAAATAGTATCTACAGTGCATTCATACAAAATGATGAAGAAAATCTGCCACACGGGGAGAATATTTTACACCAGAGCTCAGCTATGCATTATCTATGTAATATATGGCTTGCCTTCCAACAATGGACTTATAGTCACAATGACGTAGCGAGGAAGCTCGAACTACCATTCGTTCAATTCCGTCGTCCTTCGGTATTGACAGTCTGAGGCAGTTAAAAGTTAGTTGTTGTAGTACTATCACAATGACGTGGCGAGGAAGCTTACGGTACCATTCGTTCATATCCGTCGTCCTTCGGTATTGGCAGTCTGAGGCAGTTACAAGTTAGTTGTTGTAGTACTATCACAATGACGTAGCGAGGAAGCTTACAGCACCATTCGTTCAATTCCGTCGTTCTTCGGTATTGACAGTCTGAGGCAGTTACAAGTTAGTTGTTGTAGTACTATCACAATGACGAAGAGAGGAAGTTCGCACTACCATTCGTTCATATCCGTCGTCCGACGGTATTGACAGTCTGATGCAGTTAGAAGTTAGTTGTTGTAATACTATCACAATGACGTGGCGAGGAAGCTTACGGTACCATTCGTTCATACCCGTCGTCCTTCGGTATTGACAGTCTGAGGCAGTTACAAGTTAGTTGTTGTAGTACTATCACAATGACGTGACGAGGAAGCCTACGGTACAATTCGTTCAATTCCGTTGTCCTTCTGTATTGACAGTCTGAGGCAGTTACAAGTTAGTTATTGTAGTACTATCACAATGACGAAGAGAGGAAGTTCGCACTACCATTCGTTCATATCCGTCGTCCGACGGTATTGACAGTCTGATGCAGTTAGAAGTTAATTGTTGTAATACTATCACAATGACGTGGCGAGGAAGATTACGGTACCATTCGTTCATATCCGTCGTCCTTCGGTATTGACAGTCTGAGGCAGTTACAAGTTAGTTGTTGTAGTACTATCACAATGACGTGACGAGGAAGCCTACGGTACAATTCGTTCAATTCCGTTGTCCATCGGTATTGACAGTCTGATGCAGTTACAAGTTAGTTGTTGTAGTACTATCACAATGACGAAGGGAGGAAGTTCGCACTACCATTCGTTCATATCCGTCGTCCGACGGTACTGACAGTCTGATGCAGTTAGAAGTTAGTTGTTGTAGTACTATCACAATGACGTGGCGAGGAAGCTTACGGTACCATTCGTTCATATCCGTCGTCCTTCGGTATTGACAGTCTGAGGCAGTTACAAGTTAGTTGTTGTAGTACTATCACAATGACGTAGCGACGAAGCCTACGGTGAGATTCGTTCAATTCAGTCGTCATTCGGTATTGACAGTCTGAGGCAGTTAGAAATTAGTTGTTGTAGTACTATAACAATGACGTAGCGACGAAGCCTACGGCACCATTCGTTCAATTCCGTCGTCCTTCGGTATTGACAGTCTGAGGCAGTTAGAAGTTAGTTGTAGTACTATCACAATGACGTGGCAAGGAAGCTTATGGTACCATTCGTTCAATTCCGTCGTCCTTCGGTATTGACAGTCTGAGGTAGTTAGAAGTTAGTTGTTGTAGTACTATCACAATGACGAAGCAAGGAAGCCTACGGTACCATTAATTCATTTCCGTCGTCCTTCGATATTTACAGTCTGAGGCAGTTAGAAGTTAGTTGTAGTACTATCACAATGACGAAGAGAGGAAGCTTACGGTACCATTCGTTCAATTCCGTCGTCCTTCGGTATTGACAGTCTGAGGCAGTTAGAAGTTAGTTGTTGTAGTACTATCACAATGACGTAGAAAGGAAGCTTACGGCACCATTCATTCAATTCCGTCGTCCTTCGGTATTGACAGTCTGAGGCAGTTATAAGTTAGGTGTTGTAGTACTATCACAATGACGTGACGATGAAGCTTACGGCACCATTCGTTCATATCCGTCGTCCTTCGGTATTGACAGTCTGAAGCAGTTAGAAGTTAGTTGTTGTAGTACTATCACAATGACATGGCGAGGAAGCTTACGGCACCATTTCATATCCGTCGTCCTTCGGTATTGACAGTCTGAAGCAATTAGAAGTTAGTTGTTGTAGTACTATCACAATGACGTGGCGAGGAAGCTTACTGCACCATTCGTTCAATTCCGTCGTCCTTCGGTATTGACAGTCTGAGGCAGTTACAAGTTAGTTGTTGTAGTACTATCACAATGACGTGGTGAGGAAGCATACGGTACCATTAATCCAATTCCGTCGTCCTTCGGTATTAACAGTCTGAGGCAGTTACAAGTTAGTTGTTGTACTATATAAATGACGTGGCGAGGAAGCTTACGGCACAATTCGTTCAATTCCGTCGTCCTTCGGTATTGACAGTCTGAGGCAGTTAGAAGTTAGTTGTAGTACTATTACAATGACGTGGCGAGGAAGCTCACGGCACCATTCGTTCAATTCCGTCATCCTTCGGTATTGACAGTCTGAAGCAATTAGAAGTTAGTTGTTGTAGTACTACCACAATGACGTGGCGAGGAAGCTTACGACACCATTCGTTCAATTCCGTCGTCCTTCGGTATTTACAGTCTGAGGCAGTTAGAAGTTAGTTGTTGTAGTACTATCACAATGACGTGGCGAGGAAGCCTACGGTACAATTCATTCAATTCCGTCGTCCTTCTGTATTGGCAGTCTGAGGCAGTTAGAAGTTAGTTGTTGTAGTACTATCACAATGACGTGACGAGGAAGCCTACGGTACCATTCGTTCAATTTCGTTGTCCGTCGGTATTTGACAGTCTGAGGCAGTTAGAAGTTAGTTGTAGTACTATCACAATGACGTGGCGAAGAAGCCTACGGTACAATTCGTTCAATTCCGTTGTCCTTCGGTATTGACAGTCTGAGGCAGTTAGAAGTTTGTTGTTGTAGTACTATCACAATGACGTGGCGAGGAAGCTTACGGTACAATTCGTTCAATTCCGTCGTCCGATGGTATTGACAGTCTGATGCAGTTAGAAGTTAGTTGTTGTAGTACTATCACAATGACGTAGCGAGGAAGCCTACGGTACAATTCGTTCAATTCCGTCGTCCTTCGGTATTGACAGTCTGAGGCAGTTACAAGTTAGTTGTAGTACTATTACAATGACGTGGCGAGGAAGCTTACGGCACCATTCATTCCAGTCCATCGTCCGATGGTATTGACAGTCTGAAGCAGTTAGAAGTTAGTTGTTGTAGTACTATCACAATGACGTGGCGAGGAAGCTTACGGCACCATTCGTTCAATTCCGTCGTCCTTCGGTATTTACAGTATGTGGCAGTTAGAAGTTAGTTGCAGTACTATCACAATGACGTAGCAAGGAAACCTAAGGTACCATTCATTCAATTCCGTCGTCCGATGGTATTGACAGTCTGAGGCAGTTACAAGTTAGTTGATGTAGTTCTATCACAATGAGGTGGTGAGGAAGCTTACGGTACCATTCGTTCAATTCCGTCGTCCTTCGGTATTAACAGTCTGAGTCAGTTAGAAGTTAGTTGTAGTACTATCACAATGACGTGGCGAGGAAGCCTACGGTACCATTCATTCAATTCCGTCGTCCTTCGGTATTGATAGTCTGAGGCAGTTACAAGTTAGTTGTTGTAGTACTATCACAATGACGTGGTGAGGAAGCTCGCGGTACCATTCGTTCAATGCCGTCGTCCATCGGTATTTACAGTCTTAGGCAGTTAGAAGTTAGTTGGTTTGTAGTTGATATTTAAATGTGTAACTCTCTAGAGGAGGTTTGTATCGAAGCATGAGAGATGAACAGCAAACAAGCTTAAAAACTGCTTCTTGATCAATCATGATTTCATCTAATTTAGTTGTGTGTGTATCGTCAGTGGTTCTTCAAGGTAACAAATCCACCTCCTTTTTTTGGTATCCAGCGCGACAGATGTTCGTTCTTAAAATAGAAAAATATGTATGTTTGTATTTGATTGTATTGGTCACACTTAAGAATTACCTCCCTTATCTGACAGCAGCAAGATTCTTACCCCCAAGAAATTGGAGCTGTGTAAATCGGTTGGGCATTATTTTTGTTGAAATTACTTGAAAAGTTCGGGTTTTTTTTTTTTGGACATATGAGAACAAATTCAGGATTGCTGCCAAGTTTGGATGACACTGGGTACTTTTTGATGAAGTTATATCAGTTTGAATATGCAAAGTGATAAACTGCAACAAATGGGCAGAATTGTCAAAACTGAAGGGGTGTGTGAAAACCGTCGAAATTGTGAAAAAGTTATCTGATCCACCTCATGTTTTTTTCATGCAAAATTGGACCAACAGAGGACTATCAATGCGTACAAGGTACTTTTAGAACCATTGAAAATGTGACAAGTGTTCCAAAAGAGCATTTCTCTGTATGTAGCACAGTACAAAAATAATTGTTGTGTGAGACGTTCAAGTATTGTTGTTGCCATAGTTCCATTATTCTTTGAAAACGGCTAAAGGCAAATGCTATGCCAAGTTCATAACAAACTTCGAAATTGTTTTAATTAATCTATTTCGCCTAGGCAGTCTGGTTGCCATTCTTAAATTGTCAGTGGTTCTTCAAGGTACCACTTGCCTTTTTGTAGTTTATACGGCCAATGTTCTAAAAGAAATAAAAATTGGCAAACATTTCTTAACATCAAACGGATTTTAAAAAAGAAGTACATGCATGTATTAGGAAACCTGTGCTATACATGCCATTCATAGGCGTTCTGACATACCGGGTACGCTTTTTGCCATAAACTTCGACCGCTTAACTGTTTCATTTGAGACAAAAAACAAAAAATCATGGTATTGTTCAGAAACGACGATCGAAATGATTGGGAAAATATACTACACGTACAGTCAAACCTGTGTTAGTGGTCACCTCTATTAAGCAGCCACTTTTCTTAAACAGCCACATTTTCTATTTACCATATTTATACTTTAAGTTTAAATCAACCTGAATTAAGCAGCCACCTGTCTTAAGAGGTCAGTTTTGCTCTTTCCCTTAAATGGCTGCTCAAGACAGGTTTGACTGTATATAGATCCGGGTGATCATCAATATGGCCGGCAACTATATAGTTTCATGAGTAAAGTCACTTCTATTTTTTTATAATTCAAGGACGTACTTGTTTTATGACTATAACGCACTTAACACTTAACTTGACACTGCGATACGACCGTTCTTAATTTACATTAATTATTCATTTAGTCAGCTCAAATGGTAATTTGCATACTTATTTTCTTCTGTCCTTTTTTTAAAATGTACATGTAACAGTTAAGCTGAATGCTACAAACACTGCGACGCAGTATAATAATCCATGTGTCACCATTACATGATACCGACATGTTGAAGTTTATACGTGCAGAAAGTCATAAAATGCAACAGAATGATGTTAGCTATTGGCATTTCTATGTTAATGCGAACCATATTTACATGAACAGTATACCACCGTTGAAGGCATGATAGTATATCGGTATTCAGGTGCAGCGCCCAATCTTGATTATATATGGACTTTGTCACAAGCACCTGTACCGGTGTACAGTTAAGTACGGGGTCAAGATTAATTTATTATTATTAACAATGTACCCGCTACACTTATAAACAGGGCTTTTTTCACGTCTCGCACAACAATTAAGTTTGCACCGTTCTACATACAGAGAACTGCACTTATGGAATACTTTAGCACATTAGCACTGATTCTAAAAGTGTCTTGTTTCTATAGATATTTGGTCAAAATATGCAGAAGTAACATGGGGTTGACCAGGTTGCTTTTTCACAATTTCGATGGTATGACGACACCCCTTCATTTAAGACAAGTCTGCTAATTTGTTGCAGTGTATCACTACGCATCTTTAAATTGTTAAATACTTTCATCAAACAGTACCCAATGTCATTCAAACTTGGTTGAACTCATGTAAATCAACAAAAATAATGACTATCCGATTAATACAGCTCTTGTTTCTTGGGCGCTAGAATCTTGTTACCGTCATTTAAGGGAGGTAATTATTATGTGAGACCTCAAGCAGCGTTAAACATGTTGACTGTTTATAAACGTAAACAGTGACCAAACGAATAAAAAATAACGGAAATCGGATTACATTGGCGCTGTCCTTTTATTTCTCTTTAAGTAACATGATTAAATACAAGCAAACAGCTGTCAGAAATGTTTTCACTGTTAGCAAACGTTCAAAGCGAACATGTTGTCAAATTGATTTATGGTATCAAATGTTTGCGAACAAATTAAGCTTTTTAACAAAATGAACTACATTTCTAACCTTGGCCATAAGACGTTTGTAACATACATTTGAGGTGTCGTTGTTTTGTCGTGTGGAGGTTGGATGTAAACAAGCGTTACGTCACGTGATATAAAATGTCTAATTGCCGTTGCCACAATGGTGTATCATGCCGCAGACAAGTGACACGATTCCCCACCCTGTCCTATTATACAGATACCGGGATGACCGTGTCCCGGCGTATTTATAAAACATCTCAACTCGAGTATGCACCCAAGCTAAACTTTTAAAACTTTTTAATTATTTAAATACAACTATTAATACCATTTGTATATAAAATTGTTTAGATACAAAGCTAATGGACATCGCCATTATCATTGACAGTGATATTAAACTTGACCGTTCAGTAGTGTTAATATTATAATCATTGAAAACGAAAGGACCAGGTTCACGAAGCCCCAATACCGGCCCTTTAAAATGCATTTCTTTTGAATATTTATTTTTTAGCAAACAAATATTAAAAATTATGGGAAATGCTCATTCCCCCCCCCCCCCCCCCCCCTTCCACCCGCCCCCCTAGTTTAGTATATGTTTTTGCATCTAGTATATGCAATTATACGCATACCACCAATACAATTACTTTATATATAGTGCAAATGGGTCGAGCTACTTTTTTTTAAAAAAACATTAGCAATAGCCCTCCCCAGAGAGAAAATTACATTTAAATGTACATATTTTCCGACAACATGTCATCACATAAGTTTTTTTTATTGAAGACATTTTGACAAAATAAAACAAATAAAAACAATAAATATTTGTTTTTATATAAAATTCTAAAACAAAATAATAATAATAAAGATAATATCAATGAATAACAAAATAATAATAATAAAGATAATATCAATGAATAACAAAATAATAATAATAAAGATAATATCAATGAATAACAAAATAATAATAATAAAGATAATATCAATGAATAGAAATCTTGATTTGAAATGAAAAATTACACTCAAAAATAGTTATTCTAACCTGTTGAGATATTTACGCAATCGTAAAATAATGCTTTACATACTGAACTTCGAAGGCAATTTTCCCACTGAATCAGCGGTGAGAGACGAATGACATTGTGTCTCATTATCATTCGTCTCTCATCGCTGATTGAAATGGGAAAGTTATCAGTTAGTTACGGAGATTGGCAGTGCTCGAGTACTGGTTAACCTTTCAGGATCCCAGGAAACAGTGGTTAGGTTAAATAATCGTTTGTTAGCCCTCGATGGCATAAAAATGGCGCTAAATATTCAATCAATCAATCGAAGGCAAGTTAAACGCAACTCATTTAAGCAGTTGGTGTGATTTGGTCGGACAACGAACTTACATAGCCTCTTGACCGTTGATTTCCCATAGGACATTTACCCTTTCTTTGTTTATGTAAATTATGCGTCAAATTGTTGTTCTTGCTCTATTTGGAATTGTTAGCAAGATTAGTAACTCTGTAAAGTGACTGTCCAGTCAGTGACAACAATTCTATTTAGCAGTGGCAAACTTCCAATATTCCGATGGTTTATAAGAAACGTAAATTGTTTGGAATCTTTGGGAATTTGATTCTGATATGGATGTTCGCTCAAGCGTCTATTTCTATTTAAGACATTTTAGGGTTTTCCAAACGTTTAATTTATTAATAGACCAATCTGCGTGATTCTATTATTGCTATAGCTAAGTTAACCAGTCAGAGAACGCCTATCAATGCTGTGTTATGGTTCCTGGTGAAAATAGTTGGGACAGTGTCTACAAAATAATCTTGAATTCAATCCTCAGCTGTTTAATCTATAAAAACATAACACAGTATTTACTTTGCACATCACTAATGTCATGCAAACGTACATGATTAAATACCAATATTGGATTTGGGTTGCTCTGTAATTGTAAAACTTAAAACACGGCAATAATTCATAATATTTCATTTTCAATGAAAGAACACCTGCAATTTATCGTAGGACTACATTTGAAGTATTCAACTTGCAAAATGAACAGCAGGAGTGTTTACCATACCTACAGTTTGGTATCATTTTTAAGTAATATTACTTACTTCCATAATGAACCATAGGACACATCGAAAACCCTTTTCAAGTTCTTTACCCTAGGAAATCACTCGACACAAGATACGCCCACGATGTAATTTTAATCTGTGACACTTACCTGCGGTACAACACACACTGTACACTATAGTGTATATTGTGTAATACAGAGCTCTGGTGAAATTGGCTGTGTTTGAAAAGAAATATGGATTGTACCAAGCGCAGCGTTTGCGTTGTTCTTGTCATCATATGAAGCCCCGTTCTTGGGTTCTGCGTTACCATTAGTTATGGTTCCCCGGAATCATGAAATTCATTTATTTAGTCAAAGTAATAACAAAGACACAGTCCCATTATTATTAATGAAATTGGTAGGGTACCATTGTATTACAATATATACTAGCACACTTTTAAGTATGCTAATATATATTGTAATTACCGTGACGGATACCCCAGCTATGTATAAGTAAATGGTCAAGAACCATTTAAGGGAACGGTGGCAAACTTTCATCTTAGGGTACGGCGGGGAACTATCATCGAAGGGAACGGCGGGGAACTATCATCAAAGGGAACGGCGGCGAACTATCATCTAAGGGTAGGCGGGGAACTATCATCTAAGGGAACGGCAGGGAACTATCATTTTAGGGAATGGCGGGGAAGTCTCATTCAAGTGAACGGCGGGGAACTATCACTTAAGGAAACGGCGGGTAAAACGGGGAACTTATAATTTTAGGGAACGGCGGGGACTATCATTTAAGGGTAGACTGGGAACTATCGTTTAAGGGTACGGCGAGGAACTATCATCTAAGGGAACGACGGCTAACTATCATTTAAGGGTACGGCGGGGAACTATCATTTAAGGGTACGGCTAGGTACTATCGTTTAAGGGTACGGCTGATACTAGGAACAATATACAAAATAACCCACCGAACAGACCAGCATGTAGTAGGAACAAAACAGCCAATCATTTTGTTTTATTATCACAAAATGAAATCAGCAACACAACAGCAGTGTTTTAAAGAACGCCAACATGGCATACCTATATATCAATGCACTGCATGTGGTATGCACAAGATTAATGATCTTGAATCATCTTTTACCAGTCCAACATTTCACTTTATAATAACTCCTACATAATCGCTGATAAAGAGGATTAGAAAAAAGTATACCATATACGTGATAAAATACAGCAGCGATATGATAAACAACAGACAGAAGGACAGAAAATAGGTGTTGCATTATGTGTAGGTTGGAAAGTATATAGAATTTTCGACGACAGTTACACATTCCATGTAACTTCTAACTGGCTATACTTTCTCGTTCCTGATGCGATTTCATTGGCTGAGGAAGTATGTCAACATCTATTGACGGCCACGACACTCTGTGTAAAATGAAATGTTCTATTTTGAAAAAATCTGAGCGATTTTATTGGCTGAGAAATACGACATCTTATTAGAGATAGAAGACATAAGACACCCACGGAAAGAAGAAGTGCTTCCATGGGTTTGTCGTATAATGGCGATGATAAATTATATTTTTTCTCCTTATCTAAAAATGCATTTTCTTTTTTTAAATGCTCATTTGGTGATTTGAATGGCATTATTGATAATTTTGAAACATTTTAAAGCATTGCCATGTTTGGAGCGACTGGTTTAGAGGTAGAGCATCAGGCCCATGATCAGAGGGTCATGGGATCGGTCCTCCGCTATGTGTGTTGTCCTTGAGCAAGACACTTTTTTTCGCATATGCTTAGCACTGGTTCTAACCAGGAAGACCTCGAGCGTTTTTTATCTAAGTTGTAAGAACTAGTTTCACAATCGAAGTAAAATAAATATGTTTAAACTAAGAAAACAAATGATGCTTGGAATTTGTAGAATGAATACATTATATCTGAAGAATACTTCACTCTGTCAACAGTGTACACACGGAACAGAAAACAAATCTCTTGGATGAAACATGACCCTTACTTTTCTGATGATAATTTAGCACTGTAGATGTAAACAAACAATAACATACAAGTTTCTCTTCTTTGGTTTGGGGTTGTCTATAAATGAAAAGCCTTTAAAATTGTTTCATTCACTCTGGAAAAAAGAAAGAAAATCAACGACAAGCTTACAGTTGAAAGCACATACATGTATAAATGTTTGATTAACGTATACGCTGATGTCTACGGATGGCTTGAATGATGGTTGTAACAATGTTAAATACTACTATGAAAAAGAAAAGAAAATAATTTCAACGTCAGTTTGACTCCTGTTATATATTATTAAAAGATATTGTGAAAAGCACAGTATGTAACTAAGGAAAGAAAATAATTTGATTTAAACATGTTTTATTTCAAATATTTTGAAATGTTGTTCGGCCAAAAGTTAGTCCAAGAAAATTGCATACTTGGTTTTAATGGGTCTCTTCGTGAGAAATGGTGTTAAAATTGCAGTACCCCTCGAGTACAAGCGGTATTCTGTTTACGTGTCATTTGGAAGGAGTTCTGTGATATTCTGTGAGATTTTACAGTCTCCACAACTGTCGTTTACAATATTTACGGTGTTCAGTTAGGGTCGTCGTACTATCGCTTAGCCAACCGGTACACGCGACGCTACGTCAATACGTTGACATACGGTGTCCCGTTAGGGCCATCGTGCTATCGCTTTGTCAACAAGCACACGCGATGCCACGATAGCACGATGACACGATGGTGATGACGCGATGACACGATGACACGATGGCGATGGTACGATGACACGATGGTGATGACACGATGGTGATGGAGCGATGCTACGATGACACGATGACGATGACGCGATATTACATCGCGTCATCGTCATCGTGCCATCGTACCATCACCATCGTGTCATCGTGTCATCGCGTCATCGTCATCGTGCTATCGTGTCATCACCATCGTGTCATCGTACCATCACCATCGTGCTATCGTACTATCGTGCCATCACCATCGTGTCATCGTGCTATCGTAGCATCGCCTTCCTGTATTTAAGTGGGATTCTTATAATAGTATCGGAAGGTATAGTTATGTGTTTATATTTAAGTATGTACATGTTAGTCATTCAACTCGTTTTGTGTTTATGTGTTTAAATATGCATATTACTGCAACATTGTACTTTGGTGAGAAACTGTGTATAGTCTTCTTCTCCTCCATCTCCTTTTACTTCTTATTCTACTTCTTCTTCTTCTATAACTAGAAAATCAAGAGGAACGCTTACTCGTGTACTTTATTTTAACACGACAATGAATATATAATAAAATAATTAATGTATTTAAATGAATTCCAAAGTTTTAGTCTAGTTGTCTAGACGGTATTAAGTTCGGCATGATACTCATGTGTGCCAGCACTGAACAGTTGTTGAAAACGACAATAAACACCCAACAATACAATACAATGTACATTCAGTTATATATCACTTGAACAATGAACTTGTTCACTTTTCTCTTACCATTTGATTGTTGAGTTGAGTGTTTAGCGTAATTGTTATGCTATCGAGAGCTAGCAGACGATCAGAGTGTCGTGGGTTTGATCCCCCGCCACGGTTATGTGTGAGACGGACACTATATTCGTATATTCTTAGTACTGTTACTACCCAAGAATACACCGAACGTGATTTATAATAATAACTTGTGTCACATCAATGTGAAATAAATACATTTAAAGTAATTGTTAATAGACGATCAGTTAAACTCATTTGTGAACTAACTGATATCTTTCCAGTTTAACATGGTACAGGAAATAATTAATTGGGACAACTTGTCTTTTGATGGGACGAGTTGTCTTTAAATAGGGGACAAGTTGTCTCGAAACTTGGGACGAGTTGTCTCAAAATGTGGGACGAGTTGTCTTTGGGGCGACTTATCCATAACACTTTTGAAACAGTGGTTAGAGACGAATGACAATGAGACTGACATTTTTTTATTAGTCATCACGGAGAATGTGTTGTAGGTTACTGGCGGGTATTCAAACTCATGACCCCTGGATTGACAGTTAGACACGTAACCAACTGATTGAACAGGGCCCGTCTTTACCATGTATGGCCAATCCACTTTGAACAGTGCTCACTAATTCCTAATTGGGTGTTTAACTACCAAAAATATTTTTTTACTCGACACTTGACTTTCTTGCTCAATACTCAGTTTTCTTACTAGACACTCGTCTTTCTCACTCGACACTGAACTTTTTCACTCGACACTCGACATTCTTACTCGACATTTAACTTTCTTTCTCGACACTCGACATTTTTATTCTACACTCGACTTTCTTACTCGACATTTAACTTTCTTTTAAGACACTCAAAACTCTACCAAAGGTGACATATCGCCCAGCCATAGTCTCTGTGATGATTGACTGATATACGGCATTGCGCCTTATTGTCATTTGTGTTACATCGCTGATTGAACTGAAAAAGTCATCAGTTACTTGTAGAGATAGGCGTGCTCGAGTACTGGTTTGCCTCATAGGATCCCAGGAAAAAGTGTTAAGGTAAACCGGTCGCCTGAAGGAACGAACAAACGAACGAACGGACGGACGGACGGACGGACGATGGAACTAACGAACGAATGAACACATAAACAAACAAAAAAACAAACAAAAACAGACAGACAGACAGACAGACAGACAGACAGACAGACAGACAGACAGACAGACAGACAGACAGACAGACAGACAGACAGACAGACAGACAGACAGACAGACAGACAGACAGACAGACAGACAGACAGACAGACAGACAGACAGACAGACAGACAGACAGACAGACAGACAGACAGACAGACAGACAGACAGACAGACAGACAGGCAGGCAGGCAGGCAGGCAGGCAGGCAGGCAGGCAGGCAGGCGGACAGACCACTACGCATCGGTATTATACACCAACTATTTTATCATTTAAGATTTTGTCTGTTGTTTACCGGATCGACATCAACTTTTTTGTGAATCTGTCGAAAGGACTATAATCATAATATGTACCTTCTCAATAATTTACCATTCACGTAATAACATATTTGCACGCATAAATAACTCACATTTAGTGATTATAATATAAAAAGAAAACATATGACTGTGTATCTTATATGAATTTCCCTTTTCAGCAGCATTTGTGTCTCAGGGTTATGTATAACCTGACACAAAATAACCCCGAATATTTGAATGCATGATGTGTTCCTTTATTATTATTTTTCGCATGTCTTACAGGAAGGCGATGCTACGATAGCACGATGACACGATGGTGATGACACGACAGTACGATAGCACGATGGTGATGGTACGATGACACGATGGTGATGGCACGATGGCACGATGACGATGACGCGATGACACGATGACACGATGGTGATGGTACGATGACACGATGGTGATGACACGATGGCACGATGACGATGACGCGATGTAATATCGCGTCATCGTCATCGTGTCATCGTAGCATCGCTCCATCACCATCGTGTCATCGTATCATCGCGTCATCGTCATCGTGCTATCGTGTCATCACCATCGTGTCATCGTACTATCACCATCGTGTTATCGTACTATCGTGTCATCACCATCGTGTCATGCTTGTTGACAAAGCGATAGCACGATGGCCCTAACGGAACACCGTATTGACACGATGGTGCTGAAGCAATCACACGATAGTGATCATCGTGTCTTCGGATTATCGTTGCATCGCGTAGAAAAACAAAGACAGTTGTTGCGACTGTGCAGCAGCGTCAAAGCAGCAGTCTTCTAAGTAAGAGTTGCATTAAACCAGACCCATGAGCCCAAAAGAGGGCCCGAATCAAATACACTGCGTCATATTGAAAACATTCACCCGTAAGATGTGATTGCAGGTGACCCAAATGTGAAAATGGCATTAAATGACATATGTAACCAACGTCATTTTTTCATTTCTTTTTTGTCCATTTGACCATTTTCACAGTTGTGGCCATTTTCACATTTGTGACCATTTTCACAGTTGTGGTCATTTTCACATTTGTGGCCATTTTCACTTTGTGACCATTTTCACAGTTGTGGTAATTTTCACATTTGTAGCCATTTTCACATTTGTGACCATTTTCACAGTTGTGGCCATTTTCACATTTGTGACCATTTTCACATGTGTGACCATTTTCACATTTGTGACTATTTTCATATTTGTGACAATTTTCACATTGGGGACTATTTTCACATTTGTGACCATTTGCACATTTGTGACCATTTGCACATTTGGGACAATTTTCACATTTGGGACTATTTTCACATTTGTGACCATTTTCACATTTGTGACTTTTTTCACATTTGTGACAATTTTTCACATTTATGACCATTTTCTCGTTTGTGACCATTTTCACATTTGTGACTATTTTCACATTTGTGGCCATTTTCACAGTTGTGGCCATTTTCACATTTGTGACCGTTTTCACATTTGTGACCATTTTCATATTTGTGACCATTTTCACATTTGTGACCATTTTCACATTTGGGACTATTTTCACATTTGTGACCGTTTTAACATTTGTGACAATTTTCACATTTGTGACCATTTTCACATTTATGACCATTTTCTCGTTTGCGACAATTTTTTACATTTATGACCATTTTCTCGTTGTGACTATTTTCACATTTATGACCATTTTCTCGTTTGTGACCATTTTCACATTTGTGACCATTGTCACATTTGTGACCATTTTCTCGTTTGTGGCCATTTTCATATTTATGACCATTTTGTCGTTTGTGACCATTTTCACATTTGTGACTATTTTCACATTTGTGACTATTTTCACATTTGTGACCATTTTCTCGTTTGTGGCCATTTTCACATTTGTGACCATTTTCACATTATGGACTATTTTCACATTTGGGGATCCTACAGATGTTGAATGTTCATAACACCTCGTGAACAGATTCAATAAAACCAAGTTTGATATTTTAGTTTCTTGGTTCCCTAGGATACTTATTAGATATTATTGAATACGAGGATATTCCTGCAGCCGACGAAAAAACGTGGCATTCTAATTAAAGTAGGAAAAGTTAGTCTATACCAGAACCTGAAATCTCCCGAATCAGGTCTATTAACCCCTAATGGAAAAGCAGGGAATTCCATGCCTGTCCCACAGTTCATAGAAATTGAACGCTTACTAAACTGTGGCGTCTTTCATTTTTCCCTGAAGCAACTGACCAATCAACGTGCTCAAATGTGTTGCTATTTAACGGACCCAGTCAGGAGAGATGGGTCCTTTCTGCAAACTAAGAAAATGTAGTCTATATTGAGTACAGTCCCCTAACAGCATGTCAAATATAATTGTTAGGGCGATATGTGGCATCCCAGTCGGGTTTAAGTTATACATGATAATGTACAATATGAACTTAATAAAATGCATCATACATCTTTCGTGATATCATACATTGTGTTTAAAGGGAAATAAAGCGAACATCTTTTCCTTATTTTGGAAATGCTTATAACTCCCCCTTATCAAACAGCGCACAATGCTTTATCATAACTGGAAATGTATATTTTTAAAAAATGACGATTGGTTTTAAGACCTTAGTATAAGGTATGTAGGATGAGCAGAAGTTTAATTTATTATGAATTTAGAAAAAAAATGATGCTTTGAAATTTGGGTATGAATACATTATTTCTTAAAGCAACACATCCACGTTTAAATTTTTTTTAAAAAGTTTTTCAATTGAGTTGTGAGCACATTTCCAATACATAAATATATGGTCAGTGAGCTGTATATGTGCTAACAAACACTATCCAGAACGCTTTAGAATTATAAAAAAAGATGTCCAAATTATAAAGCGTGACAAACGCTTTATAAATAATTTTTAAATTGCCGAGGATTCCAACTTGGCTTCAAATTGAATTATGCGAGTCGTATTAAAAAACTTCACGTTTTAGTGCGTAGTGTACTTTACCTGCCTTGAAAGTCATTTTGACAATTTTTTTTGACACGCTTGTTTTATAAAGTGTTAGTCACGCATTATAATTTGGGCATCATTTTGTTCGGGATTGTGTTTATATGCTCATATACAGCTAACTGATCATATGTTTGTATGGGAAATGTGCTCATAACTCAATTAATTTTTTTTTTTAAAAGTTCAAACGTGGATGTGTTGCTTTAAATTCGCATTCGATCTGTCAACGTTGTAGATCTACACACTGGACAGAAAAAAAATATCTTGGATGAAATATGACCCCTACTTTTCAAAGTATATTTTTGCACTGTAGATGTCAACAAACAATCAAATGTAAGTTTTCCGTCTTTGATAATGTTTCATTTACTGTAGAAATAATGCCATTTTAATATAATATTATACATGTATGTAATGTACACCTGACAGTATCATACCTAGGACTTCTACCCCACTAACACGTTTATTTTACAAATGATTAATTGATTGATTGATTGGTTGGTTGATTGATTAATTGATTGATTGATTGATTGATTGATTAATTCATTGGTTGGTTGATTGATTGATTGATTGATTGATTGATTGATTGATTGATTGATTGATTGATTGATTGATTGATTGAATATTTAGCGTCATTTTATGCCATCGAGGGCTAACAGAGGATCAGTTAACCTAACCATGGTCTCCTGGGATTAACCGGTACTCGAGCACACCCCATCTCCGCAAGTAACTGATAACTTTCCAACTTGAATCAATGTTGAGAGACGAATGATAATGAGACATTTTGTCGAACCTACGACCTCTGGATTGATAGTCAGACGCGTAACCAACTAAGCTAATCGGGCATAAAAGCACATGAAACGCTTAAAAACATGTTTTTGGTGGGTGGGTGGGGTATGGGTCCTAGGTGTTTTGGCCTGTGCCTACATTTAAAAATGTAAACGTTTGATAAACTAGTATGTCTATGTATGGCATGAATGATGACTATAAGATATATGTTATTTCTTGCATACCGAACAAGGATTTCGGCGTACTTTTACCAGGTACTGGATTTTCATCCTACCAGTACACCCCCTCGCGTTCATCCTGCTGTGACGTATGAACACTTTATGAAGTTACGTTTTAAAACATATGATGTAGATTTAATATATTTAATTGATCGTCTTAAAAGCCATCGTGGTAAAATTTAATAATAATTTAAATCAAAATAAATATTCAATGTATTTGGTATGCAATAAAAAAAATCCCAACGACAGTTACGGAGCCTTTAGCATTACTATCTAATAAACACTTTTAAACCCAAAGAGCACCCAGAAAAAGCAAAGAACGAAGAATCGCCTTTACTGCGCTTATTCATTATGAACAACGCTTGTATTATGTAAAACTTTTGCGCCCAAGAATTATTCAATGGTCTTAACGCTGTACTAAATGTTGCTATAAAACTAACGCTATTTGCAACCATATGTTTAAAGGGAAATAAAGCGAACATTTATTTATTCTATTTTATATTACTTGTAACTCCCCTTTATCAATAAAAAATACACACTGTAGTATTTTTAAATTCCACTGTAGCTCGAGAATTTTGTTTAATCTGACCATTGGTTACAAGACCTCAGTACAATGACTGTACGTTGAGCGACACTTGCACCTTCAAAGAATTATTTCTATTTTGTCTTAGATTTATAACTAGATCTATAATATATTATATCTATGGATTTATGATTGTACTTATTTTATTAATTATAATGGTGTTCAGGAAAAATAAAGCGATCAGGATTAATGTTAAACTTTATTAAACAAGTATTTACAGAAAAAAGTACCTTGCAAGTATACAGTATATCTAATGGAATCTAATGAAATTTAAACATATTAAATAAACCATAATAAAACATTTTTAAGTCGAAACTTTTACTAGGCCGCATATATGGTCATAGCATAAAAAGAATGTAGGTGTCCAACAGAATATATGGTTTGATCGCAGGGTGAAAAAAAAGTCGTTGTATGTGTCATACACACAGAAGATGTGGCAATAGGGGTCAAGCGGTCTAACGTTGGATAATGTTGGATTCGTATATTCTTATCTATGACCTTATATTGAATGATCTGGGTTGTGTTTTGCAAAATAACTAACGATAAAAATCGCCGTAAGTCAATTTGATATTTTTTTCGTGGAATGTTTAAAATTTGATTGACATTTAAAATGATTGAATTTTTAGTAAATATATCATTTTTTGCATGAGTTGAGCCAACTTTAGGTTCATTTGAATGAATATTAAAAATAGTATGAATATTGTTTGGTTTACGATTACTGCGATTTTGTCGTAAGTTGATTTGTGAAACGCACTGCTGATCCCATTAAAA
Source organism: Panopea generosa (assembly GCA_029582155.1). Taxonomy (NCBI): domain Eukaryota; kingdom Metazoa; phylum Mollusca; class Bivalvia; order Adapedonta; family Hiatellidae; genus Panopea; species Panopea generosa. The sequence goes on from CM055902.1 coordinate 20,173,668, forward strand.
TTCTGGTTTAGTGGAAACTGTATACACTCAAGAGATATGAAAACGCAATACAGGAAGAGATATGAAAATACGACACATGGTTAAGAGGGGATTTGTTTGGAAATGATAAAGTGACACTAATGCAGGAGGTACCAAAATATTCAGTAATATCTCAAGTAAGCGACGAATAACATCAACAGATAATAAATACTGTAGGATATGGATAAATACACTCCCGCAAAATATGTTGCGTTTTCATATATCTTCATGTATTGCGTTTTAATATATCTTCATGTGTTGCGTTTTCATATATCTTCCTGTGTGCGTTTTCATATTTCTTTCTGTGTTGCGTTTTCATATCTCTTTCTGTGTTGCGTTTTCATATCTCTTTCTGTGTTGCGTTTTCAAATCTCTTTCTGTGTTGCGTTCTCATATATCTTCCTGTGCTGCGTTTTCATATATATTCCTGTGTGCGTTTTAATATTTCTTTCTGTGTTGCGTTTTCATATCTCTTTCTGTGTTGCGTTTTCATATATCTTCATGTGCTGCGTTTTCATATATATTCCTGTGTGCGTTTTAATATTTCTTTCTGTGTTGCGTTTTCATATCTCTCTCTGTGTTGCGTTTTCAAATCTCTTTCTGTGTTGCATTCTCATATATCTTCCTGTGCTGCGTTTTCATATCTCTTTCTGTGTTGCGTTTTCAAATCTCTTTCTGTGTTGCGTTCACATATATCTTCCTGTGCTGCGTTTTCATATATATTCCTGTGTGCGTTTTAATATTTCTTTCTGTGTTGCGTTTTCATATCTCTTTCTGTGTTGCGTTTTCATATATCTTCCTGTGCTGCGTTTTCATATATATTCCTGTGTGCGTTTTAATATTTCTTTCTGTGTTGCGTTTTCATATCTCTCTCTGTGTTGCGTTTTCAAATCTCTTTCTGTGTTGCATTCTCATATATCTTCCTGTGCTGCGTTTTCATATATATATTCCTGTGTGCGTTTTAATATTTCTTTCTGTGTTGCGTTTTCATATCTCTTTCTGTGTTGCGTTTTCAAATCTCTTTCTGTGTTGCGTTCTCATATATCTTCCTGTGCTGCGTTTTCATATATATTCCTGTGTGCGTTTTAATATTTCTTTCTGTGTTGCGTTTTCATATCTCTTTCTGTGTTGCGTTTTCAAATATCTTTCTGTGTTGCGTTTTCATATATCTTCCTGTGTTGCATTTTCATATCTCTTGGGTGTATTGTAACTTTTAATCTATGTATGCAATATATTTATTAAAAATATTCTATATACATTGTATTGATTATGTTTATGCTGATTTTCTGAATGCTACGTTCCTTTTTTACTTGTAGGATCTTTTTTATTTATTTTTTTTTTGTTTGTTTGTTGTTGTTTTTTTTGTGTTTTTTTTTGTGTGTTTTTTGCGGGGGGTGGGAGGAGACATTTTGAAAAAAATGCTGTATTAATGATTTCAAAACCGTATTAGGTATAATCAATACATCACACATAAACTGATTTTTTATTCAAACCATACAGGTAAACATAGTCTTTATGCAATATGTTTAAAAGTTTTAAAAGGATTTATGAGGTTAACTAATATTTTAACGGGGTCACATATATTTCAAGGGATACACGGCAACTATTATACATTTTTAATTATAATTCTGAATAATACATATCTAGCCGATGCAAAGATGAAATTTTAATTCTCAATTATGTGTACAGTCCCTTAATCTCGTTTCTATTTTGAAAAGGGGGGTAACTCTTGTAAATGGCTAATATGCAGTATATTTTGCATAGTCGTGGTTATGTATGAGAAAAAAACATTTATTTCATGAAAGAATGAAATGAAATAATTATCAATTTGTAATGTGTCAGAATTCTTTACTCATATTTTCAAATCTAGCATGACGGTCACTAGTTCCGCAAAAAAACCCAACTCAGTCTTAAAAATTTCTTTAATATGAAGTCAATTTCATTTTCACATTGTCACGTGTCCCTTTAAAATTTAAAATCCTTCGAATCAGTAACGTTAAAGGGAATCTTATATCAGCCATGAAATGTTTGTTTTTATTTAAATCCAGCCAGCTTTATATAAGTATTCATTTATGTACTGTACGGAGCAGTTAACCCTCCACCTTACATGTTATGTATTTACCCAACTGAACGAAACAGCTAACTTGCGACCTCACATTTTATGTATTTTCTCAAAATGTACCAAAGCAATTTCCTTGAAATTTGAGCTTGAATAAGAAAGGACATTTAGACTGTGTCAAATCAATACGTATTGTATATTTATGTCGTATACACAATACGTATGCATATTGATGTCGTATACACAATACGTATTGCATATTTATGTCGTATACACAATACGTATTGTATATTTATGTCGTATACACAATACGTATTGCATATTTATGTCGTATACTCAATACGTATTGCATAAATACGTATTGCATATTTATGTCGTATACACAATACGTATTGTATATTTATGTCGTATACACGTTTACTGTTTAACGAAGATATTGAAAATACAAAAGTGGCGGGTTAGCTGACAACGATTCAATTGAATGGATTTCCAGTGTGGTTGTCTTGGGTTTAACTCGTTGACTTCATGGCATGATCTAAAGCTTTCTTTTCTCTTTATGTATGTACATCAGCATGTGATCACAGTCTAGGCAGGTCGATACGGTGGTGATTCTGTTAATTAGATGAGAAGTTCCGCATGTGATGAAGACTCACCTGAGAGAAAATAGATAGAGAGATTAACCGTACAGGTAAGTTGTTATAATTGTTGTTATTCAATTTCAGAAGGGTGAAAAGAAAAGGCAAGGAAAGTATTATATTTTAAATTTTTGTATATCTATTTGTTGGCATAAACAATGGTCATGACCTGTTAAGAAAATGAATATAATTCTTTACAGTTAATTGGTAATACGCTAATCCGGCAAATGTGTTTAACATATTATCCGTTAGCAAGAACCATGACCTTCCGTTACAGCCATTATAATGTTGATATACGAGTAAATATAGAACAGAACAGAACAGAACAGAACAGAACAGAACAGAACAGAACAGAACAGAACAGAACAGAACAGAGCAGAACAGAACAGAGCAGAACAGAACAGAACATATATTTATTCAGACTTGTACAAACTATACAGACACATTTACAATGTTAAGTCATGTTAAAGGGAATATATCAGGATTTTTCAAAAATTAAATTGGCTAAAAATATTTATTTCCAATATAGTATCACTATATATACTCACTGATCCCGCATTGGCAAAATGTTATCTATTTAAACATGTCAAGGGATTTCCAAACTTGGGCTACGCGCCTAGGTTAGACTAAATAGATTTCCTGTTTAAAATTGCAACATATTTTGTGACGTATTAAATGAGTCACGTGATTACATTTAGATTTCAATATGATCCGTTATAAGGTTTACACGTTATACTATTTATTTCATCTTAGAAAGTGTCCGAATGACGGTATAAAGGTAATCAAGCACTGTCTATTTTTAGAATGGGGATTTCGTTTCAAGTTTTGCACTCCAATTTGAATATCTATTATGTCACGTTTTGGTGAATTTGGCATACCAAACCATTTGGATTTTATTTATTTATGATAATGAGATGCTCTTTATTTATTTATTTCTAGATACATTTATAGCGTTTTTTTCCTGTTATAATCCCTTTAAGTTGATACATTTATAACTGATATAATACCTATGAAATGCATATAATGATAATACCCTTAAAATATATCCTACAGTTTTTGTTTTTGTTTGTTTTTGTATCATTATCTTTTACAGAGGACGAACCAATATTTATGTAGCGTTATTGTTTAAAATATTATTTTTTTCTTTTTGAGATTTTTAATGTATTTAGATAGAATTAATTAAAATAGTTTTATTTGTAGTTTGCATTAATTCAATAAACTTAAACATAGTGGTCTTTCGAATGAATTGAAAAAAAAGTTTTCAACATTTGTATTAAGAATTAATCACGTCTCGTGAAGTGAACGTAACTCTTTTTCATACGTCTGTACGCGGTATCAGTGAGTTATGACTCTTTGTGAATCACATGCCTTCAATCTAAGAAAGGTATAGATAAGGAAGACTATGTTAAGATATATCTGCAGAGAATAGGAATATGGTCGAAGTTTGTGTAAAGGTTTTTGTAAACTAAAGTGGTACATGTGGAAAGCCCCACCCCAAACTTAGGTATACGTCACATATATCTTTGTGTAACACTACTTGTTATGTAACACATGTATTACATATAATTTTTATGTTCTATAGAGGTAAAATTGTTGTATACATAATAATAAAAATAATAATAAAAAAAAATAATATAATAATAATAATGATAATAATAATGATAATGATGATGATAACGATAATAATAATAATAATAATAATAATAATTATAACAATAATGACTGGAATAACTGGAACAGTTAGGTACGAAAACAAACTGTGCCGAAGTTGTGAAGAAACCCTAGACTAAAGCAATGTATGTAATCAAAAGTTGAGGGTACTTGCGCGGCTGGCTTGCAGCGCTCTGTCGAAATGTGTTTTATTCCAAGTAAAATTTTAGGAGGAGTTGCTCGGTCAAAAATCAGTGACGTACGCCGAACGCACAGACGAACAATCACTAAATTGCCCAGTTTTATTGCCGTTTTATGACTGTGCACAAAAATAAAAAAAAATGAATAGTGTTAGTAATAGAAACAAAGTGCGGAATGATATATATATATATGATATAAAACAAGGCTGCGCTCAGTTCGGGTAAACGTTTGCTAACGTTAGCTAGTTAGACACTGGCTCAATCTCAAATTAACAAGAAATACGCAATAATTTGAGGGAAGGCGTTTATTATTTTAACGGCGCTGAACGCAGCCTAACTACACTACTCAACTTTCATAATTGGTCACCTGGATTTATTGATATTTCGGCAACACGAGTTCATTTTTATGTTTTAAGTTTTTAATCTAAAATCTAATGAACAAACTGACCATGTACATTTCTCGAATATTTCATTTAAACTCATTACGCAATAAACATGTTCCAACATTTTTTTAAATGCGTCACTCGCTAAATCAATGTTCACTATTATACAAGTATAATGCTTGCCGTCATGTATATGTAAAATATGTCCTCATGGGTCTAAGACCTTCTGGAAATATGAAAATAAAACTTGTAAACTTGTCCACCATCTGCAGCAATTCAGCCTCATTGAGTCAATGTATCTCTGCAAGTATCTTTGAACAAAGTCAGTCCAGACCTGGACCTAAATTCATCTTTATTCTGAGTCTGAGATTTAGAATCAGACACAAATTGTCAAAAATTTCACGTTCAAATAATGTCTATTTAAGCAATTTGCTTTACTTGTTTGCATAAACAATAGTTTTAACGATTATTCAAAAGAAAATGTTGCATAATCGCATTTCTTACCCGTAATTGTATGTTTACAGGGTTTTTCATAAAGGTAAGTCCGATTCTTATACTCAAATTATTGATGAATTGATGGTCCTGGGGTCATATTCACCAACCATTCTTGAGAATATTCTTAGAGTTGAGCTTGAAAATCCAAATTTCAACCTTAGATATCTAGTTTACCATGGCAGATAGAATAATTATAAGAGTTAATCTGACTATATATTAGGTGTCCCTGCATGCTTGCAAATTTTGGCCTAAAAAATGGTCTCTAAAAGTGTTTTTCAAAATTCATTTTTGAGTTAAAGTCCAAGAATATTCTTGAGAATGGTTGGTGAATACCACCCCTGGTTATCGTTCTGATACAAATACATCAAATTAAGTTGTTGTGAACAAATTCTATGAGATGCATCTTCTTAATCACTACGGCTTTCATACAAGATAATGATATACTTGTAAATTTGACTTTGTTACATGCTTATAGCTGTCTTGATTTACATTAACATTTTCTGAAATTAAGCCCTATGCATTTGTTCATTAGGTTGTATTTCAAAATATGAAATTTACAGACTTGAAATATCAATACATTCAGGTGACCGATTATGAAATTTGAGCAGTGTATACTCAGACTAGAAAGAAAGCAGTGAGAAGTTTCGCCATATTATATCTTAACGTACCGTTATGATTACCAGTTGATCTGTAAATAATCCAATCACAAGACATGTAGATGACAATATTGATGACAATGTAAATGACAATGTAGATAAAGTTTAAGGTTCTTCCAAGGGAAGCAATCAAATTATTAAAATCAAAAATGTAAAATTAAACTATGTTGGAATACTACAACAAATACTGGAAACCGATATGATAAAATCACGCGAAGTGCGTACATACACATGTATACATTTGCACCAATAACCTGCACCCAAAGTGTATAAAAAATGTTTAAAAAATATGGAAATGTTGTCGATATAGGTTTGCCGTCTTCATCACTCGTTCAATTTTCGAATGTAAGCATTTTCGTTCTGAACAAAATTTCTAAAGTTCAGTCACTTTAAACAGCATCACACTTTGATATTAACTTTTTACCATGATGATTTTATTACAATGAATTATTTATGTAGGTCATGAATGTGTTTGCTTACACACATATAGCTTGATATTTGTAAAAATAGCAGATGAAATAAATTCCATTCTAGAAATAAAACTTGGAAAATTAACGGATTGGCTCAAAGTAGAACCGGCATGTTCATTAAATGAACTTTGAAAATTGAAAAACATTAGTAAGCAATAAAGCATCAAATCTCTGTTTTATTCATTTAAATTTCATTATTTAAAATGTTCAAAAGTAAAACAACCAAAAACACATTTGGTAAATAAATAGAATATCTTACTGCAACAATAACATGATATGAAAATGCGCCCAGTCGCAATACTGACACCAGGATGTGTTGATACACAACATACAGCTCTAAGCATCTTAATCAACACTTTACATTTAAAACTACTATTAACTACAAAACTACTGCAAACAGTGCTCGTTTTCCGCCAAAGTTTTGTTTGTTTGTTGTTGCATAAAAATGTATGTCTTAATTTGTGGTTGCTAAAAATACTTCATTTTTCAAAATTAGTTTTTGGAATATTGCAAAACGATGATTTTGGGGGACAAATTACTTTTGTGTACAAAAATATAAAAACAATGTTTGCTTTAAACTGAATTTAACATACGTCAAATGTCTAAATTAACACAATTTTGAAAATTAGATCGCAATAGTTTACGACTGTCAAAAGTTATTATAGATTACAATTAAATATTAATAGATTACTTCTATTAGAAAATATGCATTTCAAAAATGTAAATATTTGCTGTTTTCGACAAAACCTACTTCGCCTCAGTAGGTTTTATCAATTGAAAGTGTTATTAAATGTGTTTTACTCGACCTATTTTCAAATTAAAAGTAAGATATTTTTATTAACCACTAAAAAGGATTGTGATTACGACTTTTGATGAATTACCATTATATAATTATATAACAAAAGTGATTGTTTGATACGTAAAATCTTTGTGGCTGAAACGAACACCCTGAAATTGCATTTTCGCAGTCAAATACACCAAAGTAACTAAATGTGTAGTAAGTTGTTAGCCAATTAAATACTGATAATTATCTATGAAAATGGAAAACAATTAACCACGTTATCTACATGGTTGAATCTATCGAATACTCACAAGGCGTCGCCCGTAAGGGTCAAGTCGTGCCAATCTCGTCTCGGTTGTCCAGCTCTTACAGATATCACAGCAGTAATGCAGATGGACTCTGTCTCTGAAAGGGTTGTCGGAACTGGGCATCCTGGCCATACACTCGTCACAGAATTGGTGACAGCAACTGAGTCGGTTAACGCACTGTAATCGTGATAATTATAACATAACATATATACCAGTTTACAATGATAAAGCGTGTGTATAATATAACATATACCACTTTACAATGATGAAGCGTGTGTATAATATAACATATACCAGTGTACAATGGTAAAGCGTGTGTATAATATAACATATACCACTTTACAATGATAAAGCGTGTGTATGATATAACATATACCAGTTTACAATGGTAAAGCGTGTGTATAATATAACATATACCAGTGTACAATAATGAAGCGTGAGTATACTATAACATATACCAGTTTATAATATAACATATACCAGTTTACAATGGTAAAGCGTGTGTATAATATAACATATACCAGTTTACAATGATGAAGCTTGTGTATAATATAACATACACCTGTTTACAATGATGAAGCGTGTATAATGATAAAGCGTGTGTATGATATAACACACGCCAGTTTACAATGATAAAGCGTCTGTATGATGTAACATACGCCAGTTTACAATGATAAAGCGTGTGTATAATATATCATACGTCAGTTTACAATGATGAAACTTGTGTATAATATAACATACGCAAGTTTACAATGATAAAGGGTATGTATAATATAACATACGCCAGTTTACAATGATTTTAAAAGCGTGTGTATAATATAACATGCACCTGTTTACAATGATGAAGCGTTTATAATGATAAAGCTTGTGTATGATATAACACACGCCAGTTTACAATGATAAAGCGTCTGTATGATATAACACACGCCAGTTTACAATGATAAAGCGTGTGTAAAAAAAACATACGCCAGTTTACAATGATGAAGCTTGTGTATAATATAACATACGCCAGTTTACAATGATGAAGCTTGTGTATATTATAACATTCGCCAGTTTAAAATGATGAAGCGTGTGTATAATATAACATAAACCAGTTTACAATGATGAAGCTTGTGTATAATATAACATACACCAGTTGACAATGATGAAGGGTGTGTATAATATAACATAAACCAGGTCACAATGATGAAGCTTGTGTATAATATAACATACACCAGTTAACAATGATGAAGGGTGTGTAAAGTATAACATAAACCAGGTCACAATGATGAAGCGTGTGTATAATATAACATACACCAGTTTACAATGATGAAGCGTGTATAATGATAAAGCGTGTGTATGATATAACATTCGCCAATTTACAATGATGAAGCGTGTGTATATTATAACATACATCAGTTTACAATGATGAAGTTTGTGTTTAATTTATCATAAACCAGTTTATAATATAACATAAACCAGTAAACAAATATCAAAGCTTGTGTATATTATAACATACGCCAGTTCACAACGATGAAGCTTGTGTATAATATACTATACGCCAGTTTACAATGATGAAGCTTGTGTATAATATAATATACGCCAATTTACAATGATGAAGCTTGTGTATAATATAATATACGCTAATTTACAATGATGAAGCGTGTGTATAATATAATATACGTCAATTTACAATGATGAAGCTTGTGTATAATATAATATACGCCAATTTACAATGATGAAGCTCGTGTATAATATAATATACGCCAATTTACAATGATGAAACGTGTGTATAATATAATATACGCCAATTTACAATGATGAAGCTTGTGTATAATATAACATACACCGGTTTACAACGATGCAGCTTGTGTATAATATAACATAAACCAGTTTACAATGATGAAGCGTGTGTATAATATAATATACGCCAATTTACAATGATGAAGCTTGTGTATAATATAACATACATCGGTTTACAATGATGAAGCTTGTGTATAATATAACATAAACCAGTTTACAATGATGAAGCGTGTTTATAATATAACATAATCAGTTTACAATAATGAAGCTTGTGTATAATATAACATAAACCAGTTTACAATGATAATGCGTGTGTATAATATAACATAATCAGTTTACAATGATGAAGCTTGTGTATAATATAACATAAATCAGTTGACAGTGATTAAGCTTGTGTATAATATAACATACGCCAGTTTACAATGATGAAGCTTGTGTATAATATAACATACGCCAGTTTACAATGATAAAGCTTGTGTATAATATAACATACGCCAGTTTACCATGATGAATCTTGTGTATAATATAACATACACCTGTTTACAATGATGAAGCGTGTATAATGATAAAGCGTGTGTTTGATATAACACACGCCAGTTTACAATGATAAAGCGTCTGTATGATATAACACACGCCTGTTTACAATGATAAAGCGTGTGTATAATATAACATACGTCAGTTTATAATGATGACGCTTGTGTATATTATAATATACGCTAGTTTACAATGATGAAGCTTGTGTATAATATAACATACGCCAGTTTACAATGATGAAGCTTGTGTATAATATAACATGCACCTGTTTACAGTGATGAAGCGTGTATAATGATAAAGCGTGTGTATGATAAAACACATGCCAGTTTACAATGATAAAGCCTCTGTATGATATAACACACGCCTGTTTACAATGATAAAGCGTGTGTATAATATAACATACGTCAGTTTACAATGATGAAGCTTGTGTATATTATAACATACGTCAGTTTACAATGATGAAGGTTATGTATATTATAACATACGCCAGTTTACAATGATGAAGCTTGTGTATAATATAACATAAACCCGTTTACAATGATGAAGCGTGTGTATAATATAACATACGCCAATTTACAATGATGAAGCTTGTGTATAATATAACATAAACCAGTTTACAATGATGAACCTTGTGTATAATATAACATTCGCCAGTTTACAATGATGAAGCGTGTGTATAATATAACATACGCCAGTTTACAATGATGAAAAGTGTGTATAATATAACATACGCTAGTTTACAATGGTGAAGCTTGTGTATAATATAACAGACGCCAGTTTACAATGATGAAGCTTGTGTATAATATAACATGCACCTTTTAACAGTGATGAAGCGTGTATAATGATAAAGCGTGTGTATGATAAAACACACGCCAGTTTACAATGATAAAGCGTCTGTATGATATAACACACGCCTGTTTACAATGATAAAGCGTGTGTATAATATAACATACGTCAGTTTACAATGATGAAGGTTGTGTATATTATAACATACGCCAGTTTACAATGATGAAGCTTGTGTATAATACCAGTTTACAATGATGAAGCGTGTGTATAATATAACATACGCCAATTTACAATGATGAAGCTTGTGTATAATATAACATACGGCGGTTTACAATGATGCAGCTTCTGTATAATATAACATAAACCAGTTTACAATGATGAACCTTGTGTATAATATAACATTCGCCAGTTTACAATGATGAAGCGTGTGTATAATATAACATACGCCAGTTTACAATGATGAAAAGTGTGTATAATATAACATACACCAGTTTACAATGATGAAGCTTGTGTATAATATAACATACGCCTGTTTACAATGATGAAGCGTGTGTATGATATAACACACGCCTGTTTACAATGATAAAGCGTGTGTATAATATAACATACGCCAATTTACAATGATGAAGCTCGTGTATTATATAACATAAGCCAGTTTACAATGATGAAGCTCGTGTATAATATAACATAAGCCAGTTTACAATGATGAAAAGTGTGTATAATATAACACACGCCTGTTTACAATGATGAAGCGTGTGTATGATATAACACTCGCGAGTTTACAATGATAAAGCGTGTGTATGATATAACACTCGCCAGTTTACAATGATAAAGCCTGTGTATGATATAACACTGGCAAGTTTACAATGATAAAGGGTATGTATAATATAACATATACCATATATCGTCATGCTATACACCAGAACAATATCATTATACAGTTGAATAATTTTGTTCGCGGTAGAGCATGGGACCATGACTTGAAGAGCCGTGGGTTCGAACCTCCACCATTGCTTTGTCTGATATGTGTGTGTTCACATATGCTAATTGCTGGTTCTACACAGGAAGACTTAGGGCGTGAGTTGTAATCGATGTAAAATATATATGTTTAAACCAATGATAGCACGACGTGTATATTTTGTCTAGAAAGTTACGGTCATATATTTTCTTATTAACCGCACAGTGAACATATTCGCTGAGTGCTTAATGGTTATCAACACTTCACATATTGCATCTGTTAAATGATAATTTCACCACAAGATTGAGCGATTGTGATGCTTATAAATAATATATATAAATGTTACCGTATTGTTTTTGAAACATCTGTTACAGAAAGAAGGCGAGTTTTCATTTTTCTCTTGGTTCTCGTCAACCAACTGGTTTTGATATTCGTCCCTGCGGACTGGTCTGTCCAGTCTGAGCCCGTAGTCCTCTGGATTAATCCTGGTATCCCCGGGGGGTTGGATCCGCTCCCTCTCTATGTAGTGATCCCTGTTGGGCAGTGGAGGCTGAAAATATATGTCAAAGAAGAATTATTAGTGAGTATTGAAACTGAAACTGCTTTGTATTGTTACCATGATGTAATGACTGTCCGTGACAGATGCGTTAAGACTGCATTATAAACATGAACATTTATGTAAGTTAAAGTTAGATTTAACTGTATAACTCATTCCAATGTGTTAAATCTGTCTCAATATACATTTGCATTATTAAAGTTTAAATGTCACTTTATTCGTGATAAAGACTGTACAACATTGCCATTTATTACTTGTTTAAATTGCATGTAATTTGATGATTGTATGCTGATGGGTTGAATATTTATATATATATATCGGTAACCTCATTAAGTATGTTAGCACATTGTATTGTTGTTTACAAAACCAGTGTTATCAAACTGTCAAAAAAATCTTTAAAAACACTAATTGGTATTTTCTTGATTTTTTCCATTTCATAACGGTAAAAAAACGATGTTACTGTAAACACTCATGGGCAAAATAGAACTAACTACCTTCCAGCTATTTATCAAAGTTTGTTCTTTTTAAAATTAGATATTAAAATTCTGCATACATACTGAGTAGTGTTATTTCATATTTGCATGTGAAAATCTTATCAAAGTTACCCCGTTAATCATTATGATTGTGTTTTTTACCACACATTTTGTTATCCAAAACATGTGATTATGAAAGCGTTCTAAGTTGAGGGTCAAACAGTGTGCTTGGAGATCAGCCAAAGGATTATTCAATAGTCGCGACATGCTGGTACATGGCAGTTTTAAACTCAAGATATCTGGATCATGTATATATTATGTTAGATTAGTATTAAGATGGTTGACAAAAGTAATACTATTTTTTCCTCTTATACACAAAGATTGTATTGGAAACATTGAATTTAAAATTATCTTGTTTTGTATTCTATTGCAAGCAGGTGATATTGAGACCAATCCAGGCGCTGCAAATGAACAGCATACCCTGTCTATAATGCACTGTAACATAAGGAGCATCAGGAATAAGTTAATTGCAGATAACTTTTTTGACTTCGATATTTAATGTTTTACTGAAACATATCTAGACCAAAACTTTCCAGTCAACCTTTTACACCTCAGTAACAATCTCGATATATCATACAGAAAGGACCGTACAAATCATGGAGGGGGTCTCTTAGCTTATTTTTCGAAAAACATAATTTTATTTAAGGATGGGTGGATTTGGAAATATTTTGTATAGAATCAATTTGGGTCAAAACAAATTTGGAGAAATTTTTACTAGGGTTATTTTACAAAGAGTGTTTTGATAATTTTAACAAATATATAGAACAGGAGTATGAAGTCTCAAAAAATGTAGTTCTGTTTGAACATTTAAATGAAGATTTGACTAATCAAAATTTTTATAGCCTAAAAAATGTATTTATAATTAACTCTATGCACAATATTATACACGAGCCCACAAGAATCAATGCCATTCTTGACCCCATAATTATTCCACAAGATATGCCTTATACAGATTCGGGCATAATTAAAATTCTGTCTACTGTAAGTGACTATAATGCTACATACAACGTTTTGCATTTTCCTTACCAGATACTTGCCAGTTATGAAAGAATAGTATGGTTATATAACAAAGCCAATGTTCAGTTACTAAATGAAAAAATATTTCACATGACTGGACTTATTTAAACAATTTAACACTTGATGAGGCATGCAGTAATTTCACTGAATATTTTTGGCTATGGTTAAATTATGTATTCCCTCTAAAGTTATTACTGTTCGTCCAGACGATAAACCCTGGTTCGATTCTGAGCTTAGAAAATTTTCAAGAATTAGAGATCGCCTTAAAAATATAGCAATCAGACGAAAAAGACTAAATGATTGGAATAAATATAAAAATGCTAGAAATAAAGTTAACAATTTAAAAAAATCATGCAAAAGAAACCTTTTTTAATAATCTTGAAATGAATATTATTAATTTTCAATGCATGACAGGCGTGGCTTTTTGGAAAAATTTTGTAAGACATTTTGTAAAAAACAATGGTTCCTCGACTTATATTCCACTGCTTATTGAAACTCACATGCATGGTGACAAATCATTCTATAAATCTAACGAAAAGAAAGCAAATTACTTAAATAAAAACTTTGTTTCTACATCTACGGTAGATGGTGAAAATGCTTCTCTACCGAATTTTACTCGTAAAACTGAAAATTCACTTTCAAGTATTATTATATCAGAAAAAAAATTGATGTTATCACCATACAGAACGTAAACAAGCTTGTGGTCATGATTTGATAAGTCATAAAATGTTAAAAGGAGTTGCACAATCAATATCTAAACCCACTGGCTATTCTTTTTAATCGTTCTCTTAGTGAATGTACATATCCCAAAGTATGGAAAATTGCAAATGTCATACCGTTATATGAAAAAGGTGACAAGTCAGATGTTTCAAATTACAGACCTGTGTCTTTGTTAAGTTGTTTTGGCAAGCTTTTTGAGAGAATAATTTTTAAAAATATGTATAATTTCCTGTATGATAATAATCTAATGTATAAATCAGGCTTTTAACCTAAACATTAAACAACATACCAACTCATTGACATTTACCATCATATTTGCCAAACATTTGATAATAAACAATTTGCATGCATGGTAATTTGTGATATAACTAAAGCTTTTGACCGAGTGTGGCATAGATGACTACTTTTTAAACTTAAAGAAAGTGGTATCAATGGAAATATTCTTCAGTGTGTTTCTCATTATCTAAATAACAGATCACAACGTGCCATCATCTAATCATCAGAATCTAAATTTGAAAAACTAACTGCAGGTGTACCCCAAGGCGCTGTCCTTGGTCCTTTATTGTTCCTTATTTATGTCAATGATATAGCTGAAAAATCTCCTTAGTTTGACCAAGCTCTATGCAGATGATAGCTCATTACACCAATCTGCTTCTTCAGCTGGAGATATTGAAGGTACTATTAATCATAATTTATTACATATATTGGGCCAACCACTGGCTGGTAATTTTTTTTTCCAGATAAAATTGTGACTCACTTCCTAAATTGCTTTTTAATGACACTCCTCTTGAATTTGTTCAATCGAATAAACACTTAGGTGTAACTCTTAATAACGATGGAAAGTGGAAAACACATATTGAAAACATTCTTTCTTCAGCCTCAAAGGCAATAAGAGTCATGAGAAAACTTAAATTTAAAGTCGGTTGAAATGCTCTTAATCAAATATATTTTTCTTATGTACGTCCGATTTTAGAATATTCATCTGAAGTTTGGGACGGTTGTATATTGTGCACCTCTCAGACTCAATAGAAAAAAATCAGAATGAGGCAGCGCGAATTACAACTGGTCTCACACGATCTGCATCATTGGAAAAGTTATACCAGGAATGTGGATGGGAGAAAAATAAAAGGAAACGTGAACTCCAAAAGAATTATTTTATGTTTAAAGTTAGTAATAATAATGTCCCTTCCTATATTAATGAGTTCATTCCATCATATGTTGGTAAGACAACACAATACCCACTTAGAAAAATAGAAACAATTTTACTATCCCACACTGTAGAACAAATATAATGAAAAAAATCATGTATACTTTCATCCATTTATTTGTGGAATTCTTTAGATAATGAAATTCGATCCTCGCCTTCACTTATGTTTTTTTAAAAAACAAATCAACAAAAATCACAATAACAGTAATATACCTTTACATTTATCTCATGGCAAGCGGCATTTGTCTGTTTTACATGCTAGGTTAAGAAATAACTGCAGTAATTTAAATAATGACCTATATATAAACAATCCAAAATTCAGTCCATTCAGTAAATGCAGTGATGCAATTGAGGACGCAGAACACCTTTTCTTTAATAAATTTTCCATTGAAAGAAATCAAAGACTAATACTCTTTCAAGATTGTTTCATCCTTTTAATGTTAAAAAAAAACATTATTTGGCGATAAGAGTTTGTCTTTAAATAAGAAAATTGTTGAATTTGTACATAATTTTATTTAAACAACAAAAAGATTTAACGATTAATAATGATTAAGTTCTACATATTTGTTTTTATTAAGTTGCAAAATAATAGAACCGGTCAATGCTGGTTGACTGCTGCTTCTGTTGAAACAACTTATTACGAGCTGCTGACTGTTAGTGGGAGGTGCCAAACAGATGAGAAGTGAACTATCAAAATAACTGTATATAAACTTTGTTATGCATCAACTAACCCGCTCTCTTTCTTCTCCTTTTTCTCTCTTCCTTTCTTAAATAAATCACCTAAACATTGTTTGTTTGTTTTTCTCTTTCCATAACATTTGTCAATGATTTTGGTTTTGTAATGTATTTTATGCCATTGTAAAAAAACGAGTATGTAATCTGTAGGGGAAGGGTCGAATCTAATGTTGGCAGAATTTGTGGCCCTATCCCATTTCATGTAAAATTATGAAATGAAATATGTTTAAACTAACAGTGTAGGATTCAAGCCACTATTATTTCCCTTGAGTACTCCGGATAGATGAAAGAGATAGAAATAAAACTTTAGTTTCCTTTTTCTTCGTTTTTCGGGGCTTTGTACTGCAGAGATATATTTTTCCTAGCATGAGTTTAATGGTCAGTATTTTAGAAATCACCAATGAAAATTTGATACTGATACCAGCTTTCTGGACAATAATGTGTCATTTCAGAATTGTTGGTTCGAACCACATCTAGGGCGAATAGTTGACATGTTATTACTGTAAATTGATAGTTCTCACAAAAGCATTGAATTTATAAAAAAAAAACTGTTCAATATATGCTTTTTCCCTTTATAATAGCATATCTTGAACCAGTGAAGAATTTGAGCCCAGACACATTCTGCAGATTTTTCCCCCACTTGTTCACTGTGTTTTGGACATACACCTATGGGAAATGTTATAGTGGTGTGAGACGTGTAAGTCATACCCAGACTCTGGGTTACTCGGTGGTGGTTGAAGTTTTTATTTACCCTCGCAGCTTTGCTTTAGGCATTTTGGCGAGCAATACAAAGATGATTATGTAGCCAGTGGACAGCATCGGCAGGTTAGCGACGTCTCCCGGTGCTGCACCACTGGCTGGATCAGGATAAGATGATTATGTAGATTCGTAGAATATGTTGAATCGTCGATTACGTAGATTTGTAGATTATGTTGATTTGTAGATTATGTTGATTCGTAGATTATGTTGATTCTAGTTGATGAAGATGGTGATTTATTAAAGATGCTGTCTATTTCCTAGTCGATTTGGGTACCCGTCGTTTACCTCCCAAGGTGGATATCTCATGACATCTCCATGATGCCGTTGATTCCATTGAAGTTTACTCGAGATCACCCTCCCCTGCCTGGCCGGCTCACGATATGCATGTCTACACTGTGGTCCGTCTTGAATCTTTAATCTTTCCGGTTGCTGATTCTGCTTCGATGGTATGCTAGCACAAAAACGATCCTGTCTAGGTCCACTTTAAAAACATATTATACAAAATTAAAAAATCTCCTTATGTATAGTAGATGAGACGCTGGTGATGATCTTACGATCTGGTTAAAATCTATAGGGAGAATAAACACTCCTCAGAGTAACGTAATGACCCACTTTGAAGGCTGGAGCTATCCAGTGGACATCCGTCCTGCTCGGTAGCCGCTTGAAGAGTGATGGGTTACTCGAATACTGATCTGAGCCTACATCGTTATCTAAATCATCCGGGAGCTTTATGATTCCATTGGCCAAGTTGATTTTGTAAATGATTTGCTACCACCATTGAGACGAGCTCTTTGATTGGCTGAATAAAGTATAGGATGTTCAGGGCATATTATTTGATAGTAAGCTTATTTTTGGTTGGATGAAAATACCAACTGGCAAATGATCAAAATAAAATAGAAGTGCATTATGTTAGTGTCAATACAAAAGAAAATATTTCTATATTATGGAAAACGCAAGGGTGGAAGCTGGCCAGATATTTGTAAAAATGGAAAGAGAAACCGAATCACGATTCTATATGTTCATAACACGAATACATAAATCAAAGTACTAAAAGCCGGGCTTTAATAAATATGCATACGCCTTCCTCATTTGATAGCTATTATTTTAGCATTTAGTTTATTATACGCAACTTTTTTAAAAAAATAATGACATATTACAATGTCAGCAATGCATTTTCATTTTTTATTTGTTTAAGCATGCTTATATTTAATACACGACAAAATGAAATTCGAGGAATAAAAAAGTAGTCCCTGTCGCATATGACCATTTTGGCGGTAATAAACCGTGAAAAGCGTGATCACGACACCAAAAGTAGGGCGATGCCTTTGTCGCAATGCCCGGCTTAAAATCATGTGAACAACGTTTTATTACGAACCTGATACTGGTCTCTCCTCAGTGTAGAATCTTCGAATCTACTCCGATGTGTTCCAAATCCTTCATGATACTGGTTTGGTTCTCTGTCAGTGGTATACGGGTGTTGATGAAAGGAGTTTTGGTTATCATGGTCGCCATAGTTCGGTTCTCGCATTTGTTTGTACACAGGGGAACATTCGAGTGTGTTGATGTCAGTGTATGATGTCCCATACGTGGTTTTAAATGTCTGATCGTTATAGTTATGCAATTTCTTTGAATGGTATTGTTGTTGATTCATCTACAAGAAAAAAAAGAAGAAATGTATAAAACACGTTCAACTTGGTAACGAATATTGCATACGTCGTCGCTGGTCTACCGTATTTCAAGTACATCAATACTTGTCTACCTGTATATTTAGCGCCTTTAAAACGCAAAGTTGGATATTGTCATCAAATCTAGATATGACATAAATGATAAACCAAGACAAACTTTTTTACCATGTTTTTCAATTTTATTCCACAATTCCACTTTAAAAAACAATTGCAACAAATTGGTTGGGCCGACATGTATGAACCTATAAAAAAAATGAAAGCAGGTCTTGGAAAAATTACATTCAATATTGGAAAACCTGCGTTGCGTTTTTAAAGGCGTTGAGTTTGTGAGTTGTTTACGGTGTCCCTTCGGGGCCATCGCGGCATATTTTTTTGTCAGAACAACGAAACTACGATGATGAAAAGTCGAAACTACGATGATGAAAAGTCGAAAATTTGAAATTACGATGGTGAAAATTATTTCGACTTTTCACCATCGTAGTTTTGATTTTCACCATCGTAGTTTTCGTTGTTTCGACTTTTCACTATCGTAGTTTCGACTTTTCAATTTTTCATCATCGTAGTTTCGTTGTTTAGACCATTTTCAATCTAATTTGAAAACATAAGCCGCGATGGTCCTAACGGGACACCGTAGTTGACTCTCACCAGTAAGTTCATGTGCCGAACCTGGACCAGTCCAAATATCTAACTAATCAAGCTTCTCAGATGCTTTCTTTCTCCATTTGTATCTAATTAAGGTATAATTGGAAAGTTTTACTTGTATAATCAGTATGTAATGATGCTATACGAAATTAAAATATTAAGAGGTTATTAACTGAAACATGTGCGCCTCTCTGTGATATTGGTCCATAAAAGCGATATATGACCCGTTAGCTTTATAGTTGGTTTTTGATTGACAGATTATAAATTGTTTTGCGTTATCAATCAGGCAACCTCGATAAAGTTGTTAAATCTGTGTAGAAAATAGCCATTGCAGCTAAAGTTTTAATTCCATCTGCTTGTTTTTCTGCAGAATCACAAGCATTACTGAGTTATCTAGTAAATGCTAACGGTTGCATACGATAACAAACGAAATATAATACCAAACATATGTAGTATTCCGATAAGGTATTTAGAAAAAATCTATTTTCATATTTTCACTGCGCATGCCCGTTTTGCAAGCAGGACAAGACAATCGTAGACCCGGTCACATGAAAATATGTGGGGGTGTTAACCATCAAACGCGTGCGGCCCAATCTACGAAAATACATTTTCTCATAAAAATCGAAAGTGGGGTTACGATTATGCCGTTATTTCCGCTGCTTAAACCTTTGTTTGGCCTGTTGTTTTGTTGTTGTCAATGTGATATACGTTTACCATTAGGGGAATTCAATATCATGATTTTAAAATTACAAGTAATAAATGACCAAACAAAAAAATGCGTCAAATATAACAACTGCAACATCTACTATCATATAAATATTTCAGGTTAAATAGGAATATCGTTACCATGACAATGACAAAGATGGCAAATATTAGCTGTAAGAGTGAAAGCAAGATTGGAAAATTGTAAGTTACATTAAAAGAAAACACAATGATTGAAGTTAACCATGCGAAACTTGATGGCAAACTGACAAAAATTGTAAAGAAATAGGTACGTTCATTAACAGCCACTTTGCTAACGTTTTATGAAGAAATATTCTAATACCTTTTTTATTTTGCAAATAAAATTTAAATATTCTTTAAAAAACAAACGTGTCGGCCATGGTTTCAGAAAAAAAATAGCAGAAATTACAGGACAATAAGTGTAACGACTCTACGTCGCAGTACCACAAAACAAGGCTTCTGGTTAAAACAAATGGGATTTGGTCTATGGGAATAACTATTCAAATGGCTGAGAGACTTTTATGGCAATAGAAAATAAAAATGTCGTTAGTGGAGAAGAAACTATCTGGGTAGGAATCAGTAGTGGTGTTCTTCAGTACCCAGATGTTTAGTCAACTTTATCAATGCTCTTCCTGAAGCAGTGATATAAATGCTGATGACACTGATATCAGTCAGTAACAAAATTGACTGTATGAGTCTGCAAAACAGCATATGTGAGGCAGGGAAAAGTTGGGCAACTTAATGATAACTTATGTTTAATTTAAAGACAAGAGCTCCATTGGCCTTAACGGTCACCTGATTATCAAAAAAACATTTACGTAAATCATTTCAATCATAATACAGTGCTTCCTATATTGAGAAGAAGATTTTCAAAGTTAACCTTGACTTCGACTGTTTTGGCCCCTCCATAAAGGTCCCATGGACGTTGGGAACCATGCAATTCCAAATTTTGATTCACCCTTAGGCATCAAAGCAGCATACCACATTTCATTACGATTAAACTAACGGTTTGTGAGAAGAAGTCGAAAATGTCAATTGTTTACGGACGCACGGCGGACAACGCACGACGGACGACGACGAACAAAAAGCGATTGCAAAAGGTCTATTGAGACAAAGTCTCAGGTGACCTAAAAAGTAAAATACAATACGAATACTATATGCTGATATAGACTAATAATAACCAAGAGTACAACAAGACGGAGTTATAGACACATATCCAGCGTCTATGTGTGTTTAAGACTTTATGAGGAAATCGCCACCAATGAGTGTGAAGTCCTTCAGGTATTCGCACAATCAGAAGAAAGCACGATGGCCAACCGTAAGAGATCGACCAACAAATATGCAATACGTTACAGATTCAAAAGAGCAATCTTTTGACACGACTATAATAAGATTATATAAAGAATTCGGTACGTTCAACTATCTCATCTCCGGATTAAACAAGGACCATAGCGCGATTAAAAAGGTACAGCGTAGAGTTACCAGAATGGTGAAATGTCTTGAAGGCCTGGACTATGCCCCAACATTCAGATATCTGGGTTTATCTTCTCTTGATTGTAAAAGGAGCAGAGTTCACTTTATACAGATTTGCAAAACAAGGTCGGAACTGACCAAGAGATAAAATTACTTTCAAATACATAAAATAAAATGAGCCACAACAAGGAAACAAAACAAAATATTTAGAAACTATTTTGATTAAGACGTAATATGTTTAGTTAGAGTATGGCTCAGTACTGGAATGTGCTGCCAAATGATGTAACAACGTTTCCATCCTGAACGCCTTTAAAACAGATCCAGTTAATATTGGAAGAGGTGTTTCATAAGTTCTGATCTGAATGTTACAGCTAATCAATCTCCCATAAGTGGCACACACGTTTGATATTGGATTAGTTCAGAGATTTAAATATTGAAGAGATAATGATATAGATATGTTTTGTTAACATTAATTAACAGTTAAACTCATACTACTGTCAGCATACACTGTCAGTATATCTGCTCACTTGGACAGGATTTGGTTGCGAAAAATGTGAACTTTATGATGTGTTATAACAGGAATATTTCAACTACGATAATCTGACTTTAATGAAAATAAATAAGATCACAGCAATAATAAGACAAAACAAAAGTATGTAAATGACAGGTGCTTGTTATTTTATCCAACGTAGCGTTAATAAACGTTTAATTATTGGATCGGATCGAACAGCAATATCTACTTTTCTTTGTTGAAAACATAAAAAATATGGAAATTACTCTCTCCGTCCTGACTCAATATTGTATGCTAGCCGCATAGTCATGATAACGCTTAGAATGCTGCAGTTGACAGTGATAGGACAAAATTAGTTAATATTTATTGAAGTTTAAACAAAATAGATTCAAAAGTGCAATATATTTGATTATGTTCAGTTCTGTTGTGTTTGTATCGACCAGTTTCTGTTCTATTCGACCAATTAAGTTTAAACTTACTATATGTACATAGTGTTCTACAGCTAGATATGCCAGTAAATCATGTTTGTATATATACATCAAAACACTCCATCTGAACACGAAATAAAAAATATGTCAATTTTAATATTTTGATATATTTTTATTTTAAAAATCGCCTCAGTAAAAAGGCGGATAGTGAAATAAATCAGTTATTTGTTTGTTACTGACCCGTTAACGCCTCGACCATTATTTATCCAAGCAATCCTCTTATTTCCGTAATTCAGAAGCAAACCAAATATCTAATATTAACCAATACATCGACGTAACCAGTGTGTGAACATAAAAATTCCATATAAAGTTTTAAATCAGGGCAATTTGAATGGATAGAAAATTAGGCTAAACATTTATAATATTGCTTTTGACGTTTTAAAACCTACAGTTACTTTTTTAGTATGTGTTACTTTGACGTAAACTATGGTCCTTGTATTGCACTATCTACTAGGCACAATACCGAATTCTTCAAATATGTACGGTTGTAGAAAGTGATTGAAACGCTAACATAAATTGTTATAAACCTATTAATCTAAATAGTATACATTAAATGTTTAAACAGTATAATTTGTCAAGTGGGAACGTTATCAGTTACTTGCGGAGATGGGGTGTGCTCGAGTACTGGTTTACCTTCTAGGATCCCAGGAAACAGTGGTTAGGTTAACTGATCGTCTGTTAGCCCTCGATGGCTTTGATATTTAACGCACAGAAATTGTGACCTTTTAATTAAATTTAAAGCAAATTAATTATCCAATTGTGCTGTTTGATACGGGGAATATAGAAGTTATTTTGAGTTTAATTTATATCTTTATTAAAATGTCATCTATGAACAAACGTATAAATAAAACATACAATATATACAACGTCCATAGCCATTGAAAATTAGATTTACAAGAGACTGCCACTATAAAATTAATTAACAAAAAATATATGCATCTAACACAGATTATGCATGCTTTATATTAGAATAAGAAGTATAGTATATAGCATTATACACTGTAAGAATTGAGACACCGGCGCTTATCTTGGCTCTAGGCATTTTTGTTCAATCGTGAAAGGAAAAATAAATGCGACTGCATCGCTATATAGTCGAAAGCTTTTTAATATTTTTTTAAAAGATCTGTTATCTCCCCGGATCAGATCTGGAATGACATGATTAACACCGATTTCTCGACATGATATAAAAATAATTTGTTTTTTCAATTTTAAGATATATAACATTATTAATATAAGTATTTTTACGTTTTTGAAGTAATTAAAATCATGTTTTGGCACATATTCTTATCATAGCCTATCTTTATTTGAAAAGAGAAACTTTATTTTATTACAGTCATCAAAATTATCAAAGTTTGCATCAATGCTTAATGCTTTAATCATCAGATCATTCCTTATATATTGATAAGTGGTACATTTCAGAATAACATGAAATTCATCTTCTATAGCATTATATTATAGAAAGGAAATAACCGGTCATTCTTATAAATACCCTCATATCTACCAGTTTCTAGTTTCAATGGCGCAACACCACATCTGAATTTTTCAAATATGTTATATATGTCTGTTCGTCCGTCCGTTTGATGTTTAACTTATTTTTTCATTCATTAGTTGTCAAACAATAGCTAGCAATGGCTTTGAGCTCCTTGCTTTAGGGTGTCTGCTTAAAACTTGTCTTGATTTAAAGGGGTAAACGAATACAGCTGCTGTTGAATATATAGGTATGAAAACCATAAACGTGTGTACCTGTAAACCAATTTATTTAGTCATACCCTCATATCGACCAATCCAGGGGTCGTGAGTTCGAATCCCCGCCTGGTAACAGTCTCCGTGAGGATTGATATACGACATTGTGTCTCATTATCATTCGTCTCTCACCGCTGATTCAAGTGGGAAAGTTATCAGTTACTTGCGGAGATGGGGTGTGCTCGAGTACTGGTTAATCCAGGAAACAGTGGTTAGGTTAACTGACCGTCTGTTAGCCCTCGATGGCATAAAAATGACGCTAAATATTCAATCAATCAATCAATCAATCAATCAATCAATCAATCAATCAATCAATCAATCAATCATATCGACCAGTTTCTAGTTTTAACGGCGCAACACCACATATAAATTTCGCAAACGCTGATCTATGGTTCATTGGTAGCACAATTTTACAATAATTTTCTACTTCATAATCAGTTTTAAAAAGCCTATAAATTCTTAATGTATTACGTCCATTACCACGTTGAGTGGAGCAAAATAGGTGAATACGTATAATCAATGAAATAGGGCAAGTAGGTGTCGATTTTCGTACCAGGTCAAGTAAACAGACAGTGGTCAAAAAACAGTCGTGTGAATAAATACTTACAATATCGACCTAGATGAAATGCAAGATAAATTATTAAAGGCAAATAACTAATCCTATTAAAAGAAAGAAAGACATTCAAAAGGTAGTGCCGACCTTGTGTTATGTTAAAGACGATGTATATTGTTCAAGTCACGTTGGCCCTGGCTATCTAATTGATGTTATAATTAACTATGCATAAATACAATACAACAATATCCACATCAAAACTCAGTTGCTAGGTTACATGCATAAATAAATTCCAAAATAAATAAAATAAAAGAGAAAACATTTATTTAGTTTAAACATATTTTATTTTAATATCTATATGTTACAATACAATAATATGTAATATTTTTATATAAACTGTAAGAATGATACACAGACAGAAAATGGATTGGATTGAAAGCATGTTTATGTTTCAATATCTAATGTACGTTACTACATTTTGTAGAAAATTAAAACGAATACTGGTTTGTAGTTATTTTATTAACTTGGAATTGGACAGAGAGAGAGAGAGAGAGAGAGAGAGAGAGAGAGAGAGAGAGAGAGAGAGAGAGAGAGGGAGGGAGGGAGGGAGGGAGGGAGGGAGGGAGGGAGGGAGAGAGAGAGAGAGAGAGAGAGAGTTCGGGGTTTTACTGTTGATGTCAAAGGAAAATCTGACGAGCCATATATATATATTAGAACTACAAAAGACGATCATAAGAAAATCGACTGCTCTTAATAATGTAGTTCTGAACCGATTTGAAGATCGCATTATTTAGCTGTAAAGATAGATTGCAATTGCCAAAAAGGTTAACTGTCGAGAGATATTGAAGTTATGTTACGAAGTTCATTCGTCTTAGTATTTTTTAAGTTAGTAAGTACACTTGAAGAAGAAGTGATACGAAGTTTCTGTTTCGCCAGATATGTAAAGAGACGAATCAACAATACTGTTATGAAAGAGGTAGTAATTCAAGCTACTGCAGTTAGTACTCCTTTCTATAACAATTACAGAAATACTGTAGTCCTTAAATGCTCCAACAGAAGAGGTACTTCGTATGTTTAATGGAAGGTCGTTCCACTCACGTATGCTCGAAGGAAGATACGAGTTGTAATAAATTGTAGTTTGTGAGCGGACTGGTTGGAGTGTGTTTTCAGAGTGTTTAATGTACTCAATGCCTATTGAACGCTTTTTGAAACTGCATATATATTTTTATCCGAAATATGTTATCATTTTATCCATTTATATATGTCAACCGCAATTAATTTGTTAAATTTGTGTTTAAAAGTGATGAGATTGTTAGAATAATTTTTTTTAAAAAAGTAAGAACATTTTTTCCTGGTTTTATTATTCATATCATATCTAGATTTGATATAATACCCATACTTTCGTTTTTAATTGAATTATGTATATGTTATCATTATTATATAGTTTAATTTGAGTGTCTTCCGTGTATATTATATTTTCAATAAAATTAATTGAATAAATATAAAAGTAAGTCAACATATATGACTATACATGGCCATCAATTTATGAATGACTAGAAACTGAAGTTTCGTCTATATTGCAATCTGTATATAGTTTCCTATTACAATACAAACTTAGATACACATTAATTTGCATATTCTCAGCACGTGTTGTTAATTCAATTTTTTTATTTTTTTATTTTTGCAAATGATTAATATTTTTAACTAGTCTAACACAAAAATATATATCATAATAATATATTTATATAAATAAATTGAATTTACCTTCTGTTTTGTATATTCCCCAAATTTTCGTTGCTAAACCCCACCTCTGGAATATTTCCAATGACTCGCTTTCATTTAAAGTACACTTAAATATTCAGGCCAACCATCGAAGCACACTCCAGTATTATACTACACTAGCTGGACGGATTAGCCGATAGCTTAGTGAAGGTAAAATACTATATAGATTAAAGTTTATCCTGATCGACGTTCAGAATTTGATTATATAAATATAAATCAGTGTATATTTAAAGTGTAACATACGGATGACGGGTTGCATATTGATTAAGGATATTCATTTTTATAAGATACCGAAAACGCATTTAAATACGGAATACCGTAAACTCTCTATTAAAGGGCTACCACCACCCACATCCCAAGCCCCATATTTGTTTTAAAAATCAATATTAAAACTTACAACCATATCCGATCTGTTAAATCCATTAAAATGCCAGATTAATCCAACTATACTACCAAATTAATCCATTTATTCTACAATGCCACTCGGGTTGATATTTTTAAAACGGGTAACATATATTTCTGCTTTGCTCCATGCTATTTTTATTTTTTGTGAGTACTGACGCTTTACTCACGTCCCCTCTCACTCTCTTTCATCCCCTCTCTCCCTACACCATCCCCATTTCGAAAATATACTACGCACGGGTATGTTTATTTGGGGATCTTACGGTATGTGGTATGCCGGTGTATATCATAAAATATTCAACATTACATATACATAAGAGCATGAATAAACAAATGAATAATTTATCACTACAACAAATATACTATAGGACATGAGTATGTGACAACCAAAATTAGATCTTGTATTTAGTTAAGGTATTTATTTGAAGTTAATGGCATTTGCGTAATTAAGTATATTTAAGAAAGTAGCAATGTAAATTCTCTATTGAAATTATGCCAAAACTTATTTGAATACCGCACTATAAGCGGTACACTGACCTCGCTCACGGCATATTTATCAATATTTACTGTACGCATTACAAACTATACCTGTCTTATCACATTTCAGGTTGTAAACATGTTTAAGGGATTGTCAGTTTAAACTACCCCTGGGGATCCGTCTCTTAAGTAATATGTAAATAGTCAATCCACAGGCTGTTGAATGTTTTAATAAAAAAAGTATATATACTATAATAATTGTTTTTTTTAATTGGGTTTAACGCTATTTTCGACATATTTCAGGTTATATATGACAAATCCAGTTTTACTGATGGATGAAAAGCACTGAGTCAGACTGAGTAGAACCACCGTCCTTCCGCAAGTATTTGGTAAAATTTCTCACATAAAATTTTTGGAGCGATCGGGACTCGAACCTATTGAAAAAATAACGGAACGCCTGGTGAATTGACCCCGTGTTTCTTCATTTTTTCAGTATTTAAGTAAGAAAATAATATAATTTCATAATACAAACGTGCTAATAAAGAGATTAGTTAACGAAAATAAGCTTATCAAAAAGGTGATAATCCATCAGGTCCTCTAAAAGCGTATACACCATAATTAACAAAAATGATAAACGTCACTAAAACGAACCGTACGTATTACCGATAGTACTGTCAATTTTTAATCAAGTTTTGATCTAAAACCTTAGACTCAGAACAATAAGAAAATATAAATATTGCTATAAGCATTGAAACAAGTAAATAATGCATTAATAATAGCATTTAATTATAATGGTAGGCTACCTTAGTAGACACTAACTTTGGTGTCATATATCACTCTAAGATTAATTTGGACATATGTAAAAAATATTTAGCGTCATGAAAGCATTCATATTAATGATTTAGTTACAAAACAATGTTTGCTATTTGAGCCGAGCCCAAATAGCTCAGTCAATTAAAACTCCACATGATCAAGTTTGTATAAAAAAAATTTAAAACTCCAATTGTATATATATTTACCGCGTTTGTTAGAGGCAGAGAGTGGCTGTTAATGCTGATTACTTGTACATTGTAATTCAGAATTTCACTTTCAAAATTTGATTACTGATCTCATTACATGAAACTGGCAGACATAACAACATAACATATGAAAATAGAACATGTCCATTTTGTGATAGGCAAACCGTTGAAATTAAGTATCATTTTATTATGATATGCCCGTTAGATAGCGACTTAAGAATCAATACATTATTAAGCTTAATAACTCTACATCTACATATCAATTTATTTTTCAGTTATTTAAATTTAAAGACGTGTCCAAGTTTATATACTCAGTCTGAAACCAGAAA
The DNA here is from genome assembly GCA_029582155.1 of Panopea generosa. Classification (NCBI taxonomy): domain Eukaryota; kingdom Metazoa; phylum Mollusca; class Bivalvia; order Adapedonta; family Hiatellidae; genus Panopea; species Panopea generosa. The sequence continues at coordinate 20,202,737 of CM055902.1, forward strand.
GTACTAAAAGGTTTAATTGTTAACAAAAAAGTGTAAAGTCTAAATTATGCAATATGTATGTCAATGTTGGCCAACATTTTGTTATGTATGTTAAAAACATCAAATCTTTCTCTAAGATTTAGCTATCGTGGTTTCATATCACAACGGTTACAATGGGCACTAATTGGTAAATGTCAACATGTTATTATTATTCATGACCTAAATCATGTTGTTTTACTTTTATTGGGGTATATGATAAATTATGTGTGTCGTATCTGTTGAACATTTTGTATTATTGCCATATTTTTTAAACAAAAATGATAACTTTCAGGTTGAGACACACCAGGTGGTGGCGTGAAAGTTGTTGCTTTTTTATCATCCCTGATGAATAGACCCAATAAAACCGGTTCCATTATCTTCATTTTTTTAATTTTTTTTTATTATTTTCAATGGATCCTGTTTTACGTACGTACGTGTATTACCGTATGTGTGCGTGCTTTTTGTCACACAGCCATCACAGCGTGGTTTTTTTTTTCATTTTATAAAACACATGCAAATACCAAGGCCTGTGTTGGGGTGTTTTCATTGTATTTTTCTAGGACATGTGCCCAACATGTCACTAAACTTGCACATTTATTTACACAGTTCTTAATATGCCTCAGTATTGCCTGATAAAACTGTTTACACTTCATGACCAATAGAAGAAATTAGAAGTAATTTCGTACGTCGTGACAGCGGGGTAAATTCAACGTTAGTCTATTGAGATTCGTCATTAGTAACTGTTTATCTATTTCTTTTGTATTTGTTTCCTTTATGTAATTAAAAATTCCAAATCCCGAGATCTTGATATGATAAAGGTAATACTTGAGTCGGTTCTTCTCACGATAAATATAAGTTTGAAGTAAATATTTCGCTAATGTTTGTAATATGAACAAAAAAGTCTTAATCAGCTGCCGTTAATACTCAAAATATATACGATACTTTATAACGCAAACAGCTAAAATGCATTACAGGCTTCGTTTGCAATAAATATCACTCAGAAACAAGTTTTACTAGTGATGTGCATTCTCTGACCCTGGGGATAGGGGTATATAGGTCATTAACTATAGACATCAGCAGTATAATACTACAAATTGACAGGAAATCTCTCTCTCTCTCTCTCTCTCTCTCTCTCTCTCTCTCTCTCTCTCTCTCTCTCTCTCTCTCTCTAGTGTAACATTTATTCAATACACGGGTTCTCCCTCTCTCTCTCTCTCTCTCTCTCTCTCTCTCTCTCTCTCTCTCTCTCTCTCTCTCTCTCTCTCTTTCTATTTCTATCTCTAGTAATTAAACATATCGATTTGATTATATGGGTTGCCGGGTTATTATAAAACCAATTTGAACGTATACGTTATTCCAGTATACATGTATTTATTTAACGGTGGTGTTATTTTTTCTAGAATGGCTTTAAAGTGCCATATTACTAGATTAAACCGACAATAACTGTTTCATGTTTACCCAATTAAACTCCACCGTCGTGGATTCGGAATCGAGAAACCGCGGTAAAATAATTGCCCTCTTATTTTACCGGGATCAATAAACATTGACGGTTACCGAGTTATGTCAATACCCTGGCCAGAAAGCATCAAACATTAAAGGGGCACACGGCATTTCTATAAATATAATTAGCTCTATTTCTGAATAAAATAAGTCTGTTTAATGCAGATATGAAATTAGCACAGTATATGATTATGTAGACTAAACCGTTAGTGTTCGTGTCGCCGGGTCCGATTAGCATAGTCGGTAACGCGTCTGACTATCATTCCAGTGGTCGTGAATTCGAATCCCCGCCCGGTAACAGTCTCCGTGATGACTGATATACGACATAGTGTCTCATTATCATTCATCTCTCGCCACTGCTTCAAGTGGGAAAGTTATCAGTTACGTGTGAAGGTGGTGTGTGCTCGAGTACTGGTTCCCAGGAAACAGTGGTTAGGTTAACTGATCATCTGTAAGCCCTCGATGGCATAAAAATGACGCTAAATATTCAATCAATCAATCATATGCGTGTCTATAACGGGGTCCATCGTGACCGAATTGGCTAACGCGATCTTTATGTGAGAAAGTTTGCGAGTTACTTGCGGAAGGGCGGTGGTTCTACTCAGATTCATATGTCACGTGTTAAAAATTCGTTTTTATCTTGGAAAGGGACATAACTCTGGTTAATGATTTTATTTGATATTTTGTGTTAAAAAATGTTTGAATTATATTTTTTTAAAAAGTCATCAGATTTACCTGTCTGATAAAAAAATCCAAGGAAATTTCATTTTATTTGAAAGATTGTTAATCATAATTATTCTCAATACTGGCCTGACTACACTAGTATAATGAAAATAGTAAAATTTAATAATTTTTATCAATATATACACTTTCAGTAATACTAAGAGTTTTGATATCTCCTTGAGGTTATACGTTCATATATTGAAACAATAATTTGATGTGTGGACACGAGTAAGTCAGTTTTAACAATTGCGAATGTTCCTTTAGCCGTCAGTTTAAACATTGGCGCATGTTCCTTTAACTGTTATCGTCTTTTAGTAGTTTTAGCATGATATGGTGACATTTGTAGATTATGGTCACAGTGTGGCGTAATCACGCTTACCTGAACATAAAAGTACAGGTCGATAGTGATTCTTCATCAAGTTTTGTGTTGTTGCACTGAGTCAGTGTTGATATTATTTCCGATTTAAATCATGGAGCTCATTCAGTCCTGTGTTGGCTGACAATAGCATATCACTTACGCCAGTTCTTGTGGTGGGATTGAGTGCGGTGGTGGTGGGGTGGGGTTGAGTGCGGTGGTGGTGTGGTGGGGTTGAATGCGGTGGTGGTGCGGTGGTGGGGTGGTGGGGTTGAGTGCGGTGGTGGTGTGGTGGGGTTGAGTGCGATGGTGGTGTGGTGGGGTTGAATGCGGTGGTGGTGCGGTGGTGGTGTGGTGGGGTTGAGTGCAGTGGTGGTGGGGTGGGGTTGCATGTTGTCTGAGTCATGAGACATTTATATGTGTCCCTGTACCATATTTAACTTAATGTCGAATAATATGCTTATATGTGTTGCTAACAAAAATAAAATGTATAAATGTCTCACATGAGACGCTTCATTCAAACGAGGCATCTACTACAAACAGTATAAAAATAGTCTATCCAAGAACCTGATATCTCCCGAAACCAGTCGGGAGAGCTGGGTCCGTACAACAGACTAGTATAAACATAACCAATACATAGAATAATCATAACAAACATAGAACGTGCATACAGAGGAAGTGACGTCAGCGGTCTCTTGGGACGGTTAGTAATAAACGTTCACACTTAAACTTGGTTTACGACGGTGTGTCCAACCTCGTTTCATTCTTGGTTTAAACATATTTATTCATTCAAATTTCACATATATACACATAAGTTTAGGTATAAATATGGATTAGAACGGAAGATGAAATCTTATAAAGTTCTTTTTCATGACATATATATCAATTGTGAACAAATTTGGCAGATTATCAACAATTTGATTTATGCTCTTACCATTACGAATATAACATAGTTCAAAATATATTTAATAAAACTGTTTAACATACTTTTAGGAGTATTGTTTCTGATATATTTAGGAAACTTAGAAAATGAAGTGAGTAATTAGAAAAAAAAGAAAGGTGATTAAAATGATTTAAGTAATGGATAATTATGTGAATTCACATAATAATAACGGTTAACATTTTTGGACAAGTTCTCAACGGCATGGACGAAATTGGGAGACGGGCTGACCTCACCACGTAAATAGAGTAGCCTTGTTATTTCTTCAGACTTACTTACATGTTCAGGAGAAACGATTAGTGGATAAAATGTATTTGTGAACTGTTTCTAATATTTTAACATTAATGTCATAAGAGAGTTGTGGTTCACCAAAAAGAAGTATATTTACGGACTTAAGTTCATAAATTAGTCAGCTCATGAGTAATAACTTAAGTTTTTTCGTGAAACCGGGGCCCGTACATAACGCACTGACAGATGTCAGGAGTGGTATGCGTTGGTGCTGGTAAAGGTGACAATTGAGAAAGAAGTGAGCTGTGCTTTCTATTTGACCACATGTACACAGGGGGGAGTCTTCAATGTGTTTAAGAAATAGATTTTGTTTAAGTGCACTACAACTCGTTCGGAGGCGAGCATGCAATAATTGACATTTCCTTGTACCTATGTAAAAGAATTTAAGTACTTTTGGGTCGATACTTTCGAGTTTATGTTTAAAAGCATTCAGAGAAGAGGCTTGTCTTGTTTCAAGTGGGAGAGTGTTCCAGTCACGGACAACGGAAGGAATAAAGGAATTTGAGTACAGAGCTGTTCTTGAAGAAGGAATTTGAATATTATTATTATTTCTGAGGTTGTACGTGGAACTTGCATTTGTAAGAGAAGGAACCAATGAACATAGATATGGTGGGACCATTCCGTGGATCATTTTTTAAAAAAGAGTAAGTTTGTGTTTAGTTCGGCGCGTTTCAAGACTTTTTCGTGCAGCTTCATACTGTATTTTATCAAGTTCATATTTCTCATAATTTGTACAATTATCCCAAATAACATTGGCATATTCCAATAAGGGTCTTATATGTAGATTGTTTCTAGTGATTTTCTATCTAACTGAAATTTTAGTTTTCTCATAATATTTATTCTAGACCAAGCTTTACTCTTAATATAGTCAATATGAGTGTGCCAGCTGCAGTTATTTGATAAGTATACTCCTAGATGTTTGTGAGATGACACATCTATAATTTGTTGGTTCTGCATAAAAAGTGTGTGTGTGTGTGTGTGTGAGTGGGGGGGGGGGGGGGGGGGGGGGGGCGGGGGGGGGGGGGGGTTGAATGGGTTGAGTGCGTTTGCAAGTTACATGCATTGATTCTGTTTTGGATGGATTAAAAGTAACCGGCCATTTATTTGACCATTCAGATATTTTATTTATGTCAGAATTTAATGTCTGTGCAGCATTAACAATATCATTATTATGAATAATTATAAAGTAAAGGCTTGTATCATCGGCAAAAAGTCGTATGTTGGAGTGAATATCAGATACTATGTCATTTATATAAACTAAAAACAGAAGAGGACCTAATATACATCCCTGGGGAACACCGGCTTTAATTGGTCTCCAGTTAGACCTCGCGCCTGGAATGACAACACATTGGCGTCTGTCTTTAAGATAGTCAATTAAAAGATTCAAAAGTTGACAAGATATACCAGCTGCTTTCAATTTAGCCAACAACCCTTTGTGCCAAACTCTATCAAAGGCTTTACTTATATCAAAAAATACAACTCAGACCTCTTTGCTATCGTCAATCGCTTTACAGAAGGTATTATAAAGAAAAGATAGCTGGTTGACAGTTGAATCACCAGGCACAAAACCAGATTGAAATGAAGAGAGAAAGTTACTATCTCGAAAATAATTGAACATATGCTTAAATATTAGCCTTTCAAATACTTTATTCAATACACTAAGAAGTGAAATTGGTCTGTAATTATTAGCCAAAGACGGGTCCCCTTTCTTTTTCCATTCTTGAAGTTAAAAGTCATAACATGAGACGATGTAAATTAAAAAAAGAAGAATTTCAGATCTGAATGGCGACGATTTGTTCGTTGCCTAAGGAAAACGTGCAAAATTAATTGCTTAGATATAAAAAATATGAATTTGCATCTCAAAGCAATGTTTACCAATCAATATATTAAAGACCAATAACAACATGATATGAATATTCTCATCGTGTAGAAGATATTATTATATTCCAATGAGTGGACAAACGTGTTTATATCAAACAGTCTATATATATATTTATAAAGCCTTCACCTGAACTAATTTATGTCTCAGTGATTTGATTTATTAACATTGGCAGTTGAAATAAAATACATTGATTCGATGTTGTCATCACGTGGTAATTCGGACTAATCCCAGCAAGATTGTATATAAACAGACGCAGATTGTCATTTTGGCTATCACTGAGAAAACACTCAGTAATATCAAGGACATGGTAATATTTAATCAATTCCATCCGCCACAAGTTCTTCTTGAAAACCATAAATTTGATTTATACCAATTAGAGACACACTTGGTACAACATTCGGAACACCTCGCTCAATTCTCCGAATCAAACAAACAGTGCGAGCAGTGCCCGAGGAGTTCCGAATGTTGGTACAAATGTAATACTAAGTAAGTCTAGTAAGCATTATGACAGTATTTCGTTACCATGTGGCTTCAAGTCCAAGAATATGCACTGGTCTTAAGGGGAAAACACGTACTTCTATATGTTATTACGAGAATTGGGAATAGGCATTTATATAAGAAACATTCCATTACAGGCGGAGTTCCATTTTTACATGAAATCCACCAGTAAACTTATACGGTACTTCACATAATGATATGTAGGCATAGTACCACCGTTGGAGAAAGGAAGTGTTTCCGTGGGGTAGTCGCATAATGGCGGTTATAAATAATCCTCGTTTCCTCTTCTTTAAAAATGCATTTTCCTTATTTTAATGCTCATTTTTTTATTTGAATGGCATTATTGATGTATTTTGAACATTTTGACAGCATTGTCATGTGAATTTAGAAAACAAAATGATGCTAGGAAATTGGGGTATGAATACATGATTTCTGAAGTCTGCTTTCACTTTGTCAACAGTGTACACACTGAGGAGAAAAAATCTCTTATATAACACATGACTCCTACTTTTCTCATCATATTTTGGTAGTATAGAAGTTGACAAACAGTAATATTTATGTTTCACTTCTTTCATTTGGGTCTCTCTATGAATGACAAGCCTTCAAACTTTTATTATTTACTATAGAATAAAGAACAAAAATCAATGGTGGGGTTACACCTGTATATTATTCCATGCACATCATGGCATGTATAAATCGTACATGTTTATTACATAAAGCATGTATATTGTATGTACAGCTGTGTTTGATCAATCCATCGAGATAGCCAGTTACATATTATACCATACTTCCTGGCCTAGAACTGGCACCAGGACAGAAGCTACCTCAGAAGGATTTGTTTCTCTAACCACATATACATTAGACGCATTTGTCAAAGAATTATAAAAAACATTTCTCTGCACCAACCAATTCACCAAATGAGAACAATTATGAACCAAAGTAAAACAGTAGAACTCAACTTGGTTCCAATGTCAAGCAATTTTTTGTACAAAATGTTGCCCTCAATATTGCAAAAATAATTAAAACATGAATGTATCGTGTAAATCATGTCATCCAGTTGTCAAAAACGACTTAGCGTCATAATTTATACGTGTATTAGTGCTTCGTGCTATTTAATTCATAAATTATTCATTAATCTGCAATAATTGGAATTGTATGTATATGAAAATAATGATAGTACATACACGTATTTTACTTAATTTTGACAAATTAGATATGACGACAACTTCAGCATTTCTACTATATATAGGGTAGCCTAACAGAGGAAAGTGCCTTGTATTTGGATGACTTTTCCAAGTCTAACTGATTACAGACTGTTTACGTAAAAAGGAAAATGATAATGAATAATTGGTAATATTGGATTATTTACTTTTGAAACACAAAGGTGTTGGTCAAACGTGTAAGGTAAAATTAAAGTTAAACAAAACAAAAGCCTGTAACTCAATAAAACATTGTATTGGAACACCAAGACCACAGGGCTATGTTCAGACAATATATCTGCTGTGCAGTAAGTTTCCTTTAAACCGGATTAAAACTGTTAGAGGATCGCAAGATTGTGGTAAAAACGTGATGGATGGACAGGTACCTCTTAATATCCCCCAATTTCATCGTAAGACGTGGGGAAATAATGGTATGTTATTGGCATAGCAATAAATATAAATTTTGTCCGGACAAACCCTTAAATATATGACAATGCTAGAACATTTTCAACAAACCAAAATGTTTTATTATCAGTAACAGTCATGTATCATGCAAAATGATTATACCACACAAAAATGTTTACCAAAACCATATATACACACTTTAACGTACTCTTTATACAATATAGTTAAACACAATAGTTGATATGAAAAAAAATCGTTTAAAAACGAAAAGCAAATGTATCTTAAAACATATTCTAATTCGTTGTTTGTTTAGACATTTAAAGCAAGAAATGGCGATTTTACAATTTCGCAATTTTTTATCTGTTTTGTTTTTTATTCGTTTTTAAGCGAATATATGCACACTAGTAATTCTGTCTTTGTGAATAACGTATTGTAAAGATTGGGCACATATCCTAGTTAAATCAACTATGAAGTGATCATTGAAAATTCTTTAAAATATTGTGCTCCGATCCCAGCAATCAACTGTCTTTTAAATTAATCCAGCGAGTGAAAATATAGAGTTTAAGGAACATCCGATTTGTAGAATATTGTTTTAAAAACGTCTTGATTATAATTCGTTGGCAAGGTTGGCAAGGTTGGCACCTTTCTGAAATATGATTTAAAGCTGTTTGTTCTCTATATGCATGTACATCAACACGTGATCACGTTCAAGTCATGGGCAGTACGATGATTTAAAGCTGTTTGTTCTCTATATGCATTTACATCAACATGTGATCACGTTCTAGTCACGTACGATGATTTAAAGCTGTTTGTTCTCTATATGCATGTACATCAACACGTGATTACGTTCTAGTTATTGGCAGTACGATGAAGATTATGTCACTCAGATGAGAAGTACCGCATGTCCTGAAACATCACCTGAAAAATATGTGCACATACATAATATAACATATAAGAAATATGTGCGCATACATAATATATAAAAAATATGTGCCCATATATGATATAATATATAAAGATATGTGCGCATACATAATATAATATATAAAGATATGTGCGCATACATAATATAATATATAAAAATAAGTGCATATACATAATTATGATATATAAAAAATATGTGCACATACATAATATACAATATAGAAATATGTGCACATACATAATATAGTATATTAAATATGGTGGCATTATGTTATAATTATCAGTTCCATATCAATATTGAATATATTTCAACTCGGCTTTAGATTAGTACTGATGAAGGCATGTCTTTAAATGCTTAAACAAAATAAGTGTAAAGAATAAATTAAAGTACTCATACAGTAAATAATACTTTGTCGTGAAGTAAGAAACGTAACTCTGTTCCATATTATCTGTGTTTATTATTTATTATGACTCTTTAACGGGAATATATTAAGATTTTTCGATATTTTAAAACAGACTAGAACACTTTCTTCAAGTTTATCATGCCTATATATACTCACTGATCCCGTATTGCCAAAATAATATCTATTAAAACATGCAGACAATATATATATATATATATATTGAAAATGGATTTCCTGACTTGGACTACGCGCCTAGGTTAGACTAAAATAGATTTCTCGCTTAAAATTACAACATATTTTGTGACGTATTAAATGGGTCACGTGATTTCATTTGGATTTCAATTTCATCCGTTATACAGGTTTACACGTATTTAACATGGTTTCATCTTAGAAAAAAGTACGAATGACGATGCGAAGGTCGTCAAAAAGTACTTAAGTACTGTCTTTTTTTAGAATGGGGATTTACCACTCCGATTTGGATACCGGTTTGTCACATTTTGGTAGATTTAACGTACTAAACTTTATTTTAAGACATTTATAGCGTTGTTGTTTTTTCTGATATATTACGTTAAGAGTCACATTTTTTTTTCTTCAACATATTAAGTTTGTAAAGAAGCAAGAATCAATACCCAGGAGCTATAAGATATTTGGTTAAATTGCAAAGTTCACTTTTATTTACAAAAGAAACCCACTAAAACACTAAAAGAGCGTAACTTTTTTTGTAACAATGTATTCAATGGATTGACTTGCTCCATTCAATGTTGAATCATCAGCAAATAGAACGAGACCATACATTTTATTCAATTCGTTTGAGTCATTGGTTTTATCCAGTTTCATTTATGACTCTTACTCACTGCACGATGTAATGTACTGATCATTGGCAGGTCACTTTGTTGTGGACAGTTCATTGGAACTCATACTGCATGGTTCAAGTAACGGTATGCTTTGTATGGCCAAATCCGTACGAATGGACGTACAGCTAGGTAGAGACAACACTACATTTCACCTTCAACCCATTCCATCCCTATTTTATTTCGAGGCACACAATATACAGATAGAATAGTGTTGGCTATAGAACCATTTTTTTTTTGAAGCGTTGATAGATTTATGTATATATAGATTCAAATATATAGATTAGTCTAAACATAAAGAAAGCAGTGAAAAATTTCCGCCTCTATATATAGTAACGTTCCATTATGGATAGCAGCTATCCTGTAAATAATACAAACAAAAAGTGTAAAATGTAGTGAAATATTAAACTTTCTAAACAGAAGTAAAATTGATAGAAATGCTTATCAAGCAACACTGTGTCACGCGTAGTGATTTAAGAGTCATAGCAGAACTTCCCAACACAAGCAATATACGTCTCATTACACAGTTACGCCCCTTTTTCCCGATGTAACATGATTCTTACGCTTAAAAAAGGTCTATGAAATTTGGTTTTGAAATATTGTCAAAATGGTTCATAGTGGTTATGATTTCTTGCTGCAAATGACTATGCAAAAGTTGGCATAGCATATACTTCTATAAGACATCGCTGGTGTTAAAAAAGTGACGTTTACAGGATTTCAACATATGTATGTGTTTATGAGCATTAAAGGACTTTTTTCCCCAAAAAATCTCAGAGTGTCACTGCACCCTCTTTAAAAAAAACAAGCTGGTCAACCTACCAGTTGCTGTGCATATTTTTGGGAGTATACATTCTTTCTATGAAATAAAATTACTTTAAAAAATTATATGCGGAAAACTTTTTTTACCATGGAAATCCTAGACCTTATTTTATATAGAACAAAGAACAAAATTCAACTGTGTAGTGAGAGCTTAAAAAGCAGATAACGGAAATGATAAAACAAAGAATGTGCGTTTATACATATTCACAATTCACTCCCACCTCAAACTTGACACAAATCTAAAGCTAATGTTCAATGTTTAAATTATATTTTATCAAATAAATTACTGGTTCAAAGTTTGTTGAAAAGCAAATAAAAAAAATCCTACCTTATATTGACTTATTTCCCTGGCAATGTCTCACCAATGCACAAAAATAAGACAAAAATAAAACACGATGGCGAACCCACGTGACCAAGGTGTATGGAGTAGTGTAAAAGAAGCCGAAAAAAATGTCCATTTCACGTATTTACAAATAACTTTCTAGATAATACATAAAAAAATCAGGAAATAAAGACAAACGCCGTCTCTGTGTAAAGATGAAATCAAGTCGTGTTATCAAGTGGCCATGTAAAACTGATAATTCTTTTCTTTTTCTTTTTTCTTTTTTTTTTTTTGGTAAATTGCACCTCTCCCTACCATAACATTTTTAACTTAGCAAAATACACCGTTGCTCTTATACAAAAAAAATGCCTATGAAGATCAGGCCATACTTTCAAAACTACTACAATGTACGTGTATATGAATTGGATGCTGGTCCCAAAATGTATTCAAACCATCCTAACAAGGGTTTTTCTATAACAAGTAAGTACGAGCAAATCCTCTTGCTAAATTTTTTTTCTGCCGGATTATCTTGGGAACCTCGGATTTGAGATAAATTTGAACATGAAAAACCATTTATTCCTTGATATTTACTAAAAAATAAAACACATTTTCCTATCACCAAACTAGAATCCTCTTGTTTTGCGTGTGCGTCATAACACGTGCATGTACTTACACCTATTCGAAAACTAGCGGCTGCTTACGCGTCCATGCTGTAAATAGGGGTACGTTATGCGCTTTACATTTGTATGATATGTCAAGAAACTAGGCCTATACTGTGTAGGTTATAATGTAACGAATGAAGTTATTGGGATGCTGAACGGACAACAAAGTACAACCACGAACCTTTGTCTGGTACACAGCATAACACGGCGCCTCGTTTTCTGTACACCACATGGGTGTATATGTTTCAAAAAATGTAATCAATTGAACACGGATGCAAACTTATATAAACTCTGAATCCCCAACTGGCGATAGCTGGAAACTGATACCAACTACCAACTACATACTAATTTTTCGCTCATTGAATTGCGCCAATGTAGTCGCATAATCGCGGTTATAAATAATCATTGTTCCTTCTTCTTTAAAAATGCATTTTCCTTATTTTAAAGCTCATTTTTTTATTGGAAAGGCATTATTTGTATGTATTTTGAAAACATTGCCATGTTGAATTGTGGATTTAGACAAAAAAATGATGCTTGAAAATCAGGAAATTGGAAATTGGGGTATGAATACATGATTTCGGAAATCTACTTTCACTTTGTCAACAGTGTTCACACTGTGCAGAAAAAAAATCTCTTTGACACATGACCCCTACTTTTCTCATCATATTCTGGTAGTGCAGAGGTTGACAAACAGTAAAATGTAAGTTTCACTTCTTTCTTTGGGTCTCTCTATGAATGCCACGCATTCAAACTTTTATTATTTACTAAAGAATAAAGAACAAAAATCAATGGCGGGGTTACACCGAAAGCACGAATAAATAGTTAAAAATAATCTCGAAACTACAAAATAATACCAGGATGTCAACAGATAAAATGCACCATCGTCACTAAACAGGTTTGGAAAATCACCAAAAACAACAGATAATTTGCCATGTTGCCGTCTGATTTGTTGATTAACGGATTATAAAGCATATGTATGTCGTTTGACATAATATGAGTTTAAAATCAATAGTTATTTGTGTATCTAATGCTGCGACTCAGTTGGCGCTGAATCTCCTTAAAATGAAATATTCTAACAACAAATTGATCGATCGGTGAAGAAAATGCTGTTTTGTGGAATTCATAGACCTACTAAATGAGTTAGAATATTGTTATATACGGTCAAGAAAAGAGCTTCCTTCTCAATGACTAGAGAGTACTCACCACGCGCTGTCCGAACTGGTCAAGTCGCAACAATTTTGACTCGGCCGTCATTTTTTTACACCATGGCATCTCGCAGACGAAGTGCCAGCGCATAGAATCTCTGAATGGGCTGTCGCAGCCGGGCAGTCTGGCCATACATTCGTCACAGTATTGGTGACTGCACCCTAGTTTATTGACACACTGTAGTCATAGAATAAGATGTATGTTATAGACGGCCGGACCCAATTATCTCAGTCGGTAACGCGTCTGACTATCAATCCAGCGGTCGTGAGTTCGAATCCCCATCCGGCAAAGTCTCCGTCGAGAAAGTATGTAAACTGTATGTTATAATAACGGTATACTCGCATAACATCGTGTAATCATAACGTCGAGAAAGTATGTAAACTGTATGCTACCATTACGGTATACTCCCATAGCACCATGTAATCATAACGTCGATTAAGTATGTAAACTGTATGCTACCATAACGGTATACTCGCATATCACCATGTTATTATAACTTCGAAAAAAGTATTTAAACTGTATGTTTTCATAACGGTATACTCGCATAACACCATGTAATTATAACATCGAAAAAGTATGTAAACTGTATTTTATCATAACGGTATACTCGCATAACATCATATAATTATAACATCGAGAAATTGTAAAATGTATGCTATCATTACATTGTACTTGCATAACATCATGTAATTATAACATCGAAAAAATACGTAAACTGTATGTTATCATAACGGTATTCTCGCATAACATCATGTAATTATAACATCGAGAAAGTATGTAAACTGTATGCTACCATTACGGTATACTCGCATAACATCATGTAATTATAACATCGAGAAAGTGTAAAATGTATGCTATCATTACATTGTACTCGCATAACATCATGTAATTATAACATCGAAAAAGTATGTAAACTGTATGTTATCATAACGGTATACTCGCATAACATCATGTAATTATAACGCTGAGAAGGTATGTAAACTATATGTTTTCATAACGGTATACTCGCATAACATCATGTTATTATAACATCGAGAACGTATGTAAACTGTATGTTATCATAACGGTATACTCGTATAACATCATGTAATTATAACATCGAGCAAGTATGTAAACTGTATGCTACCATTACGGTATACATGTACTCGCATAACATCATGAAATTATAACATCGAGAAAATATGTAAACTGTATGCTATCATAACGGTATACTCGTATAACATCATGTTTTTTATAACGTCGAGAAAGTATGTAAGCCGTATGTTATCATTACGGTATACTCGCATAAAACCATGTTATTATAACGTAGAGAAAGTATGTAAACTGTATGTTACGATAACAGTATACTCGTATAACATCATGTTATTATAACGTCGAGAAAGTATGTAAACTGTATGTTATCATTACGGTATACTTGCATAACACCATGTTATTATAACGTCGAGAAAGTATGTAAGCCGTATGTTATCATTACGGTATACTCGCATAACACCATGTTATTATAACGTCGAGAAAGTATGTAAACTGTATGTTACGATAACGGTATACTCGTATAACATCATGTTATTATAACGTCGAGAAAATATGTAAACTGAATGCTATCATAACGGTATACTCGTATAACATCATGTAATTATAACATCGAGAAAGTATGTAAACTGTATGCTACCATTACGGTATACATGTACTCGCATAACATCATGTAATTATAACGTCGAGAAAGTATGTAAACTGTATGTTATCATAACGGTATACTCGCATAACATCATGCTACCATAACGTCGCGATATATACTTTCTCGACGTAATAACATAATGTTATACGAGTATATCAGTATGATAACAGACGGTGTTCATACTTTCTCGACGTTATAAAAACATGATGTTATACGAGTATACCGGTATGATAGCATACAGTTTACATACTTTCTCGACGTTATGATAACATGATGTTATGCGAGTATACCGCAATGATAGCATATGATTTACATACTTTCTCGACGTTATGATAACATGATGTTATGCGAGTATACCGCAATGATAGCATATGATTTACATACTTTCTCGACGTTATGATAACATGATGTTATGCGAGTATACCGCAATGATAGCATATGATTTACATACTTTTTCGACGTTATGATAACATGATGTTATGCGAGTATACTGCAATGATAGCATATGATTTACATACTTTCTCGACGTAATGATAACATGATGTTATACGAGTAAACCGTTATGATAACATACAGTTTACATACTTTCTAGACAGTATAGTATATAATGCGAGTATATATTTTATCCACATACACTTAGTACTCGTTCTACCTAGAAAGTCTTTGATAGTTTTGTCTAAGTTGTAAGAACTTGTTTCGCAATCGATTTTAAAAAAATCATCAAATATTGGTGATCGAGACCCTACTACTGTTTTGATCTCTTTATAAAAAGAATATAACAGTCGGGATTATTGATAAACGATCTCTCATACGTTGTATGTGTTGTTTTAAGCAAACTGATACTAGACTACACGCTGCTATGTTGGTTGGTGTAATGATAACGATCACGGACTGCGATACGGTTATCTCAACAAGGGTAGTTTAAATATTACCACAATCTTACCCGGTTGTCTTTTAAACATTTAGTACACTGTACAAAGGTCCTGTTGTGTGTCTGTTGATTTTCGAAAGCCAACCGGTTCCTTTGTTCGTCCATGTTATGGACCGGTCTGTCCTGCCTGTGGCTATGGGGCTCGTGGCGTTCCCTGGGGCTATCGGGGGACACGCTTCGACCTTTCTCCCTGTACTGAATCCTGTCCTGATATCAAGTATAAAGAAGCTTCAGTTATGGTATTGTTTTCGTATGACAAGTAAGAAAAGTTACCCTTAGGGTGGGGATACCGCAAAAAGACGGTGTGATCATATTGACTACTATATCTGGCTGTGAGCCGAACGACACAGGGCGTGACCAGACCCTAATGACTTATCTGGGTCTACATTGTTTACAAAATAGACTGCGACTTAAAGGGAATATATCAGGATTTGTTTTAAATTTTAAAATTGGCTGAAACATTTTTTTCTAATATAAATTATCATGCCTATATTTACTCACTGACCCCGTATTTTCAAAATTATATCGATTTAAAAGGGATTTCTAACTTGGGCTAACGCGCCGTGGTTTGTCTAAAATAGATTTCCCGCTTAAAAAATGTAACATACTATGTGATATATTAGTCAAGTGATTTCATTTTGTTTTCAGTTTGATCTTTTATACAGGTTTAAACGTTGTAAATATCGTTTCATCTTAGAAAGAGTCCGAATGACGATGTGAAGGTCGTCAAGTAGTATCTAAGAGTTGTCTATTTTTAGAATTGGGTTTTTGTTTCAAGTTTACCACTCCAATTAAGATATCGATTTTGTCACGTTTTTTTTATGGATTTGACATACCAAACCATTCCTTTTTGTATTTATTAATGATAATGAGATGCATTGTATCTATTTTAATAATTGTTTCAATTTTAAGACATGTATAGAGATTTTTCCTGACACACTCCCTTTAATGCTTTTGTTGGCCAAGTTATTTTGCTTTTAATTGTGAAAATGTTTTTACAACGCATATTTACAAAAGTTTAATGTTGAATATTACAAACGTTTGGAGCGCATGGTTCCGTGGTAGAGCATAGGAAACAGGAAATAAGAGTCACGGGTTCGATTCTCCGGCATGGATATGTGTTGTGTCCTTGAGCAGGACAGTTTATCCACACACGCTTAGTACTGGTTTTACTTAAAAAGACTTCAAGCGCGATTTGTCTAAATTGTAGAAGCTTGTTTCTTTATCTAGGTAAAATGAATAAGTATAAAACAATATTCTGGACCTGATTTTCGTGTCTCTGCATTTGAGCATCTTCAAATCTAGACCGATGAGACCGCATGCCGTCATTATGGCCGTGCATTTGGTGCAAGTGTCTTCGTTCGCCGTGATGCCTCGGATCGGGGTAGTCCATGGAATGGTCTTCGTACGCATTGTATGGTAGATGAAGGTGGTCGTAACCGTGTTTACGAAACTCCGAATATACAGGCGACTCTTTCAATGTGTTGACGGGTTTGTACGATTTCATGTACGTGCTTTGGAAATGAGCCCGATCTCCCATATAGTCCATTGGGATATTTGGACGGTGATACATCTACAAAATAAAATAATTTAAAAATAAAATACTATATGTATATGTCAGTCAAACCCATTCGAGCGGTCATCTCTACTAAGCAGCCGTCTTTACTACATCCCATTTCTATGCTTGCAGTACAAATTTACCTGTATTTAGCAACAACCTGTCTTAAAATATCTTTTTTTTCTGCTTCCCTTAGTTTATACTAATTCATTTTAGCTCGATTGCGATGAAAGCTCAGAGTTTATATGAACCGCTCTCGAATCCGCTTCCTGGATAGAATCAGGAATGAGTGTTGTTTTATGAGAGGCATCAGGTCGATTAGGGGATCGAACTTCTGGCGTGAGCGGTCAACACTCTAGCCATTACACTACCGCCCCGCTACCTTCCCTTGATTGGCTGTTTAAGACAGGGTTACCACATCATTTACTCTCACTTATGAGGTCATGCGTACGTTCCTAGTTCAGTCCAAATATTTTAAGTTATAATCAAGTGTAAGCTACTTGTGGAATAGCGGTGGTTTACATGTTCACTCTGAGTCTATTCCCACACATACTCGAGTGCGCACATCACCACCAGTAAAACTGGATGCCATATGTTAATATATATATATAAATGGATATCGTGAACAATATAAATCAGTGAAAACACTATGAAAAGGACCATAGAAACTATTGGTTTATGTGCATTTTGTCACAGTACGGTCCTATTACGATGTGAATAGGAATATGTAATATGTCACAAGTTGAATGTGGCGTTGAATTATAAATGTATTTCTAACATTCTAGTCGGCGGAAATTACCGAACGATATTACGATTGAATTAAGGCAATCGGCTGTGAATAGCTTTTGCAAATTATTGTAACTTCGGGTTCGTATTACGCTATGGGCATTGTGTATATGACAGCTTGGGTATATATGATTATGAAACTAGGTCAGCAAATTATATACGTTAAGTCATTATAAAAACAAACCTGTAAATCTAAAATGGCATAAATTTTAAATTGTTGACAGGCCTGGTGACGTAAGAATGTATCACACTTATGGACAATTTGAACAATATTTTTTGTTCCATTTGGTATTCCATACGTGCACCTGTACAGTTTGAATAGGAATTAATAAAAGACATAAATTATTAGTTGTTTTGAGACAAGCTTAATGGTTGATAATGAACAATCAATGAAAAGAACGACAAAATAGTATGTATCGGTTGCCGCACATGATTCGTATTTAAAAAAAAACATAAAAAAAAGTTCAAACAGTCATTACATTTACCATAGCTGCCTAGACGGTATGCAAAGAAGAATAACTAAAGCGATTTTAAGTGTGCTTTAAACATAATAAAAATATACAAATCGAATATTATTTGATTGAATTTAACTTTACACTTTAATTTTCAAGTGTATTAGCAAATCGGCAATAACCATAACCTTTGCAATTACTTGCGAATATACAGTGGTCTCCTCGCCCCATCACCACCCACCCCACCCCACCCCACCCCCAGATAAACCATATGTAGCTTACATTCTGTTAACTCTATTAAAAACACGGGCATTTACAACTATGACAAAATTCTTTCAAATATGAAATAGACACAATACAAACATATATAATGCATCACATACACGTATATCGCATAATTAAAATCAGAAGCAGTAAATATGCTTCAAGTATTTCTACAACAATACATCCACACGATGCAAATATGAACTTAGAACATTTCAGTTTGCATGCAGACTTTCAATTGTATGTACAATTTTGAAAAGGGGCACATAATAAATTTCGTCCTATTAGAGCAATAAGATAACAAATGTATATGAAATAAGAAAGCACTTGGTACCTTTTGCACCGTAAAATATTGACACGCACCATATTTTTTTTTCAAAATTGTTGTCATCTAATAAATTAAAGTGTATTTTAATTTCATAAGTTTTGATAAAAAAATCCAAGAAAACATCAAATGTATAAATCTGTATCCTCACAATTACAAAATTAGTATGACATCGTTAGTTAATAGTATACATGAAAAGTATTAGTTATTTCTCCAACCTGACGTGTAACATGGTTTTACTGACGCACCTCGCAAAAGTTCTACTCGGTAAACTGGATTTACTGATATGTTCGTTAACACCATGTTTTTTGTTTTGTTTTGTTTTTTGTTTTTTTTTGTTGCTGTTAATTCAGTTACTCTAAACTTCAAGCTGGGAATTAAAAAATGATGTCTGGTAAATTACTAACCCTCACTTAAAGAATATCTGCGGATTATTAAATCCTTTAAATCAAATCTGGGATGCCATGTGCCATATCATATGCAACAATATAAGTATAATGATCAAGTTTTTTTTTCTTTCTGTAAAACATATAATTCGTGGACAGCGTGGTCCAGTGGTAGAACATCGGACCCAGGGTTAGAAGGTCGTGGGTTGGATCCTACCCCCACGGCTATGTATGCAGCCTTTAGCAAGACACTTTGCCCACATATTCTACCCAGAAGACATCGAGAATGTCTTATCTAAGTTGTAATAAATTGCTTCACAATCGAAGTAAAATAAATAAGTTTGACTATTTAGACAACCATCAACATGTCGTTGGTTAGATTTGAAAAGAGACACCCCCCCCTCCCCCACGAGTAAGATACACTATTCTGGACATAGATTTCAATAAAACGTACAGCAATGTAGTAACATGATAAAAATAATGATGATGATGATGATGATAGTAATAATAATAATAATTTAATAACAATTATAATATCAATAATGATAATAATGATAATAATAATAATAATAATAAGTATGACAATAATAATAATAATAAAAATGATTAAAATAATAATAATAATAATAACTTATTTAACGATATAATTCATTTAAGAAATTAATCTTTCATGAGACCCTAAACGTTTAGATACATCTAAAGTCTATGTACAACAGTATTTTAATTAATTAAGGAAGTGAGAAGTGTGTCAATTTTTAACATCATGAGCTATAAAATAAAAGAAAACACTTCCAATTTTAACAGTTATTTTGAATGAATCATTTTATTGTAAATTACAAATGATAAAAAAAGTTTACCTTGTGTTTTGTGTATTTCCTAAATTGCCGTTGCTAATATCCACGTCTGGAACCGTTCCAATGACTTTCACGATTGTGTGTATTAAGTTTCATTGATTTAAAAAGGTAACTGATCACATATGATACTTCTATATTTAGAAACATTAATCGCGAGTTTGAAGTGAATGTAAAGTACGGTACACTAAAGAATAGATAAATCCATAGTAATTCAATATTCAATAGAATGTATAATACCAAAGTTTGTATTGTATTTAAAGTGTAACATTAGGATGACGGACTGCATATTGATTGTTTATATTATTTCTATAAATAATACACAAACTGTACATCAATACGGAGACAAATATTTACATATTATAAAAAAAGAGTAATCATTGCATCGAGGTCATAGTTCAAAACTCGCCTAACTCTGTATTGACGTAAAAGGTATATAGACCAGTCTAACTCTGTTTAGACGTAGATTATATATATATATATATATATATATATATATATATATATATATATATATATAGACCAGTCTAATACAATATTGACGTAGATGGTATAAAGACCAGTCTGGTTCCATATTGACCAGTCTAACACAATGTAGACGTAAATGGTATATAGACCAGTCTAACTCAATATTGACCAGTCTAACCCAACATTGACGTAGATGGTATAGGGACACGTCTAACTCAATGTTAACCAGTCTAACACAAGATTGATGTAGATAGTATATAGACCAGTCTAACTCTACATTGACCAGTCTAACACAATATTGCCGTAGATGGTATATAGACCCGTCTAACTCATTATTGACCAGGCTAACACAATATTGACGTAGAAGGTTTATAGACCAGTCTAACATAATATTGACGTAGGAGGTATATAGACCAGTCTAACTCAATATTGACGCTGGAGGTATATAGAACAGTCCAACACAATATTGACGTGGGAGGTATATAGACCAGTCTAACACAATATTGACGTAGATGGTATATAGACCAGTCTAACTCATTATTGACCAGTCTAAAACAATATTGACGTAGAAGGTATATAGACCAGTCTAACACAATATTAACGTAGGAAGTATATAGACTATTCTAACTCAATATAAACGTGGGAGGTATATAGACCAGTTTAACACAATATTGACGTGAGTGGTATATAGACCAGTCTAACACAATGTAGACGAGGAAGGTATATAGACCAGTCTAACACAATGTAGACGTGGAAGGTATATAGACCAGTTTAACACAATATTTACGTGGGAGGTATATAGACCAGTTTAACACAATATTGACGTGGGAGGTATATAGACCAGTTTAACACAATATTGACGTGGGTGGTATATAGACCAGTCTAACACAATGTAGACGTGGAAGGTATATAGACCAGTCTAACACAATGTAGACGTGGAAGGTATACAGACCAGTTTAACACAATATTTACGTGGGAGGTATACAGACCAGTCTAACTCAATATTGGCGTGGGAGGTATATAGACCAGTCAATCCAATATTGACGTGGGGGTATATAGACCAGACTAACACAATATAGACGTGGGAGGTATATAGACTAGCTAACACAATACTGACGTAGATGGTAAATAGACCAGTCTTACACAATATTGACGTGGGAGGTTTATGGGCCAGTCTAACACAATATTGACGTGGGGGTATATAGACTAGTTCGGCACAAAGTCCTTTTCAGGTACATAAAAGCACAAGTGGACGAACGAATGAATTATTATACAAGAGGCCCAAGAGGGCCTGAGGACGCTCTACTGACTTATGAACCCTCGGGGCGGAGTCATATTGAACCCTAGGGACACCATTTGAACAAATCTAACAATACTATAGTTGGTCATCATTAATACATAAACATTTTGAAAATCTGTTGGGCCGTTCATGAGAAGAAGATTTTTTAAGTATTGGACTATTTTTAGTAACGACGGCCATCTTGAATTTCACATCGAAAAAAAAAATGTTCTGTATTGTCTTCTATGCAACAGAAACATGCATGTGAAGTTTCAGTTTAATTGGCCTAGTGGTTTCAGAATAAATGAAAGAAAAAGAGAATTTTCTGTTTTCCCATAGTATACTATGTAAAATTCTAAGTCCCCTTACAGGGCCCCTATAAATTTTAGCCCCTTAATTCTTATCTGCAATCAAACAGCTACACATAGTGATAATTTATGCCAAATATGAACAAATCTGACATACCGGTTCTCAAGAAAACGATTTTAGTAATTCTGAATTTTTACCCTTTTGGGGCCCCTCCTGACCCCTTTAGACAGTGGAACCCATTGATTTTTACAAATCTGAACCTCCTTCACCGAACAATGCTTCTGTGAAGATAAAGGCAAAATCATTTCATTATTAAAAAAAAAAAAAAAAAATATTATAATGACATGTGTCCCCTACTTGAACCCTCAGGGCGGGGTCATATTTAACCCTAGGGACACCATTTGAACAAATCTAACAATACTATAGTTGGTCATCATTACTACATAAAGTTGGGCCGTTCATGAGAAGAAGATTTTTTAAGTTTTGGACTATTTTTAGTAACGGCGGCCATCTTGAATTTCAGATCGAAAAAAAAAATCTTCTGTATAGTCTCCTATGCAATAGAAACATGCATGTGAAGTTTCAGTTAAATTGGCCTAGTGGTTTCAGAGAAAGTGCTGCTAACAGACGACAGACGACAGACAACGCGCCATCGCATAAGCACTTTTGGCCTTTGGCCAGTAGAGCTAAAAATGAAATACCTTGAGGTATTTTGTTACGTCACAACAAAAAATAGATATTGTGTTGATTCAAAGTTTTTGTTCAATGTTATTTCAGTAGTAAATTGTAATTAAAACAACTTATTTTCCCTATTGAACTTATGCCAAAAGGTATATGAACCGTTTCAACAAAGCTCAAACCGACTGTATAAAGGTAGATTTACCGTGCTTCGTTGTATATTACCAATGTTTAGTCTATACTAATTGGTATTTCAGCTTGATGGCGAAATAAACTCAGAGTTTATATTAACCGATCTCGAGCCCGCTTGCTGGGTGAAACCGGTACTGGGTGTTGTTATTTTAGTGCCGTGGGGTATTTTATTTTGTATGAGATATGAACTAAAAGTGTGCCAGTTTGGTGAAGATTCAAAGATGAATGTGAGTGCTACGGTGCACACAAGTCATTTCTAGAATGGTAATTCCGACATTTATTATCCGATTTTGCCAGTTCAGTAACTTGTCTGAGATATGATGATTATACATGTATTTTAATTTCTCTGTGTGTTTGGCGAAGATGCAACGATAAATGACGAGTGCTTGAGTGCCAAAAAAATGTCAAATTGTGCCATTGCTTATGTTTCAACGATCTTACTTTGACAATTATTATTAGATTTTTTCAGTTCATGACATTGTCCGATATAACATGGTTATAACAACACCCAAGTTTGGTAAAGAACCGATAAACAGTGCACATAATGTCAAATAGGGCACTTCTAGTTAAAACATACTAAGTTAACAACTGTTTGGAATTCACATTTAACTTCCGTCAAGTAGAAGGACTTGCTTGCCAAGTTGTTTTTATCGTCGCCACCGGTTTCCCATTTGGGCGACGCCTCCAGCAGAGTATTAGTCAATTTTAAATTTTTGGAGGATAGTGCAGAGATACAGAAGACCCTTTGTGGCGTCCCTGGTTCTTTTACATGCCGGGTGTAAAGCACCGATACATGGGAACCTCGATTTTTGTTAAAGTCTCATATACTGATAAATATTGTTTTTAGTTGGAGGAGCGGGAAATCGAACCTGCGACCCTTGGTTCGCAGCCCAAGGCTTTAACTGCTGGACAACTAATCCGGTTGTGAAGTGTTTTCTTCTTTTTATTTAATTTCGATTGTAACACATGTCTTTTATACAAGTCCCAACAGAAACCAATCACGCTTGGAGTGTTTCTGAGTATAACCAGTACTTACCACAGGCACATAAAGTACTTTGCTCAGTGACACCTCCTTTTGTTGGGGTATGGGGGTAGGGTTGGAGAGGGTCAATGTCTCCTGTTAATTTAAAGGTGGTGTAAATAATGATTCGATGAGAGTGTTGGCCAAAATCTCATCAAACTGAAGAATCCATTTTTATTAATTAAATGATAAGTTTGGAGTTTTTTCTTGTCTATATTTTATTTATAACTATAAGTAATCTTATATATTACACATAATAGAATTATACATTTAATATGAATTTAAAGTTACAATATCAAAAATGGACGGATATTTATTCAATAAAATATTTAAATAATTAAATAAAATCTGTAAAATAATTGAAACAATTCCATTAACAATAATTAAACTTAAATGATTAATCATGCAAACACAAGAAATGATGGTGTATAATAATGTAGTATGTTGTCTGTCAGTAATTTAGTGTGTGTCTGAGAAATTTAGTGTGTGTCTGAGTAATTTAGTGTGTGTCTGAGAAATATAGTGTATTGTCTGCGTTATATAGTGTTATCTGAGTAATATAGTGTATTGTCTGAGTAATATAGCGTTATGTGATTAAAATAGTGTACTGTCTGAGTAATATAGTGTATTGTCGGAGTAATATAGTGTATTGTCTGAGCTATATAGTGTATTGTCTGAGTAATGTAGTGTGTTGTCTGAGCTATATTGTATGTTATCTGAGTAATATAATGTATTGTCTGGGTAATATAGTGTATTGTCTGAGTAATATAGTGTATTGTCTGAGTAATATAGTGTGTTGTCTGAGTAATACAGTGTATTGTCTGAGTTATGTAGTGTATTGTCTGAGTAATATAGTGTATTGTCTGAGTAATATAGTGTATTGTCTGAGTAATATAGTATATTGTCTGAGTAATATAGTGTATTGTCTTAGCTATATAGTGTATTGTCTGAGTAATATAGTGTTTTGTCTGAGTAATATAGTGTGTTGTCTGAGTAATACAGTGTATTGTCTGAGTTATGTAGTGTATTGTCTGAGTAATATAGTGTATTGTCTGAGTAATATAGTGTATTGTCTGAGTAATGTAGTGTGTTGTCTGAGCTATATAGTATGTTATCTGAGTAATATAATGTATTGTCTGGGTAATATAGTGTATTGTCTGAGTAATGTAGTGTATTGTCTGAGCTATATAGTATGTTATCTGAGTAATATAATGTATTGTCTGGGTAATGTAGTGTATTGTCTGAGTAATATAATGTATTGTCTGAGTAATATAGTGTATTGTCTGAGTAATGTAGTGTATTGTCTGAGCAATATAGTATGTTATCTGAGTAATATAATGTATTGTCTGAGTAATATAATGTATTGTCTGAGTAATACAGTGTATTGTCTGAGCAATATAGTATATTATCTGAGTAATATAATGTATTGTCTGAGTAATATCGTGTATTGTCCGAGTATTATAATGTATTGTCTCAGTAAAATAGTGTATTGTCTTAGTAATGTAGTTAATTGTCTGAGTAGTAAAGTGTATAGTTTGAGTAATAAAGTGTATTGTCTGAGTAGTATAGTGTATTGTCTGAGCAATGTAGTATGTTATCTGAAAAATATAATGTATTGTCTGAGTAATATAGTGTATTGTCTGAGTAATATAGTGTATTGGTTAGAGTAATATAGTGTTTTGGTTTGAGTAATATCGAATTTTATCTAAGTAAAATAGTGTTATTGGAGTAATATAGTGAAAGTAAGGATAGTGTTTAGTAGCAGAATAATTAACAGCATGATAATAGTCATAAATACATTGTAGTAGAATAGACTCACCTGAGACAGAAAAAAATTGTAATCAATGGAATGGATATGTCATTTAATCCAGAATATTCGTAAAATGAACAAATTATACAAATTTCTTATATATATTATTTAGCATTATTTTATTATTACACACCCATCAATACATAGTGCCCCATTTACCACTGTATCAGACTCCTTTTTAGATTCGCCAAAACTGCTAATATGCATAATACCAACATGTACATCACTGATCAATATTCTTTTTTATCTACCTTAAAAGCAAGAGGCTCATGGGGTCTGTATCGCTCTATGGAACAGGTAGTAATTGTAAGAGGAATAACATGTTATAGAAATACATGTACCATATTCTATGCAATGTTATCTTTTTGTGTGCTGATACTGAAGTAAATGAAAAATGTTGTTTTCAACATTTCAAGGGGAAATAATTCCCCCTATGGCACTCAAAGGTGACAGGTGAGGACTCATCTTAGGACTCATTGTATATATACAAAATTTCTGTGTTTTGATTAATATCAAATAAAAAAATATATTTTATTTTCAATAAACAAGATGCAATATTGTAGTTTTTATAATTCAATGGC
The DNA here is from genome assembly GCA_029582155.1 of Panopea generosa. Taxonomy (NCBI): domain Eukaryota; kingdom Metazoa; phylum Mollusca; class Bivalvia; order Adapedonta; family Hiatellidae; genus Panopea; species Panopea generosa. The sequence goes on from CM055902.1 coordinate 20,229,299, forward strand.
AGTTAACTCTCGGCCAATGACTCTCGGTCAAAACTGGGTTTCAAACCCGTCCAATGTCCTATATGTTTATATTAAACATAATTGATGTATAATTAAAACTACATTTTGTTTAAAAGCCAATAAAAAATACACTTCTATTTCATAAACAAGATAAAAAATGATAATTTAGATTATCCAGAGCAAATAACTCCACTTATGACAATGAAAACTAACTAAATCTCCAACTGTGGTCATATGACTATATTTAACATATCTAAATTTCATTTAAACCAAATAAAAAATCTATTCAATAAACAAGGAGAAAATTGATATTTTCTAATTCAAAGGACATAATTTGGTCTATGACATATTTATGAATTCATCTAAATTTTTATTGTTATATTCAATTATCCAAGATTCATTAAAATCCCAGCAAAAAATTACCTCTGGTTGTGAACACATTTTATCACCTAAGCCCTACTGACCATGCCTGGTATAGCTCAAAATCAGAGTGATACTTTACTAAACAGATCAGCTAATCTACCTGACATCTGATGTACAGTGAAACCTGTCTTAAGCAGACAGTCAAGGGAAGGAGCAAATGTGGCCTTTTAAGACAGGTTGTTGATTAATATAGGTTAATTTGCTCTGAAAGCATAAACAAGGGAGTTAACAAATGTTGCTGCATAAGACAAGTGGTTGCTTAATAGAGGTGACCGCTTGCACAGGTTTGACTGTATTTTCTCAAAAAGTATCACAGCAATTTCTTTGAAATTTGGATAAGCATTTCTGGTTAAACAGATACGCATGAGTAATTGTACAGAACTTCACAATCAGACTATGTAAAATCATTCATAGTTAACTGTTTATGTTGTATACAACACTACTAAATATTTTGATGAAGATATTGGAAATACAAAAGTGACCGGTAAGCTGTTCCATTCAGTATGTATGTGTGACAAAAAGTTAAGAAACAAATTCAGAAAACAAAAATTCAACTGACGCCCAAATGGTAAAGTGTCAGTATATAACTAATAACTTAAAACAACTAATACTAGTAATTAAAAATTAAATGTATACAACTGATAACAATGGTATATGACTGACTGATGGATCATGGAGACAAAGGATCACAAACAACTAATCTGTGAGCCTTCAACTTAATATGTGAGCAGCTAAAAATAGATCAAAAGAGAACACAGTAGAAATTGTAAAACAAAAGAAATTGTAAAAAGCAATTTAAGACAATAATTACAATAACAAACCTGAAAGAAGAAAAATTGCACAAGAAAACATTATAGATTTTAGAAGAGAACACATATCATAATAAATAAGTGAATACTTAAAAATAGGTAAAGAAATTCATTACAGATATTGCAAGAGACAACAACAGAATAACTATTAATATCTTCTTAAGTAATACTAATACACAACAAATCTTTTTCGATGTTTAAGTTTAAGTTTATATTTGGCAAATAAAAGAAACTTTCAAATAAATATAAAAATAAAGGAGATTCCTAAAACACTTGGCAAGACGTCTGATCCTACGAAATTCAATAAGATTTCAACTCAAACACAGGGCTCTGTTTGGTCAAAGCCCCAACTGCCATATAAAAGCTGCAAGCTGGCTCTGGGGCAGTTTTATATAATTCTATACATGATTCAAATCAGGGAAACCTTTTTTCAAGATTTAACCATCACCACTTCATTGTTTCAGTTATAATTTTGCATACTTCTAGATTATTGTTAATACATTTAATTGGTAAAGAACTATTTTCAAAAGAGTGTTTGCTATTTGCAATTCAAAAAACCAAAAATTTGATAAAGCTAATCCTATATGCTTAAAAATCATAAAAAAATACTATTTTATTCCTAAAACATATTGCACTTCAAATGAAAATTTTAAATTTTAAATAAAATGACCACACAAAATTCGACCTAACAATTCAGCCGACAAATTGATATTCCATATTTGGATTCTGCCATTGCTTTATTTCAAATCAATTTTATTTGAAGTAAACTCAGAGTTTATATGAAATCACCCTCATGTTGAACTTCCTGGGTAGAACCAGTACTGAGTGTTGTTGTTTTTTAGAATGGTTCAAACTTGAAATCGAACTCGTAACCTCTAACATAAGCATCCAAAACTCTAGCCACTGCACTTACTACCCCGCTCAATTATTATTGCTTTGTTCAAATATGGATTAAACTTGCTGTATACAATTAAAATACTACAAAACAATGGTCCATATATTTTTTTCTCAAATGAACGAATTTAACTAAACCTGAAAATTTATGTTTTCCACATCTTCAGACTTTTTAAAAGACAATCCCGTTATTTCATTTATACTGATCACTTACTAAATGTTCCTCATGACATAACAATATGTAAAAGAAATAGTGTTTTAGTATCGAAGGTCTTGTACATGTATATCGCTAAAATAATAAATATTTTCATTACAATTCTTATTTAATTCAAATATTTAATTGGACAAACACCGCCACGCGACCAGTGGGCGGAGAGATAGACGTTTTCACGTCAGTTCAACTAGGTATGTATAGAAATGTGATAAAAATAATTTGTTGAAATCACTAAGGTGTGATTATAATTGATATCATATGAGTGTGTGTGTTAGGTTAAAAAAACATAATATATGTGACATCATATACATATAGATAGTGAGACATTATTGCTTCTAAAATATGAATAATATGTAAATAAATTTTCTTTTATGGTATAAAATATATGCAAAGTAATGTTTTTCTATGTTAACTAAAATACATACTGACTTATATTGCTATTCAGTGAACTGATTGATTATTGCATCATTAGACTGCTAGATTTAATACATTTTCTCACTCTAAACACATTGTTTAACAATAATATTACATGTATATGAATATGAAAAAAATAATGAATTATGGAAGAGATTGGCGTAAACTTACCCAAGAGATTGGTGTTAACTTGCTCAAGAGAATGGTGTAATCTTACATAAGATATTGGTGTAAACTTACACAAGATATTGGTGTAAACTGATCCAAGAGATAAGTGTAAACTTACCTAAGAAATGTGTGTAAACTTACCCAAAAGATTGATGTAAACTTACACAAGAAATTGGTGTAAACTTACACAATAGATTGGTGTACACTAACCCAAGAGATTGGTGGAAACTTACCCAAAAATTGGTGTAAACTTACACACAAGATTGGTGTAAACTAACCGAAGATGTTTGTGTAAACTTACCCAAGAAATTGATGTCAACTTACACTAGAGATTGGTTTAAACTTACATTAGAGATTGGTGTAAACTTTATTTACTTTGCTTAACCTTGCTTTGATATTAAACAATGAATTATAACTATGGCTACATGTCTATTGATTAAAGGGAATTCCATCTCTAAATATTACTGATTTTGCAGAAGTCAATTCACATATGTAAGAAAGTAATAATTTAAGTTGATAAATCCCAAATCAATGTCCAATATAAAGTACATTTACCCTAAAAGAGCTGACATATGCCACATATAGATAAAACATGCAGTTGGAAGAGTTACAATTTATACACCTGGGGTCCATTTTACTAACATTCATAAGTTCACAAACTTCCTAAGTGTGATATTGAGAAAAAAAGACAAACTCATTATTAAGTGTTTCCTTTACATCAACACAAAGTTTACATACATGTCCACACATATGCTGTGTCTGAGAAACTTGAATATAAAACCTGTTGTGTAAGTTACAAAAACTGGTCAAGGTCATCCAGACTAGTAGGTCAAGGTCATTCTGACTGACATACTTTGTCATGGTCATTACGGTGAATGATCAATCCCCTGTGTCAAGGTCATTTTCAATTAACTAGTCTCTATACTTTAACTAGATCTTTGCAACTTCATTAGCACCTATACATCTGAATTATAGATAATTCAATTAATGGAATGCAGTTTAACAACACAAATACATAAAATTCTTAATAAAAACAAATGTTAAGCACAGTGTAAATAACCTCTCAGACTTTCAAATCTGTCCAAAAAGTTTGTGGAAACATTTGTTTAAAAACAAACAAACACAGTTATTAGGATGATACATAAATTGCCAGAATTGGTCATCTTTTCTCATTGAATAGCAAGAGACCCAGGTCAGAAAAGACCGTATTTCAATACCCATACTAACATTTTATATTGCCTATGTTTGGATGCAAAACAATGTCTATTTATTGCTTTGAACGTCAGATGGAACATTATCCCAGCGTCATATTTTATAAATTTTAACATTATTGACAATTTTCTTTATATTTAACATTGGATTTTGTAAACACACCTGCAAAAATCTCGAGTACAATTGTGGCGTTTTTTGACACCCCCGGAACAGTGGATGATCATAAAAATGTGTGTTTCGCTCGGGAACATGCCAGAGAGACGAGGGAAATGATTCAAACAACCACGGGGAAAACATCAGTATACTAGTTCCCTTATCTACAAGTGGCATCAGCAATATTCCAATGGATGGGCCACTACAAAAGACGACCACAGAGCTGAAATATCGGATATCACCAACAATGCACTTACAATTTTGAAGTATTTGCCTGCCTGACAAAAGTACTTCAAGAATATCGACACAGAAATTGCATGATCTCACCACTATGTAGTAAAAACATTCGAGGATATTTGTAACTCGATATTATAATAAGTCAGTAGACATGAATAACACGTTAAATATGGTGTATGTTTCTTTGTGAAACTTTAAGACAAATTGAAAGTTACGCCATGACATTGTGGCGACGACGCGACCTGGGCAGCTGGGTAGTTAGTCGTTGTATGCAATTATGTATAAAATTAACCAATTCTATTATGAATTGATAAATTATTACCTATTTAGTGAGAAAAGATGTTTTGTTCTGGCAATGTATGTATCATCCTAATAACTGTGTTTGTTTTTAAACAAATGTATAAACAAACTTTTTGAAAACACCTTGTATAACCTTCCTTGTATTCTGATGCAAAGACGAGTTGTAAAATTTATGCGGTTACCATGGCAACTAAAGGTATAAAATAATTTTCATTATATTCTCAATATCACACATTATTTATAATATCAACAACAATATCTTTAAGTGAAATCAAACAAAAAAGTACATGTATCATGGACTATTTGTCATCGTAAAGCTTTTGATTTTAAACGTAAAACATATAAATGACATGGCCCAAGTTTCACTTAAAATCTCAGCTTGTGACCTTCCTCAACTTTAATATTTGAAATATGCTATAATTTCATTTAAACTGAAATATTTTACCAATTGAGTACAGATTTTAATTTTTTGTAGTCAGTAAATGTGTAATGGGTTAAAGTAATCACTTAAAGAAATTGAGATTTTGAGTTTAGAAAGACCTCAATTTGGATGCTAAGTGAAACCTGCCCATGGCAAGTACCGGTATCATAAATGAGATAAACATATTGAAGCTGAACCACACATGCATGTACAGCCAAACCTGTCTTAAGTCTCAAGCCCAGCCAATCAAGGGAAGGGGCAAAAGTGGTCTTTTAAGGCAGGTTGTTGCTTAATACAGGTTAATTTATGACAAATAGCTGCTTCATAGAGGTCACGCTAATACAAGTTTGACTGTATATAATGCTGTCAATACAAAATGTCCAGTTTAAAACATAATGATAAGAAACTATATTACCATGAATCCAAATAAAGGTTTTATGCCCAGTTTCATAATTTAAATGCATTGCTGAAAATTAAAATATTAAAGGTGCGCTGTGTTTTATATTCAGTTTAAAACATTCTCCTGCCAATATGTCATATTGAATTTGTTTTTAGATCTAGTTGTGACCGTATTGTTCAGGGAACTGTATCAGCCAAAGATTTATATCTGTTCTGTCATCGAAACTAAAGAATTACATTAATTATGTATCGGCTGAACAGTCTGTTCAGCGATGCATAATAAAGACTTTTCAAAATTTACACTCAAAATATTACTTGTAAGATATTAATGTTTTGTTATTTACAACAATTCTATAATGTGCAAAGTTTCAAAATCATATTGTTTATATTAACACCTGAACAACTTTTGTATAACATTGAATTACGACTTATGTGGAATAAAATATATTCATCACAAAATAAATTACTCTTTGGGAAACAACACAAACAGATGAATTTGATAGGCAAATTTAAATGCTAAAGTTTGGTAAATGAAAATTTTGATTTTTTTTCTCCATAAAAATCAAGTTAAAACATGTGTCTAAGCCTATATCAAAAAGTAATGAAAGTTTTATAACAATATTTTATGCATTTTTAAAGGTATTGCATAATATCCAAATGTGATTGCAGTTTTTGCCTATCTTGTGATACAAGATACATATTCAAAACTAAAATTGTATAAAGTTTTGAACTTAATTACACATCCGAATTGACTTGAAGATAAATCTAGTACTATACTTTTTGTTTATAAATATCAATAAAAATCAAACGATCAATTCAGTGTTAGTGATAGTATAAAAGTGGTAATCTCCATTTCTAAATCTAAACTCTTATCTTAACAATTTATTTTGACTCTAAACTAGATTTGAATTTGTTACTCTTGATTGTATGAACATGTTTATCAATATAAATATATATATATACATTTACAATAAAATATTATTAAACAAGAATATATGTTCATGGCTACAATGTGCTAGATTTTTGTGCTGTCAGTGGTTTAAAACACATAAGCAAAAGTTAGTTGAATGTCCTACTACTGACCTACTTTTATAATAAATATTTTGCTGATGTACAAGCAGACAGACACAGTTAGCACTTAGGTCTTACACTTTCTTCAACAACCATCCAGAAAACATGTTTCTTGCATACTGGATAAGGTTATCTGTATTTTTATCTGGGTTAAATATTTCTATCTCACCCTAAGGTTGAGATAAAATTCTCGCGCTGTGACGTTAGAATCATCATGACACAACGTATAATATAAAGGACGTATTTTATACAATTTAACATCTTAAAAAAGATCATTGTCTACTATATAATGATGAATGATGTTAAAAATAATGATTCAATGTGTTTGGTATGCAAGAAAAATAATAATTCATGGCTTTTTTCTGTCCTTTGGGATAATTGTTTTAACCGGAACTCAGCAGAGATTTGTTCCAGCCAAAACAGTTATCCTTTGGAACAGAATTTTCTATCCCAACCTAAAACTCATACTTGTATTTACTGCACTCTGACCCTCATTGTCAGTCTCTATTCCATTACATCTAGTATATTCTGCCATCTGTAGTTTGTCTACTCGGTATTGGTTTTAATCATCTTATACCAAATGCATATCTTAGGCTAAAACAGCTGTTGTAGAATTGACATTGTAAAACCTTCAAGAATCTGGCAATCAGCAACTTGTTTTCAATATTTACAAGTGCATCGCAAAGTGGTGCCTCTAGATTACTCATTGCTGCAATCATGGGTTTGAAACCAGCCTGGCCAAAATAAACTTTGTGAGAATGTTTGACAGTTTCTTGCAGAAGGATATTGATTGTACATTCTACTCAGATTCATTCTAAAGTGTTCCTCCAATACTAAAACTGGATATGCTATATATATGAAAGATAACATTAAACTACATTCAAAACTTATCAACATTAATAACAAATCCAACAGGTGTTATTGTAGCACCAGTAGCAGTGATAGTTGGGGCTGGAGGTTGTCATCTAACTGATTTATCTTGCATGACAAAAAATACCATATTGCAAGATGCTTAGATAAATCTACAACACTAAGCTGTACCACAAAAACACTTCCCTCTCCACTCCATATGTTCAGTTGATCATAAAAAAGTATGTATTTAGTTCATGCATGCGTCAAATGGACATCACAGACACATATACTGCATACACAAAAATATTTAGTCTTGACCTGATTGTGATATCACATGATGTAACCAACAGTCACTTATTGGTTAACAATACTCTTATTACACATTATGAAGAACATGTCCTTGCTGTGGTTCTTGTCTAGCAGCAATCCAGTTGATCTCAAACAAGCGAATTGAACGAAATAACATTGCAAACTGTTCCAGCACACGTGCAAGAATGTCTCCGAAGGGCCGAAACATGTGACGCATGCCTGTAAACACGTTCCACCAAAATATGCTGAATGGCTGCATAAATCCATTGAATATTGCTGAGAGGAGGGGTTTGATCACAAAGTCACCCAGTGTCAAAAATATGCCAAGAATTAAGGGTTGGAAAATATGACGAGCCAAGAAACGAAACAGCTCAACGAAAAACCAAATGAAGAAACTGAGAATTATTCTCAATATTGCAAACAATTCCTGCCAGATTCGTTGTGCCAATTTGTCTACCCTGGAATTATATAAAAATAAATAGCATTACTATGGTAATATCTACACAATAATGGTTTGCAGATAACAGGTTTTGATAGTTACCAAATCAAACAATAAAGTCCCAGCTTGTTACGATTTCTGTTACAACATTGCAATCAATCAATCAATCATTTCTTAGCAACATAGCATGTCAGGTAGGTTATTAAAATAACTATGAAAGAGATCAAGCTTGGAAATAGTGGTAAGTAATATTAAATTTCATACATGAATGCAGTTTAATATTAAATTAACACAATATTTAGTCCACTTTACCCAGTTTTGAAGACCTGCAGATAGTATGGTAATCTTCCGATCAGAAAGGCTTTTGGTTATTTAAATATTTTAGTGCCATTTCTAAGCAATCTCGCAACGCATCTCTACAAGTAACTGACAACTTTCTCATTTGTGTCAGTGGTGAGAGACGATTGACAATGAGATGTGATGTTGTATATCAACCATCACAGAGACCGTGTCTACGCGTAGATTCAAAATTATGAAAAAAATCCCAACATTTCTGTAACCATGCAGTCATACACCTATAGGTCCACACTAAAAACTTCAAGATAGTAAATGTTTATTTGGACCTCTCATATGGTTCAAACATAGTTAATTGCTTTTAAATAACAAGCCAATAGGTTGCACAGCACGGTATTTCAAGTGACTGGTTTATATCTTTAGTAGAAATTGAAATTCATCTTTTCAGATGAAATATAAAATTTATGTATGTAAAAAAAATGGATGAAAAACAAATTCTAATTCTACATACTTGTCTGCTACTGATGGAAGATAAGCCTCATCAAACCCTTCATTAACTTCGTAGTATCGCAAGTTTCCATGCCCGAAGTAGTACACGTATCTAAGGAAAATAAAACATGTAAAAATAAAAAATGGCCAACTCTGACATTCAATAAATAACCTTTTTCAGTTCTTCATTAGGTACAGCCATTTTGGTTTATTTGAGAAGAGTGTAAACATTTTATCGAATTGGCAGAGGTAAGACAGGTATAGGTACTCAATTATGAATTGTTTGCATTCAAAATGGTAATTACCCACTTCACCTATACCGCCCAATAATAACCCTGCCCAATTATCGACTAACTTTGACTGTTGTAACAATTCTATGAATTATGTAGTTTAAGCAGCCAGTCAAGGAAAGGATCAAAAGTGGCCTTATAAGACAGGTTGTCCCTTAATACAGTTTAATTTCCTTGAAAGCATAGAAATAGGAAATAGGAAATGCAGCTGCTTAAAACAAGCGGCTGCTTAATAGAGGTGACCACTTTCACAAGTTTGACTGTATTATGTTTTAAAATTGTAGGTCTGGTGGTCTACTTTTAACTTTCAAATCAGAATAAAAGAAAATATATAGTAAAAGAAATATAGCAATTATTACACATGCTATACAACATCTTGTATTAACCCAATCTTGTATGTGTATTTAAAAAATCTTTAAAACAAGAAATTGTGGTAGTAAAAAATCCCACTAAAATATGCTGAAGGCCTTTCAATAACCCAAAAGTGATCAAAATTTAAGGAGTTTTCAACTTTTGCATGATGGGAATTACTGTGAACTTAACTTTGACCTACTCCTCAGGAACAATAGGGATTTTCACCATGTGGTGTTTATGTAAAGTTTTAATGTTGTGAAATATTTTTACTTACAAAATTTGAAACCAGAACATTTACAGAAAGATGGACATCCCCATATGAAATAACTCTTGTTTTTCAAAAGAGACATATAAAAAGAAGAGATTTCTTATAATTTATTTCTTATAATTATATTTCATCCTACCAAGATATATAGAAGTAATTGTTTTCCCAAAACAGAACAATTTTTTTTATGTCTTTGCCATTATCAAAAGAAAGGCAAATGAGTATTTAAGTGTAGCAAAAGTGTAATGTGTTGGCCCCTCACACCAGAGGTTATGGGTTTGATCCCCAGCTCAACCCAATGTCTCTCATAAAACACAACTCAGTACTGGTTCTACCCAGGAAGCAGACTCAAGAGTGGTTCATATAAGCTCTGAGTTTTCATTGTAATCAAGCTACAATAAATTAGTATAAACTAAATGATTATGTTTCAAGACAAAAATTCATGTATGAGTACATAAGAACTACCCACAGTTACAACAAATATCTAAGCAAAGACTCAGAAAAGAACAGCAGTAAATTGTGACTTAACAGATCATCATGCAATAACAATTTGTGTGAAACACAGTGTTAGAGCATCAGACCAAAGATCAAAGGGTCGAACTTCCCACATGTGGTGTCCTTGAGCAAGACACTGTATCAACATATGCTTAGAACTGGTTCTATCCAATAAGACTTCCAGCACGATTTGTCCAAGTTGTAATGACTTGTTTCATAATCAATGTAAAAAAAAATAGGTTTAATAAAAGAAAAACATGTTAAAACATCTGGTCACAGCAACTACATACCTTCCTAGGTCTTCATCCTTGACAAATAGCTGTTTTGGTTCATCAAACTGTTCCATTTCTTCTTTCTCAAAAGCAGACCTTGGTACAGGGGAGTGCTGTAGTTGTAAATTACTGGGGCTTTTACTTTCATATCTGTATAAATTTATGAATTATGTTATGAAGTTCTGGTTTCAAGTTCAGCTTGGTCTTAAAAAATATGTTTATTTGCTGAAGGATGATGGTTCTACTTCTCTTAGTTCTTTTTTCATGACAATAATACAAGTTGTTTTCCTTGACAAAAATACAAGTTGTTTTCCTTGAAAATAATACAAGTTGTTTTTCCTGTTCAAAATAACGATAAAGTATGAACGAACACAGCCAGCCCAGCCCGATTCATTACGGAATCTTCTTCAGCTTATTTAAACTGGATGCCATATATAATCTGTACTGTTTTAATAAATGGAACTGAACCCTGTTTATAACAAAGGTATTGGTGGAACCTATGGATGCTCCCCCAACTAGTGCGTGATTGAGTAGTTAACCTTCCTTTCATACTGTTGAAGAAAGACTCAGGACAAAAATAATCAAGGAGATAATTTAGTTATTACTCAAGACAGAGTTATGACACCTTGGCCTCTATCCAAGCTCCAAATCTAGATCGATTTACCTCGATCATTTAAAGATATACCGAGGACAAACAATTATTACCAAAAAAGGGGAGATACTTTTGTTATAATTTTTTCTCTCTGCACTTTCACACTGCCCACTATCCATGTTCCAGGCAGCATTGGATTCCCTTACATATATTTGAAGATAAGCAAATGTCCAAAATTAAAAACCAGAAGGGAAGATAACTGTGCCACTATTAAAGATAGAGTTATGGTTATTTAACTCTGCACTACCAAACATTGCCATCTGTCTATATTCCAGGTCAAGTTTCAAGGATTCCTTTTGATATTTTTGAAGATATACAAAGAGCGGGTAAATATAACCAAAAATAAAGTACAAAAGAATATGTCATTATTCAAGATATAGTTATGTTTTTTTCACTCTGCACTTCCACACATTGCCCTTTATCCATTTTTCAAGAATCATTAGATTCTCTTCAGTACTTATGCAAATATGTTCTGGAAGCAAACACAAATTGACACCCACCCACACATACATACAGACAGACAAAAGCTATATGCTTACCGTTTAGGTAGCATAAAAAACACAGACATCAACATGAATTTTTTACTTTTAATTTTAAACTTGTTCAAACTTGGGGCAGGGTGCCAACTTATATTTAAATACCCTAAATCTTTTTTAATATAATGTCTTGTTATAATATAATAAAGCACTGGAGTCTTGACCTAGGTCTTCACTTCAAGAAGAGTACATGCATATACAGTCAAATTTGTGTAGGTGGCCACCTCTTAAAAGCAGCCACCTCTCTTAAGCAGCCAAAGTTGCTATTTCCCATTTCCCCGTTTTTAGAGCAAATTATCATGTATTTAGCAACAAGAGGCCACTATCGCTCCTTCCCTTCACATGCTGGTTTGACTGTTTATGCACACATCCATAACTAAAACAAAACCTGTAACTACAACTCACATTCTAAGCTATGTTTCAGAACAATGAGTAATGAATTTGATTCCAACCTGAAATGTTATGTAATATTAAATGCCCTATTAGTGATATGTTTTTTCAAGTCAAACAATTCAGATGAAACTTAGCAAATGCAAAAAGAAAGAAAAAGTTTGATTTATTCTCAGTGCCCGTCATCTTCATGTTTCAATACCTGACATCAAACAGTTCAACAGGAGGTTGTGCAGTAACATCAATCCGTGGAGGAACATTTGCAGTTGCCATGGTTATGACCTCACGACTTTGAGATCTTGCTGTCAATGGTTGTGTTTGTAATTGAGCTTGTGATCTTCCTGGTGCTTTTGAAGCTTGCTGGGATAGATTAAAGCAAAGTAATGAAAGTGCTTGTTTCACCGATTTTATATTTACAGTTCACAGTTTAAATTTCTATGTTACTAATTCTTGATTATAATTCACCTAATTGAAAAAGTAAATATGGAAATTGGCAAAGAACTAGGCTATCTACCTTCTTTTTCCATATTGAGTTGGAACTAGTTTTGTACAAAACTACGATTTAAACTATGGGACTATGAAATACTACCATAGCTATTGTGGCTAATTATAAGTCACCATTTAAGGAAATACTGACAACACATATAAAGAAATAATATGAACACAATTTAGGGAATATTGGGAAAATGACATACCGAAGTTTGATTATTTTGCGCATTCTTCGTCTTTTTGCCGAATTTGCTACGCCATGTTGTCTCTGACCTCGCTGTCTGTGGCGGCTCCTCTAGCATAGACTTCTGTTCTGTAAAATTTCATACATAAATTGTTATTTAGAAACTGAAATCAAACTGGGACCAAGAATTATATGTTTTTATAGGGTTTAACACTAATTTCAAGTTATTTCTGGCATATCCAGTTTTATTGGTTGAGGAAGACTTAAGAATGTATTTTAGTAGTAGTACAGTGTTATCTGGTAAACTTTCAGACATAAAGATTTTAAACCGAACTGGACTCAAATTTACAACCTTAGCTGTGAGAGACAAAAGATCTTGAGATGGCACCTCAGAACACTTGTCCAAGGAGAACACTTCTAGAAGATACATTGAATGAGTGGTGGATGAATGGCTTTTTATCATTTGGATATTCAACTTGCTATCTATAAGTCACAGTTGCACGTTTCAAGGAGATGGAAAATAAAAAAATCAAACAGCTCTATACCATTGTGCAAAATGTTGCTTTAGTTTGAGGAGATATAAAATCAAAACAAAAGGGCCAAGATGGCCCTATATTGCTCACATGACTTACCTTGAGTCACCCAACTTAAGTAGATTATATAATACATGTACACTCAAAATTCCAGAAAAACGAGATGGGCGAGTAGTTAGAATTTTGATTTGTTTTGAAGATGTAACAATGCGTAGAAGAGTTCAAACTTGGTAGAGGTTCACCCATTGTAAATGTCAGTGAAATTATATAAAAATCAGGTAAGTAGATTCTGACAAGAAGGCTTTTAAAGCTTTTACTATAGCTGCCTATATAGTAAACTAGCACCTCACCGTTTTAAAATCGATTTGGTGGTTTCTGACAAGAAGGTTTTTTTAAGTTTTTACTATAGCTTATATAGTAAACTAACCTCATCCCATGGCTGCCATGTTTTTGACTAATCACTACGGTTTGAACAAACTTGGTGAAGGGTCCTCCAAGTAACATTTCTGTGAAATTATTTTAAAATCAAGTCAGCAGTTTCTGACAAGGAGATTTTTCAAGTTTTTACTAATTAAACTTGCCCCGCCAACTGGCAGCCATGTTTTTAGATGAATCAAGATGGCTTGAACAAACTTGGAAGAGGGTCACCCAAGGAACATTTCTGTGAAATTATTTTAAAATCGAGCCAGCAGTTTCTGACAAGAAGATTTTTTAAGATTTTACTAATTAAACTTGCCTTGCCCCCTGGCTGCCATGTTTTTTGATGAATCAAGATGGCTTGAACTTGGAAGAGGGTCACCCAAGGAACATTTCTGTGAAATTATTTTAAAATCGAGCCAGTAGTTTCTGACAAGAAGATTTTTTAAGTTTTTACTAATTAAACTTGCCCCGCCCCCTGGGGGCCATGTTTTTTGACGAATCAAGATGGCTTGAACAAATTTGGCAGAGGGTCACCCAAGGAACATTTCTGTGAAATAATTTGAAAATCGAACCAGTAGTTTCTGACAAGAAGATTTTTGAAGTTTTTACTTATTAAACTTGCCCCGCCCCCTGTCGGCCATGTTTTTTGACAAATCAAGATGGCTTGAACAAACTTGGTAGAGGGTCACCCAAGGAACATTTCTGTGAAATTATTTTAAAATCTAGCCAGCAGTTTCTGACAAGAAGAATTTTCAAGTTTTTACTAATTAAACTTGCCCTGCCCCCTGGCAGCCATGTTTTTTGACAAATCAAGGTGGCTTGAACAAACTTGGTAGAGGGTCATACAAGGAACATTTCTGTGAAATTATTTTAAAATCGAGCCAGTAGTTTCTGACAAGAAGATTTTTTAAGTTTTTACAAATTAAACTTGCCCCGCCCCCTGGGGGCCATGTTTTTTGACGAATCAAGATGGCTTGAACAAATTTGGCAGAGGGTCACCCAAGGAACATTTCTGTGAAGTTATATCAAAATTGACCCAGTGGTTTCAGAGGAGAAGTTGTTAGAAGCTAAAAGTTAACGACAGACGACAGACGACGGACAATGGACGACAGACGACGGACACCACGCATCACAAAAGCTCACCTGTGAGCCTTTGGCTCAGGTGAGCTAAAAATACATCATACATCTCCATAAAGATGTACAATGGCATATGTAGAAACACCAGAAATTAGTTATACTAATTTATTTCAGCTTGATTGCAAAGAAAGCTCAGAGCTTATATGAACTGCTCTTGAGTAGAACCAGTACCGAGTGTTGTTGTTTTTGAAGAGATAGGGTCAACCTGATAATCCAACACACAATCTCTACTGAAATTCGCCAACACTTAATTTACTGCACTGCTGCCCTGCTTTAATAGACAGAATTTAAAAAACAAAAATGGAAATAACTCCAGCACAGACCTTCAGCCTCCTTTATTTTTAGCTCTTCTTTCTGTTTTTCTTGTCTGTATTTATTTCCCAGTTCACGTAGTGTTCTCTCATCTGCATCTGACTCATCCCATGATCCAACACCTGCAAGGAAAACAACATGCTTAAAAGCACATTTGACAATGTTGATGGTGTTCACAGAACATTTTTTTTCTAATATTTTATATTTACACAATATAAGTATGAAATTAAACCTTTTTTATTTTACTTCAATTGTGAAACAAATTATTACACACTCGAAATCTTCATGGGTAAAACCAGTACTAAGCATATGCGAAAAAAAAGTGTCTTGCTCAATGACACCACACATGGGCGTGGAGGAGGATTGAACTCCATGACACTCCTATCCTGGGTTCAATGCTCTACCACTGGACCATGCACTCCCATTGTATGAAATTCTACTTTGAAATGGGGCATAACTATGGTGAATAGTTGAAAGGAATGGAATATACAGATATTGTAGAAAATAAATTTACTTACTCCTTATACTGCCCCTATTAGATGATATGCCTCTAGGAGTGGGGCTAGGGGCAGCGTCATACATTGTTCCCTTTCTGTCCTTCCCAGGTGGGCCCCTAGTTGCTGGCTCTGGTGTGCTCTTGCCTACAACAGATGAAAGTAAATACATGTACAATATAAACCTACCAAGAAAGAACAAAGTAAATATTGGTGTATGAAAATAGATATGATATAAACTTGCCAGGGAGAAATGAAATAAATACTGGTATACAAAAATAGAAAAAAATATACCTACCAGGGAAAACAAAATAAATACTGGTATATGAAAATAGATAAAATATAAATCTACCAGGGAGAAACAAAATAAATACTGGTATATGAAAGATAAAATACAAACCCACAAAGAAGGAACGACATAAATACTGGTATATGAAAATGGATATAATATAAACCTACAAGTAAGTATCGGTATATGAAAATAGATAAAATATAAACTTACAAGTAAATACTGGTATATGAAAATAGATATAATATAAGCTTACAGTGGCAGAATGAAGTAAATACTGGTATATATATTGTAGCATTTATATGACAATCTGTCTTATTGGTGGAAGCAAACTTAAGATAAATATATGCATGAATCGGTGTACATCCAACAAAAGTCTGCATGTAACTGGCAAACTTCCTTACATAAGTTATATATCATAAAGTTACTTTGTGATAAAGTATTTTAACCAAACTGGGGTCAAACCACAATCTTAACAGTGAGAAATGAGTTTAAACTCCACTGGACTGGTTCACTCTACTTCAGGTTTGGAAAAAGTGAACACTCCTGCACAGCCAAGATACCTAGACTGGCCACTGTATGCAGGTTAAGGCGAGATATCAGCATCTTCAGATGGTGTCTTAGATCACCTAGCCATGTAAGACCCCGGCAGGTGGAGAATGTTACACTTGAAGTTCTGATCAAAAACTGAAGTACAGTATCAACCTTAAACTCAAGTACTAAAATAAGAGCACCAACAATTAGGAAACACCTGTAAGTTATCTGTCTTTTTTGAAAGATATGTATCCTTTTTCTTTTTTTTTAACAAATTATAATTTATGAAACAATTGAGAAAACATGGCTGAAAAAAAATGTTACAATTTGTAAAAAAAACTTTAAAAAAGTTATAACGAATTACAAAACAGGCTTGAGAATATAACTTTGACCGAGAGCCGGGACCGAATAACTCAGTCAATAGCACATCTGACTATCAATCCAGGGATTGGGAGTTCAAATTCACTCCCAGCCATAGTCTCCGTGATGATTGATTATGACATTGTGTCTCGTTGTCATTCTTCTCTCACTGCTGATTCAAGTGGGAAAGTTATCAGTCACTTGCGGAGATTGGGTGTGTTTGAATACTGGTTAACCTTCCAGGATCCCAGGGAAGAGTGGTTAGGTTACCTGATCATCAGTAAGCCTTCAATGACATAAAAATAATGCTAAATATTCAATCAATCAGTTAATCAATCAAACTATTCAATCAATCAATTAATCAATCAGACTGAGAGACAATGGAAAGTTCAACATATAAGTTACCATTCATGGCCCCTTGAAAGTTGTAAGGCGGAGAGGTGTTGTCTTGTTTATGTGTGAAGCCTGCAGGCTCCCTCCTGAAATAGGTAAAAACAGAAAAATATAGCTTTGATAAACCCCACATAATTAAACTGTACATTATGTATTAAAGGCAGTTTAGCAGGATAAATCACAATAAATGTTTAAAAATAAATAAAATTATTATTAAAAAGGAAACAAAGCATCACTTTATCATTAATAAATAAAATATGAACGATTTGGTATACATTTATATCAAATCTGCAAAAACATGATAAAATTTATATTTTAATCGGTGTGGTACACCAGTTAAATGGCAGATATCTGTATCCAGTATGTTAGAAAGCATGAACTACCCTTTCTACAGTACTGTTCAGTTTATCACTAACAGAATATCAGTTTAAACTAATACTGGTAGTGTATTTTATTTTTTAAGTTCTTATAAATAATGACATAGACATGCTTTATTGATTTAAATGTTACAGTTCCTCATCATTATACATACAAATGACAATACTTTTGTACATGACCCCTATATGCATTAAAAACTATAGTGTATAATTGTCTCTCTTTGACATGATATAGCAAGTTTCAATATTAAATAACATATTGCATATGCTTAATATATATATATATATACTCCGAGTATTTTACTCAATGATTTTTTTTTCATTTTTTAACATCACATGTATAACCTGTTGTAATATACCTTCAGTAAGAATGTACTATTGATTCCTGAATCTAAAATAAAGTTTGATATTGAGCATCTATTTTAGCAAGTTTTATCTTATTTGAAGATTGTAACATGATAAATTTTTTTATCATACTTGACTTTCCAGTATTTTATATTTTTATAAATTTATTTCGAATATCATTGAACCTGGAACACACTATTTGATATTCTTTTCAATATTGTTACTATTGTGAATTTGTCGTATTCGCTAATTTCTTTTTAACCCGAACCTGGAATATCATGAAAATCAAGCTTCATAACTTCTGCTATAGAATCGGTTCTAAGCAATTGTAAACGATGTTACCTTTCTTGAACGTTGTGTGTTTTTTGTACATTCTGTTGTTTTTGTGCCAAGGCAATGTTGTTTTCCTTCTGATTTCTATTTGGGGATGGAGTCCTTGACCTTTTGTTTTCATTGGGTTTAAGTGCTAGAGAATTTAAAGTTTTAAAATATATTTTAGTTTGCTATTTTTAAATATTTAAGAATTTGCACATTTTTTTTTAAATATCACAGTATCAGCCATCTCCTAAACTAATGAACCGCAGTGGTCTAGCGGTAGAGCATACCATATGTCTGTGGCAAGAAGACACAGTCAAGATATGACTGAAAAATATTTGAAACTAATGTTAAACACCATATAACACCTTTAACTGATGTGTGATATTTCAGACTTCCAAGCTATGTTATATTTATATCCTTCTGCCTCAGAATTACCATATTTAAATGTACACTCAATTATATGCTATACTCAATTGCAAAACAAAGAGTGCACTTTTAAATTTCAAATAATTATTCTATAATTATATAGTACAGATATATTTTTTATACATCTACATGTATACATGGGCTTTTATACTAAAATAAACAGAATGACTAGAAAAACTTTGATACCACACATGACATTAACAAGTATTTGAGAATTTATAAAACTAACTTAAAAATACCTCAATCTACATTCTTTTGCTACTCAGTATATATTTATTAAAATTAAAAATGTACAACAAGGACCCATTTCCACGAGTATTTTAAGAAATTACTGAAATGTTATCCACTTATAATTTATTTAAATGTTAGAGATGATGCTCTAATTAATATAAAACAAGAAATGTCACTGTTAAGTGTCACATGCCCCCCAACATGTCACGATGTTATATTGATCATTTGTAGCAAGTATCATTAAAATTTATCTATGCATGACAAAGTTACAGGCCTGAAACGAAATCTCACATAAACTCAAAGTGTTGTCAAATAAACTCAAATTGTGACCTTTGAAGTACGGATATGGGTCTTACTCGCGACACGTCGTCATGTTCTGTTGATCATTTGTTGCAAGTATCAACAAAATCCATCTATGCATGACAAAGTTACAGGCCAGAAACGAATTACCGGACGGAAGGACGGACGGACGGACGCTGCGATTACTATATGCCACCCCAAAAAATTTGGGGGGGGGGCATAAAAATATTAACATGAAAATGGTAATTTTATATTTACAATATGGAGCTAATTTCAACTATGTTGTGAGACCTGAATGGGATTGCAGTAGGTTAGTTCAATTTTAAAAAAAATACCAACAATCTTTGTATTACCATTCCTAATCACTGGCTTGTCCACATGTATACTTTGTATCTCATCAATATCACTTTCTTCAGAGAGAGCCGATTCTTCCTCTACCTCCAGGTCAATGCGTGGTGGCAGTTGGCCAACACCTACTTGACGAGGAGATGTGAAGTCAAGCGTGCTATCCCAGTCAGAATCACTACCATCTTTCTGTGTATCGTCCATCAGCACCTTATAACAAAATGTACATTGTATATAAAAAAAAAAATTCTGGTATATTTATTTCAGATTAATAAATAATTGTGTGTTAACTCTCATGTCCACTTAATACCACAAAAAAATGATGAGTGTAAAGTTTAATCAGGCATGCCTCATGGTTGTCCTAGTCCATTATTTATTTTTATGTTTTATAAACGACAATGCCCCTAAACATATATTTCAGATTAATAATTTAATCTAAACTTCTTTGTGTCCACATTGTATATGGTGATGCCCTTTACAGTAAGAAGATATAGTTCTATTGGTAGAGGAAGACCTCAGAATGAATCTGAGTAGAACCACTGGTAACTAATACATAAAGTTTTTAAGCTCAGCTGGACATAACCCCACAATTCAACAGTCAGTGGTGTTTAGATGACAGCACACAAGAAGTCAATCTCTTTTTTAGTATACCGGTATATATGGTCATATAGTATATATATTATACTACCATGACCATCTATACTTAAAAAGAAACTGTTACCAGTACAATATATATACTTCAAGACCATATATACTAAAAATGAGATTGTGACCAGCGCCTAAGACCATTCAGCGACATAGGACCAATTTCATACAAGTTGGAACAGTAATCTCACTATGTAAATGCACAAAATGAACATATTATAGATAAAATGTCATTAACCATCAGTTCGCCTATAACGTTGTACGTTGCAATTATGGACTACACGCTTGCAATTAAATGATACGTCGAAATTGCAATATCCGAATATATGTAGTTTTAAAAATAAAACAGTTTTTTTTCTAAAATTACTTTAGTTAAACGAAGAAAACAATCAATTTGTTGAAACTGAAAGACGCTTTTTACATATTTTGGTATATTTAACAGGAATCAATATTTACTATTTACCTCAGATGTTTTAAAACCTTAAAAGGGGTTGGGCTATGCTTCAACAAGTTTGGCTTCCCTGTCAACACCGATCTGGGTCGTGGAACGCTCATTGGACTATTGCGGAAGTGGTCATACTAAAACCAGGCCATATTCCAGTTGACCGGCTGACATTGCGGTTACAGGGAAAATCCAATGTTTTATTAATACACTTTTCTTAATAAGCATGCGCTGCCGTTTGAATATTTCATAAGAACAAAATCAAACAATAATTAAAATATTTTTGATGATTTTTTACAATTGTTTGAAATACAATGTTATCTGAATATAAATCTGAATCGTCTACAGTGCAGGGCCGTTTCCTTCTATTATAAAGGTGATTGAGAGCCTTGTCCCTGCCATGCAATGTCTTGGCTACTTAACTCTTGTCCTTGGCAAACCTCAATCGATGCGTGTACATTGCAGTAAGGACACATTCAACCTAAACGGTGTTTTTAGGGTAGCATGACTTAGATCGGTAACGTATCTCTTACCCAGCAAAGGAAGATGTATATAGGCAATTGAAGTGGACTCTAGTATGGTGGAGCGCGTAGTCCAGTGGTAGAGCATCAAACCCATGATCAGAGGGTTGTAGGTTCGATACTCCCCCATGGCTATGTGTGATGTCCTTGGGCATATGCTTAGTACTGGTTCTGTCCATGAAGACTTCGAGTTGGATTTGTCTAAGTTGTAAAAACTGGTTTCACAATCGAAGCGAAATAAAAAAGTTTAAACTAAACTATGGTCTCCCTACACCAAACCCAAAACACTATCTTGCTTGCTACTTCATCGCCGTTCTGTCCACTCCATTGACAGAAGCCAGGCTGACTAATTCCACAGATATCAACAATGTAGTCAGCTGGGATACCTAGCCCTGGGACGTCACCCAAAGGGAAATTTGCTGGGTATGACTTCACAAAGGACTAAGTGGACGATGTAGGCTCAACCACCACTACCACAAAGACGATATAGGCGCGCCTACCAACATTAAGATCAGATCAGCACTGCCTCAGTGCCAACACTTAAAACATCATCTTTACCATGCAGCACTCACCCATTGCAGATCATCAACGCACTCCACAAACCACATTCAATTGTGCCAACCAGGGGTTTTCATTGGAGAATTCAGCAGAGGAACTTAACTTAGACCTTCAAACTACCGCCATCAATGCCAAATCAAAGCTTGAAAATTGATAGATTATAAATCAGATAATATTATTGATTAATTTTTATCAAATAACAACAAATGCTTTAAACTTGTGCAGTGCGAAAGTTATTCCAGAACTCTTTATTTCCCCAATACTATTACTATGCGAAGAAAGTGTTGGTGTCAACGGCCTTAAATCAGCCATCTTTCATTTTTTTCCTGGCCCTCCTTCCATTGTACATATGCCGAGAGGTTCTACAACATTACAAAACATATTTAACCAGATTCACAACCAGTGGCTGTAATAAAGTCACTGGATAAACGTAAAAATCAGGTGAAATATGTAACATTCAGTGTTACTGTGTGGTCACCCAAAATGGGCCTTTACTCTCCTCAGCAGTATTGATAACCATGCCAAGAATGAGGGGTGGGAGAAGTCCAAATGCTGTGTTCTCAAACCTCATTGTACAACCTGTGTGCATAGTATATTTTATGTAAGAAGCAGGGCCCAGTGGTAGAGCACCAGATCTTAGACTAGATGGTCATGGGTTCGATCTTCCTCCACGGCTGTGTGATGACCTTTTGCAAGACACTTTATCTGCATAAACTTAGTACTGGTTCTACCCTAAAAGATTTAAGAGTGATTTGTCCAAGTTGTAACAACTTGTTTTACAATTGATGTAAATTAAATAAATTCAAACCATAAGGCCGTCCTTAAAAATTATATTGTTTGCCGTGCTCCTACTTTCTCACTCAAAATTGCAGCTACCCAAACTTTTTTATTGACTTTCAAAGCATTTAATTTTGTTTTCATGATTTCTGTCCATTTTTCTTTAAAACGACTATGCAAAATCAAAATTTGGCCAAAAATCAAATATTAGCTACCTACCTACCCACATGAAAAATACTGGATCTGAGCACAGCAAACACATATTTTTTTAAGGATGGCCTTAGAAGAGCAATTATAAAGTACAAAACTATCATAGTTCAATATGATTATGTTGGTGTATACAGCAATTTACTTTTGCTGAGTAATCTCAGAACTTTTGCGAGTCTGCTTCCTGAGTTAAACAAGTACTAGGTGTTAATCAATGGATCATATGTGGGCTCAAACCCACAACCTCGTGTATAAATATCCATAGCATCGCCATTCCTCTTAATAAAACATTCTTTTCCTGGCTCAAAAGTCCTCTGTGAAATTGTCCTACTAATCTCTCGCCATTGAGATGCTGGGTTCGAGCACAGCTCCATCAAATTCTTTATGTGTAAAACTTTGCTAGTTACGTACGACGGTTGATATACTAATATTCACTGTGTGATCTTTCTCTAAATATATTAGACGAGGACACATATAGAAGGATAGAAACCTTTCTCTCTACTAAATGTTGATAAAAAAGCATGTAGCTTGTAAAGAATTATTATCTAGCAAATTAATCATTCAGATTTGAAAGTCAACTGATCTCTTTTGCATAAAAAGTAAGGTGTATGTAACATCAGATTTTTTATAATGTTTTAAACATGCAAAATGATCTTTAATTTAAAATATTGCAGTTTGAAGTAAAATTTCAAGTACTTTCACGACCATATATTTAAACTAGAATACAAAGACAAAATAGTCAATAATACAACAAATTTGATTTAATAATAAATGTTTACCACAAACTCATACAATCATGTATATTTCTTCAATAAAACTGTTAATAAAAATATGTCAAAAGAGAATATATAAAATCAGCTGATAGTCTGCATTAGCATAAAAGTATGACATGTGCAACATATAAATAAAACATTTGTCCATAATATACAAGTCCTATACATATATACTTCTGCAAATAGAACACATCACATGTTTGCAATAAAAGTTTAATACATCAAGCGGCCATTTTTATTTCATATTTCAAACGGTGGCATGGATTAAGTACATAAATAAAACTCAGTTTTTACATATACATGGTTACATTGATAGCATTGAAGTTTACTAATATAATCATCCAAACCAGTTTGACAAAAATGTTGATAATATTTAAAATGTATACCCTCAATAGATATGAAAATTCAACACAGGAAGAGATATGAAAACGCAACATACTTAGCACAAATGTATACCCTCAAAAGATATAAAAACACAACACAGGAAGAGATATGAAAATGCAACACATTTAGCACTAATATATATATCCATATCTAACAGTAATTATTGTCCGAGATGTTAGTGTATTACTTGGAACCACATTTACTTTTACTTAATAAATGTTTATGTCTACTTTTTATCATTTTCAATCAAGTCCCATCTAAATCCTGTGTTGTGTTTTCATATCTCTTTCTTTGTTGTGTTTTCATATCTCTTTCTTTGTTGTGTTTTCATAAGTCTTCCTGTGTTGTGTTTTCATATCTCTTTCTTTGTTGTTTTTTCATATCTCTTTCCTTGTGTTATCTCTTTCCTTATTGTGTTTTCATATCTCTTCCTGTGTTGTGTTTTAATATCTCTTGAGTGGAGTAGTAGAGCTGACAAATGATTCATCTAATCTAAGTGTTCTCTGATACACCCTTTATAGATACACACTAGTATTCCACTTGAGATGACTAGGGTTACAACAATACATCAAGCTGTCATTCTTGTTTAATTGTTTTAACTGATACATGAATAAAACTGACAACACTGCAGCCATTGTTATATTATGCTTCAAATCAACTTGACAAAAACATTGATAATATTACAAATGTCATAGCAACACAAGTGCTTTTGAAGTGTACAATCATATTTGAGGATATAGATTTATTAGAGGATGGAGACATATTAATACTTAGGTTATAGAGGATAGACATATTAGAGAATACAGACATTAGAATATGAGCATTAGTTTAATGAACGCAGCACAAAATAAAATCTACAAATGATTTCCACTTTGTGAGACATTAATATCAAAATTAAACATGACAATGAACATTTTATCCAGTTTTCTGTTCTGTCACATCCCGGCTATGCCAAGCAAATAATAAAATAAACAGTAACTGATGAACTCTAGCTGTACAGTGGTCTATACCCAAAATATGGAACCTTCATTTGTTAAACTGGGATGTATTGGAGTACAATGTGTAAATTGAGAAAATCATTTTGCTGTTTTGTCTCTAAAATAAATCACTGGTAGTGTAGTGGATAGTGTTGGTTGTTCACAGCAGAGGTTGCAGATTCGATCCCAAGCTTGACTAGATGCCTCTCATAAACAACACTCAGTACTGGTTCTACCAAGAAAGAGGACTCAAGAGTTCATAATTATAAGCTTTGAGTTTTGTTTGCTTAAATGCTAAACTAAATCACTGGTTTTCGACTAGTCAACAAAAACACTGGCCTTCCTGCTAACAGCTATATATTTAATTACATTTAATTAAGGGTTTTAAGATGGCTTTGGATATTTACTGCATATTACTGTTAAGCTTAGGATTTTATAGTTTGAGATCCATCATTCAATGGGTACCAATTATATAATATAGGGATAATAACGCATGCAACTGGTAATGCTTTGTTCTGAACCTAGCATATTATAAATATTACAAAGAGTATTTGTTCACTTCTTGAACTCTTTCATGTCACTAGTTAATGAATATCATAAATACTTCTTATCGCTGCCTTTTCTTTACTTTCATGTACATGTACTTTAAATCCATTGCCTGCTGTTATTTTCCTATTTATTTCTTTTGTAAATCTTTTGTACAAATGCCTTAAACATGTCTTTTGGTAAACTTCCACATGAAGTTTCAATTAGAGTCATTATCTCCTGGAAGCTTGATTCTTCAAACTCCCGAAAAGCTTCCTCTAGTTTCAATTCATTGTATAATGACTTGACCTTTGACACTTTGTCTGGATCTGAACTGCCATAGTGTTCCTGTAAAATAAATAAACAGTGAATTTAGACAAACTTTATACCAGATTTTTTTGTGTATTTTTTGTAAAATTGCATCGAGACAGATTTAAATGAAATCATAAATGGTTTAGAAACATCCATCCCTGTGCATGCAGTAAATGTCTGGCATTAAATCTGTACCAGACACAATGATCAAGACACTGGAGTACTGCAATATTATACTGAAAAATAAATTATCTCCTTTCTGCCCTCTATCCACATGCAAAGTTTCACAAATCTAGCTTAGATACTTTTTTAGTTATCGTTCCAGGCAAACAGGTACCAGATGCTGGAAGGACAGACAGACTGATGGAGTGTAAACCTATACTCTCCTCTGGTGAAACCGGTAGGGAACTAAAAAGACATTTTATTCATGTGACTTTTGATAGTCAAACAAATTACCATATCCTTAATCATTTGTCATGTCAACAATCAGTAAATATTTCCCTACCTTTAACATGGAGATCTGTTGCGGTGAGGCTTTGTGCAGTGCTGTGACGACCAGCCAGCTACATTTATTATCCTGGATATCCGTACCAATCTTCCCAATCACCTCCGGATCTCCGTAACAGTCCAGGTAGTCGTCCTACAATATGTGAAGTAAGAGTTTCAACCACCCGTATTTATAGTCATTACTTAGCAAATATGCAATATTTCTCCTAAATGAGTGGTCCTCCTTGACCAAGTGATCGAAGGCGTTGTCTCACGATCACTCTCATCGCTGAGATCACGATTTCCCCATCATTAAAACTCAATTATATATATAATCTGTAATGTGCTGAATATGGCATTCCATCCTATTCAAATAAAATTGATGTTCATGAAGTAAATTTGTGAATTGTAATTATGGAGAGTAATTATTGAAGTTAAAAATCGATCAAACATGAAATTGTAAATGCTAGTCTTACAGGGTGAGTGGATTTTGGTTGCATTATTATTCCAAAATGCGAATATATTGTAAAATTGTAAATCATGATTGATATAAGTGCACATTGTTAGGATTTAGGAATAAAACTGTGCTCTAACTTTGCTGTTTAACAAAAACAATAAATAATCATACAGTAAACCAGTTTCAGTTGCCTTTCAGAGCCTCACCAAAAATAAAAACAGTACAATTTATAAATCATTCCAGAACCTGGAAATAGTTAGGTAAGAATCATGCAATATACATTATGGCAACGTCCTAAATAATCATATTACAAAAAGAACATCACAAAATTATGGTATCCCCCTGGGGCCATGGCGGTATATTTATTATTTTAAGTAAAGTCAAAACAAGTCAACAAAACTATGATGATGAAAAGTCGAAACAAGAAATAATAATGGTGAAAAGTCGTAACTATGGTAGTGAAAAGTCGAAATAACAGTGGTAAAAAGTTGACATAATATCGACTTTTCACCATCAATATTTCGACTTTTCACTATTGCAGTTTTGACTTCACCATCATTCTTTTGATTTTTCTTAATGTAATAAATATGTTTAATATAGCCCAAACAGGACACCATACAAAAATAGCAACAAATAATTTAAAAAAATAAAAAGTAAACAGTTTATAATCGTACCTGAACCTGGAAATAGTGCCCCATCTTCATCAATATTGCTTTGGCACAATTGTGACTGTCTTCACCATCAACATTTGCCTGTAAACAAAATATTAGTGGTGATGGGAATCAGTTGCAATCAGATCATTCAATAATCTTTAGTTTTGAAACTTGTTTATTTTGTCTCGATTGTGAAACAACTTTAAGACAAATCAAGCTCATGTTTTTCCTGGATAGAACCAGTGCTAAGTGTTTGCGGATAAACAGTGCTAAGTGTTTGCGGATAAACAGTGCTAAGTGTTTGTGGATAAAGAGTGTCTTGCTCAAGGACACCACATATAGCCATGGCCAAGGATCAAACTCACAACCACGCCGTTATGGGTCCGATGCTATACCACTGGACCACATGCTCCACATTAAATCAACTAATAATTGAATATAATCAGAATATATCACTGCTATTGATTAAGAGTTTTTGCTTTTAATGACATTTTTTTTCCCCAATAATTATGAAATAATATAATTTATCTACTGATACTTCAAAATAAAGATTAAAAAAAAAACAACACAGTTCCAAACAAATTGGTACCAAACAGGTTTTTCCTACCACTTTAGCATCCACACAATGGTGTCTAAATCTTTTATTTCATTTTTAATATTTACAGGGCAAAAGTAAATTTTAAACAATAGCACATTACAACAGAGTTTGTAATAAAATCTATAATTGTTTGAAGCAAATCATTTGTTTCTGATTAATTATCATATTCATTTTGAGTTGAGTGCTTACTTTTCAGCCATAATTAACTGATTTTTTAAAGCATACATAAACATATACAAATGTAGGTATACAGAGGTAGGCCAAAAGAAGTAGTTATCAATTTGATGTACATGTGTTTCACCGTGTCATTTTGCATTCGAAAACATTTTAACAATATACCCTTTGATCAATTTTGTGTATATTTTTGGACATCAAAATTTTGAAAATACCTGATATACTGGTACTTCTTCTACATAATAGTTTTACTACAAAACTTGACACTTTTGCTTTTTAAAAACATGTAAAATATCCTGACATTTGCATAAATGGAAAATAAGAGCATAATAATACAGGATAACACATCGATTGACTGAATACTGAGCATCATTTTTTTGCTACCGAGGGCTAACAGATGATCAGTTAACCTAACCACTGTTTCCTGGGATCCTGAAACGTTAATCAGTACTCGAGCACACCCATCTCCACAAGTAACTGATAACTTTCCCACTTGAATCAGCGGTGAAAAATGAATGATAATGAGACACAATGTCATATATCAACCATCACGGAAATTGTGGCTTGTGGGAATTCTAACTCAAGACCCCTGGATTGATAGTCAGACACGTCCACGATTAAGCTAAGCAGGCCCAACTTTAGGCCATCAAGGGCTAACAAACGATCAGTTAACCGAACAGCTCTTTCCTTGGATCCCGGAAGGTTAACCAGTACTCAAACACAGCCTTCAACCATCACAGAGATTGTGGCTTGTTGGGAATTCGAACTCAAGACCCCTGGATTGATAGTCAGACACGTCACCAATTAAGCTAAGCAGGCCCGACTTTATGCCGTCAAGGACTAACAAACGATCAGTTAACCGAACAGCTCTTTCCTTGGATCCCGGAAGGTTAACCAGTACTCAAACACAGCCTTCAACCATCACGGAGATTGTGGCTTGGTGGGAATTCAAACTCAAGACCCCTGGATTGATAGTCAGACACGTCACCAATTAAGCTAAGCAGGCCCGACTTTATGCCGTCAAGGACTAACAGACGATCAGTTAACCGAACAGCTCTTTCCTTGGATCCCGGAAGGTTAACCAGTACTCAAACACAGCCTTCTTTGTAAGTAACTGATAATTTTTCTAATTGAACTCATGACCATTGGAATGATAGTCAGACGGGCTAAAGACCAAACTAGCCGAGCACAGCACAAATATATGGATTCAAATTTTATTTGAAATATTTTGTATCTAAGACACCATTTTCCCCATTATCTATCAAATATATGAATGATCAGAAAAACACTACTTCTTATTATATCAATTCTTAGATATGATACTTACCATATACATTGCTACAGCAACAGGCAGATAGAACGAGTAGAATGCAGTTTTCCATTTAACTATTGCATCATATTTGTGTGACGTATAATTTGTAAAATCTATAGTACCGGCAGGAGGTGACACTGTCATGTCCAGACACTGACCCGTGATTGTAAAATGGCTTATCTGCAAAGAGTTTACAAAAGGGATTATTGTTTCATTTAATATGATTGGCTTACAAAACAACTTTTAATCAGCATAATTTTAGTAATGCATGTAATGTACTACATACGTATATATGTACATGTAGGTACACCATTTACATAGATGCATTTTAATTTGTAAATAAAAGAATTACGCAGAATCAAATGTCATGCCAACAATCATTTTACCATAATACAAAACAAGTCTATTTAGAAGTCTAGAAATCAATGCAAAGCCAAAGTTACTGGATGAAATGGAGACTGACATTCTTACAACATAAAATTGTACCCCTTTTAAGCCAATAAACTGATTTTTTAGCTTCTAAAATAAAGATTTAAGAAAAAATTATTAATTTTCTAAGCATTTCTAATCTTAATCTTTTGCATCATGTTCAGATGTCCATTGTTTGTCATTTGGACAATAAAATACCATGACATTAGCCCTTTTAGCCTCTTGTATTTTCTATTCCTTTTCTCATCTATTAATAATCATAACAGAACATATTACAGTTACAGTTTTCGTGTATAAATGAGTGGTACATAAACGTTTATACAAACCTCATGAAACAGTTCCATGATATTCAGGTAGTAGGGTTTGTCCCGGATATATTTCTTGAGTATTTGGTAAATACACGACTCTAAGTACACAGCATCATTGATGGCCTCCATACCAACACCATCCTGCGTAATGGAGAAAAACACACATAGAATAGTGATTTAATATATGCCTGATGTCTAATGAAATATCTATATCCAACAGTACAAAATGCTTACAAAAAACAACATTACTTTTAAAAAAATCCCAACATCGAAAGGCACTTAAGGAGCATCAGAGGCACCTGCCCCACTCACAGTAATGAGATATCTATATACAACAGTACAAAATGCTTACAAAAAACAACATTATTTTTAAAAAATCCCAACATCGAAAGGCACTTAAGGAGCATCAGAGGCACCTGCCCCACACACAGTAATGAAATATCTATATACAACAGTACAAAATGCTTACAAAAAACAACATTACTTTTAAAAAAATCCCAACATCGAAAGGCACTTAAGGAGCATCAGAGGCACCTGCCCCGCACACAGTAATGAGATATATATATATATATATCCAACAGTACAAAATGCTTAATAAAACCCGACATTATTTAAAAAAAAATTGAACTTTCACCAAGCCAATAATGTTAGCATCAATACGGTGTAAACATCGAAAGGCACTTAAGAAGCATCAGAGACACCTGCCCCGCACACAGTAGTGTGTAGGTAGTTACATGACCAAATAATAGATACTG
The DNA here is from genome assembly GCA_029582155.1 of Panopea generosa. Taxonomy (NCBI): domain Eukaryota; kingdom Metazoa; phylum Mollusca; class Bivalvia; order Adapedonta; family Hiatellidae; genus Panopea; species Panopea generosa. The sequence goes on from CM055902.1 coordinate 20,260,431, forward strand.
TTTGGTGTATCAATTCAATATCTTACATATTCAAAGTAATCAAATTAATCTACATGGCTGTATAAATTACATAAAATGTAACATGTTAAGATACAGTTTTATAAAAGTTTTCCACAAACTATTTGGACACGCCTTGCATTAATACCCCAATTTCTGAACTTTTTTTTCTTCTAAACTCCAATTCAAACATGACAATGCTTTCAAAATGTTTCAAACTAATCAATAATGTCATTTAAATCATAAATTGAGCATTAAAATGAATAAAATGCATTTGTAAATAAGAAGAAACAAGGATTATATATCACCGCCATTATTAATTTTATAAATATGAAACAATTATCCGACATTTTTATTTAACACCACTGTTTGGGCACATTTTTCATAAAAAGGCTTTTTTGGACTTTGTGAACACTGTTTATGAAGAGAAAAAAACTATATATCACTTGAATTGTCATTCTTTAGTTCCAAAAAAAAGCAATCAATTTTTCAAAGTATCACATAAAGATGGTTTTGGTAGATGAAATTTAATTCAAATATGCTGAATAGAACAGCTAACCCACCACTTGACATTTTACGTACCTAACATTTCATGCCTTTTCTCAAAAAGTATTAACAAAATTTCCTAAAGAAGAAAGAAAAAAGTTATATAAAATCATACAATCAAAACATACAAATTTTGATAATGCTACTCAATATATCGACAAAGATATAAGAAATACAAAAGTGGCAGGTTAGCTGTTCCGTTCAGTATAAAAATTTGAAAACATTGAAAAAGACGTTTTTTTAGAAATCTATGTACATGTACTGTAAAAACTTAATTTTATTGTTTTATTAGAATATTTTACACCTAGCAAAAGTTATTGCAATATAATTAAATGTATATGCTTGCTGTGTTTGCAACACTAATTTGCATTAATTTTCCGCATTGAAAATCAGATTTGAAGTAAAATTTGTTTTACTTGTCAAATTTTCAAAAGTAAAACATGTTTATTTGCCACTAAAATAGATTAACCTCCTTATACATATGTGTATTTGTCTTTCATTGCAGATTCAAATGGAAAAGTTATCAGCTACTTGCGAAAATGGTGTGTGCCTGAGTACTGGTTTACCTTCCAGAATCCTAGGAAAGAGTGGTTAGGTTAACTGATTGTCTCAATGGTATAAAAATGAAGCTAAATATTCAAACAAGCAAACAAATCCATATTTGAATTTGTACTTTTTTTGTACACCCTTTTATATCTTGTAAGAGAAATGCTGACCTTTCTGAACCAACATGGCTTGCCCCGCCTCGTGTACGAGTCGTCCATCACATCATCTGCAACCAGGAAGAATGCTTGCAGCTGTTTTATAATAGACATTGAAACTAAGCAATTATACATTTTCATTTCCAAGCTGTCTTTAATATACATAATATGATGATTTTGAAAAAAAAATCTGAAACTTACAAAATATATATGAGGTAGTTGAACTTATCCTATTCTATAATCCCCAAATTTTCCTTTAAAAAAATCATGAAATAAACATAACAAAATTATGTTTTCTAATATAATGTCAAGAGGTTCCCAAAGCAGAGTTATTCACTGTGTACCATTTTAGACTGCCATTAACCTACAATAAATCACCAATATTCATTGCAATTTTCTATCAAACTTTGTGACGCTTGATTTTCTCCAAAAATGATAATATTTATTACCATTTCTGTAAGTATTGTTTTAAAATAGTTTTTTAACAAAGCTTGTAATCTCTATAGAAATGTAAAATCAAAAGGTGAGCTGGTCTGGGTTCTCAGGGCTTAATTAGGGTCACTGTGAGTGTAAAAAGTTTGAAGTTGTATAACATAAAAAATTATACAACATGACTGCTGAAGAATCATTTTACCAATTTGTGACACCACAGCGACGGTCTAGTAATTTGGTGGTAGAGTGTGCGCCTCACAAGCAGAAGGTTGCGAGTTCTATCCCCAGCCGGGTCATACCAAAGACTTGAAAATTGGAACTAGAAGCTTCCTCACTTGACACTCAGCATTTAGGGGATAGTCCTATGTCTGGTCAGCTCGGCATCAGTAAAATATGACTGGGTCACATCATACCATGTGTCTGCCATATGATACTCCAGTGTGGCAGCAATCAGAAAACTGCCTCAAATAGACACCTCCATGATATCAATGAAAAATTGTTGAAATGCTGAATATTAAATGCTAAACACCATACAACAACAACAAAATTTCTTTGTCATGAATGTAATTTAATTTGTATATAAAAAAATCCATTCATGTCAGATATAAATTAAAATCACCAAATGTATATAAAACACAAATGAGTTACCAGTTCAATACACCAGCCTAGCACCCTGGCAATATGAAGATCCTGTTCTCTGGGGTCGCTCACAAGATTTTTGTACGCCATCACAACAAACATGCCACGATTCTTTTTACCATGTGGTACATTGTACTGTAGCACCTGCAGTGGAATGGCAAACTTTTATTAATACTAACTGACATAATGTCAATGTCAAATTTGATTTTAATTATCCACTGATTTACTGTGTGTCATTTTTAGCTATGACACTGTCATATTGCTTAATGAGATTTATTGTTTTGGCAGGCCCAGGTGATGACATTTTGACTGGCTAATTGATAATACGACATACAAATACATTCTACTAAAACAGAAACAGAAAAGGTTTTGTACTATGTTGCATCATAACATATGATTTAACATAAAATGACACTGGTAAGTGTCACATGCCCCCTAAATGGTCTGTGAAAATGACGGTATATTCTATAATAAGTAGCAATGTATCCATGAATATCAAGACTTCTAGACATGCATTTTCATGTGTTTGTTTTTTTCTATTAAAGTGTGACCTTGACCTTTGTGTAACCTTGACCTTGACATCTGATGTAAACGTCTGGGTATTTCCAGGTCAATGCTGGTGACAATTCATCATGACATGCTGATCACTTGTGATAAGCTGTTTTAAAATCCCTCTATGTAAAACAAAGTTACAGACCAGACACAAAAAAATAAAACAAATAGAAAGTGTGACCTTGACCTTTGAGGGAAGGTTCTGGGTATTACACACGACACTTCATCATGTGTTTTTGAAACTTATCCATAGGTGACAAAGTTACCTACTGGACACGAAATCTCAAACAGACTGAAAGCGTTGTCAAACAAAGTTAAATTGTGACTTTGACCTTTGAAGTGGGAGTCTGGGTGTGATGTGGGACATGTCATCATGTTATGTTAATCATTTGTAGCAAGTATACATAAAGTCCATCTATGCATGACAAAAGTTCAGGCTGGACATGAAATCTTGCACAGGCTCAAAGTGTTGTCAAACAAACTCTAAGTGTAACCTCGACCTTTGAGGTACGGGTATGGGTCTTACTCGCAACACATCGTCAAGTTATGTTGATCATTTGTAGAAAGTATTAACAAAATCCATCAATGCATGACAAAGCCACAGGCCGGACACGAAATACCTGACGGAAGGATGGACAATACAAATACTATATGCCACCTGAAAAAATTTTGGGGACATAAAAAGTGCTAATAAAATATATGCGTATAGAGCATACAGCATTTAACTGTTCCCTTCCAAATAAACTGCCAATGAATCACAACACCAGAAGTTGTAAAACTGACCTCTTTAAACCATTTATATGCATCCGAGATCTCAGCATCTTTCAGTCCAGGGTTCACGAGATGTTCAACGAGTTCAGGAAATAAATCGTCAAACTTCTCCATCTCTGTCAGTAATCTCACTTTCTTTTCACAAGGAGAACCACCATGACCATTTGTAATTGGCCTACAAAATTAAACATATTTATCTGACATTGATTGTGAAATCAAATTCTTTCAATTATGGCAGATTATGCTTGCTTGATGTCTTCCCTGGTAAAACTTTCACCACTGTACTTAAAATAATGCATATATATTGTCTTGGCAAAGAATACTACAAATGTCCCAGGTTGGGGATCAAACTCACAACCATCTAATCTTAAGTCAGATTCTCTAACACTAGACCAAGAGCTCCGTTTGCATCCAGCAAAGAGTATAATGTTTGTGGTCAAGATATTTTTTTTGTGAAAGTTATCACCACACTCAACTCCATGAATAAGAAAGTTGTGGAATCCTAAGACATGTTGGTTTATGCTCAATTACAGTCATAGCCACTACAGCCGCATTCATATGTGTACATAGACTATAAATGTGTATCAGTATTGTATTATGTGCTTGTTTAATGAGGTTTAATGCCATTTTCTATCAGTTTAATTGGTTGGGAAAGATTATAACTTTCAACCTTTTACTGGAATTTTCATCTTATTGAAGTCAGGTATACATGTTTATACAAGTGATAGTCTAAAACTATTCATATTATGTTTATATATTCTTAAAGTTGTGATATTAAATAAAACTTTGGGGTGTATAAATTGGTTTAGGGGTCCAATTTCCTGTTTAGCCCACAACTTTGACTTCATTTGTAATTCACTGAGGACAAACTCTATCAATACAATTGAGTCAAATCAATCAATTAATAATTTGATGTAGATAAAGAAGCATCTTGGTTCTGATTATACACTACATCAATGGTGGATCTACTCTTTAAAAAAAAACAGCACATACCACCCCATGCCTACCCCTGTATATTGTGGTGTTTAACAGTCTGTGGTTAAGATAGTATCAATGTATGATGCCCAGTAGCTGAGCACGTAATTATATTGCAGGGTTCTGATGACTGATCAACAGGTAAGCATCAATTGTCAGACAACTTCAGCGCCTATTAGCCTAAATAGCGAATGAATCCCTATCGACGAGTGGACTGCAGAACTTTACTGATTGACAATGGTGACAGTGAAATGGTTGTGGAATACTTTAGCCTTGTTCTTCTGGTGTAAACAGATATTGGCAAACTTTCTAGTGATTTAATAAGTGTTTATGTATCTTAATATTTTAAAATTCATATCAATATCGGATTGACCTTGCCTGAATGAATATTGTTTCCATTGATGAAAGCCCTTATAAAAAAGGCTAATTCATATTTGGAATATCAAGTGATATGAAAAGATGAGATATAAAATTGAACACACCTTGAAAAATATATTCTTATTTGATTTAGGTTATTGTCAATACATTAAATAGCATAAAAGTACATATAAAGTATCCCTTATATACTTAATACCATGATATACATATAAAAACATGAATGCCTGTATAATAGAATTGATGTCACATCCACCCATTCACTGCAATTTTCACTGTCCCAGGTAACAAATTCTAAGTGTGCATCTGTGTGATATTGCTATTATATATATGTGTAAGTTTTTATTTATCCTCAAGCTTTGAACTAGTCATTTTGGCAAGCCGGATAAGGTGATTACTAAAAAATAAAAGATGATTATTGTAGATATGTAAGAGTGACGGATGGATGATGATAAATGATGATTTTTACTTTGAAGTTAAAGTATTTCTAACATTTAACTATTGCATTAGGTGATTATTATTTCAATTGCTAATATTTATGAAGATTCTTTGTGTGATCGAACTAGATGATTAAAATCGATAACTAACAATTTAGAATTAATTTATAAATCCTTCCTTGTGCAGCCAAGTGATAAACTATGCAACTATTAAGTAATAAATTAATGTGACTATGGTTATTTACTATATGTATATGTTAAGCCAGACGCCTCCACTTATAGCGCATATAAATTTGCATGTAGTATCAAAAGTATCTGGCTTAACGTAAAGCTTCAACAGATATGATTTCTATTGATTATATATATGTGCACACTTATTGTGCTAGGTTACAATGGTAAAATTTTATGTATAAGACAATATCGTTAGCAACCTTATATACTGGTCATACCTAATACCGCGAGTCTAAAAAAAAAATTCAACCATGTAAAGAATGGCATCAATACTAAACAGTAATAAGGTTACTTAAGTGTGCTGAGTAGAAAACAGTTGCGGATAAGAAATGCAAAGAAATGCTGACGCTAACGGAAGTTGGAGTTTTGCGCATGTCTTCCCAGATTTTTATTATAGGGGCTTTCACCGTAATAGGTATATCGCGGTATTAGGTATACAAGGGATATACCACATACCATCAGATATTATCAATATAAGAATATCAACAAACTAAAGTATGCCTGTAAAACCCTAAAAAATATTTTAATATTATTGTTGATATGCTATTATACTCACATTCACTGATATATATATATAGATCAGTATACAAGGGATATAACCAGGATACAAGTATGTATCAACCACCCATTGTGGGAGGTGCTTCTTGAACTGCAGATAAAACTATATAAGTTTTATATTTACCCATGTCATTCGTTTACATTACTTTGGTAATTATTCTTTTTAAAAAATGTATACAATACTAAACAAGAAAGAAAAATTGGACGTATTACCAAAACGAACAGATAAGCAAAAAAACATGATGTTTACTATTAGTACGACTAAAACAGAAAAAAATGTCACGCAACTCACCGGCCCAACATTTCATTTGAGGCCATGCCTTTAATCCGTACAAAATACAAACAGTGGTTCTGTTATTCAACTTCAAATTAAACCACTACACGTTTATGTGAATTCTAAATTAAACATGAGTTTATATATATGACATGATGTGTTTCTATTTGTATGACATTGACTCAGTTTTTCCAACATGTGAATAACCGGAAGTGTCTAAATCGAAAGTAAGAACGTGTTTCTGGTGTCTGATTGGGTAACAATTTTGTGCTATTTTTAGTAACTATGAGGTGGGAGTCTGAGATCTTGGGAACGAAACCTGTACAGTTGGAAATACTTTTTATAACATCAGATTAAGCCTAACCGTAACATGTTTAAGTTATATATATTTATTTTTGTTTAATCAAGTGCATTTAGTTTTATTTACAAACTTGGCATAGCACCCACACGTAACCGCATCGTACTTTGAACTGTCAACTTTGACCGTGACTTAATGGGAAATGAATCAACGGCAATGCCAGAGACATATATATGTAATTAAGTCACCGGTAATGCTAAGAAGATAAAAAAATAAAGAGGTTTAAGAAAGTAAGAAACAGATAAAGAAATAAGCAAGTCATAATTATAGTCAGATACGAATATAAGATAGAAAAAAACAATACAATGGGAGTGACTTAATTACTTCTTTATATATATCTGACAATGTATAAACAGATAGACCCTTTATGGAATGATACATAATAAAAAGAAAGAAATATGAAAACAATCAATTAGAGGTCTTTGATGAACGTACATCTATACTTACTTCCGTGGCGGTACCAGGCCCATAAGTCCCCGCCAGCATAGCTCTAGCCCAGTGGACTACTCACTATCTTTAATAAAATATCTAAAAGACAATTCCCTCTTGTCACAAGGGAGTAGTTGGAAGAGCCAGAGTTCCACACAGGGGTTGGGAAACAAACTGTATTTATGAGTGACACTCTGCCCATTCAAAGAAGCCAGTGTATGGGTGTTCGTATATAGTTTTGTTGTGTAACTTTCCTTATCTGGTTTTTGTGGTGCAGGTAGATTTCCATTTCACATCAGGAATCCTATCTTAGTCACCATGTCAATATGTTGTTTCCCGGTTGCTGAATATCGACTCCGAGGTAAGCCTAATCGGTGTTATTCTGTGTTTCGAAGATGCGGCATCCTTTCAATCTACATGTACATGTTTGTGTTTGAACGGTGAGGATGCTACAGTTCCATACACTTCCACAGGCCGCGTAGGAGTTAAATTATCTGGGGCTTCTCTCGGAAATGTTTAGGGACACCATTTGAACAAATCTAACAAGGCTATAGTTGGTCATCATAACTACATAAAAATATATATCAAGATCTACATATAAAAGTGTCACTCTTTAACACGTTCGACTCACTACATTCATCAAGGAACTATAGAAGAAATCTACCTCTAATTCCTTGCAGTCATGAATGAGTGTAACGAACGATAACTCTGCGAAGGAGATTAATAAAAGTGTCCCCTCTCACCCCATCTTTTCTTCTGCCACAACATGCACAGTTCGTCCAATGGGTTAGTATATATTTTATGCAAGCAATGGTCCTATTATTGCTGTCTTAAATCCACTTTCTCACAAACGTTTACAATGACACAAGCACTTAAAGTTAGTGTTCAGATTGCAGTTACAACTTTTTGTTTCTGTTTTTATTCAAAACGGTGATTATAAGCAGTGGCATATCTGTAATCACTGTCATAAGTCACTTATCAAAATGTTGGGTATTGTGGTGGCGTGGCGGAAGAGAATAGAAAAAAAACTAATCTCCTTAAGGACACACAATATGTTGCACTAACAACAAGGACTTGTATTTTTATATATAAGTCCTTGTTTACACTAAAACTGATTCCCTGTTATTTAAATAGATATGTTATTAAAAAAAATGCAAATGTTTACATATGGTATATACTTTGTTACCGGCCAGGGCACAGTGTACACTCCATGTTCAAAAAATAATCGTTGCACATGTACTGAAAATGTATCATGGTCTGGGACTTGTAATGATGATGATAAAGTATAAGTAATTTCAGATTTTTTTTAGTATGGTGCAGAGATACATAGGACATCGATTTTTGTTGAAGTCTCATCCGAAAGACTGATACGTATTTATAGTTACAAGAGCGGGAGGTCGAATATGTGACGCCTGGGTTTGCAGTCTAAGACATTGACCACTAGACCATTAATCCGCTCTCTCAAGGACTTGTATAGAAGGCATTCCATGTATAAGTCCTTGATATGGTATAATAAAACAGCACACTATCAGGACCTCAATCGATATCAAGAACGATAATTGGTATGATACAGTTAAGCCCCTTCGGATTTGACTGGTTTTAACACGTTTATTTCGAGAATGTTCATGATAGGAGACCATTCGGATTTGACTGGTTTATGTCATTATTTTCTGAAAATAATTTGAAAATAAGAAGCGGTGTTTGGGAAACACAGACAGGTTACCAATCAAGTAGCAACATGGCCGTGGTAAGACGCATTTTTCTTTTCGCGTTTGGTTAAATTTAGGATTTCCCTTTTTCCACTTATGATATTTGCGCATTAATTATTTAAAACATTTAGTTAATATAAACATTTGTAAATGGTACAAACAATAGATATACCAAAAGTGTATTTGACGTGATATCGGTTTGTTTATTTTCTTGTGTTTTGGTCACATGTTCATAATCAATTATTGTTATGATATGATTATTCATCTACAGTCCTGTTCTTCATTGGTATTGCCTTAATTAGTTAGCTTTTGAGACGATAATTGTTTTAACATGAATGGTGATGATAAAATTAAAGACTATTGTTCAGAACAGTACTGTTTTAGAGAATAATACTGGAGATGAAGATGATTTTTAAAGAAATAGTTGCCATGGCTGTGTTCATTACGCTTAACACTTTACTCCATAGATACATGTTTTCCCACACCAATCACAGAAGACCTTTAAAAACAGTGCAGGAAGAGTTTAGATTGCACTTCCTGCACGTTTTTCCACTCTGTCAGTTTATATAAACATAATTTACCCAATGCATCAAAAGCCTTCTATATTAGAGGTGTCCAAAGGCGTCTATATTAAGTAAAAGGTTAAACATTTAGTTTGTTTGCAAACATTTGATAATGGAAGTCAACTGAACACCATATTTGATTTGAACATTTGTAAAAACTTTAGAAAACTTTTCAGAGCCATTTGCTTCTGTTTAATCACATGATTAAAAGAGAAATGGAGGATGAGCCCCATGAAGTCGACATTTCATTACCTTTTCCTTTGTTTGGACACCTTTTACATTGATAAGCAGATTAAACACCTTTAAGAAGTTGCTGTGGTTAGCATGCTTACTCCAAAATCCATAGGTCCCTGGATCGATTCCTAGTGGGGTTTCTTCTGTAGTTTTTCAAGCACATTCCCACAGTATCTTACTTAAGCAAGGTACTGTGAAAGCCTGCAATCTTTTGGAGGGGATTTAAAGCAGTTGGCCCATGTACAGGGGGAGTCATACTTGTGCATGTAAAAGATATCACTGAACTATGTTAATCAGTAATTCACATGTCCGTAAATCTGTGCAGTAAAGTTCCTGGGCATAATCCTCACAAGAAGATGTTGCAGTATGAATAGATAGAGATAATTAACAATGCTGAACACAGTCCATGCAATTTTATTTTTGGGGAGTGCTGACTTAAGTTTGTATTTTAGCTATTATTAATTATATTTTTTTCTCCTTTTCTAGCCAACTGCAGATAAAGTTCAGGAAATCAGGGAGGTGACCAGAATAGAAAGAATAGGTAGGTGCAAGACATATATGAAGATAAATTACTCAAGATACTTGTAAAAAATCAAGTCATTCGTACGTGTAATATTTATATGTTGCAGAGTGATTTTATCAATTTTATTCTGCAATGATAACTCATTGTATGTTTCAATAAGTTGCAAAATATGCAGCAGTTTGAGTATTTTTCACAACTCTGAAATGATTTGCAATAAATTTAAACTAATTACCATGAAGCTGATTTGAAGATTTAATTATTTCTTAATTATAAATTGTTAAATATATTAAACATTTCAGTGTTAAAGATCCTGTTGTTCAAATACCCAACAACCTCTTGCAGAATTGCGGTTTCTCGTTATTTAATCTGATATTGATTGCTTGTAGTAATTGAAGAAAGAGATCTGGTTTTGTCTTGGAGATGGGTGAAGTGGTATCAGCTAAAAGTTTAAGCTAAAAATTTGCATTTACTAAGTTAGGATGCTGCTAAGAATTGACAACTCAAATATAATTTCTTTTATTTAATATTGAATATCATTACATATAATGTCGTAAAACATCAGAGATGTGTATTGCTTATTCCAGGTGCCCATTCCCACATTCGAGGACTTGGTTTAGATGATGCTTTGGAGGCACGCAATGTATCCCAGGGTATGGTGGGGCAGATTGAGGCAAGAAGGGCTGCAGGTGTAATACTAGAGATGATTAAAGTATGTCCAATATCATTGTTGTTTGACTTTTGTTTCTATGTATTATTTTATTGCTTTAAACATAAACTATGTCATACATCATACAAATTTTCTTTGGAGAACAGCCGGGCCTGATTAGCGCAGTCGGTTACTATAAATCCAGGGGTCATTAGTTCAGGATTCCAGGAAACAGTGGTTAGGTTAACTGATCGTCTGTTAATCCTCTATGGCATAAGAATGGCGCTAAATATTGAATCAATTAATCAATCTTTGGATATCTCTAATTTATAAGAATGTTATATCCATATCCCTGCACCAGCCGTACTACTTTAAATCTAAGATTACTCAGAAGTTCACCATATATTTAACACAATATTATGGTTATTCTCCTCGGGTCTTTGATTAGATAATGCATCTAACAGAAATTAACAAATTGTTGCCTTTTATGGATAGATACACTATATATGATTTTGGCTAAATGTGGATAGCCAAATTAATAAGTAAGTGATCAAGCTGAAGAATGTAGAGACATATTTAAGATTCAGTTGAAATAAGTATTGTGTTGCTTCAGGAAGGGAAGATAGCTGGTCGTGCCTTACTTATAGCTGGACACCCAGGAACAGGCAAAACAGCAATAGCAATGGGTATGTAATTGTAAAGTTTAATCTTACTTTAAAAGTACAAAGTCAAGACTCATGAAACTTAACATAATAGAGATCAGTGGGGGGCTTGTGCATATCATTATAATTTGAAGGTCGGAGCAAAAAAACATGGCAATGATATTATGAAAATGTGAAATCATATAAATTATAGTGTCAGTATCTGAAATAGGTAAATGTTTTACTAAAACTAATATTAATAAGAAATGAAATACGGTCAAATCTGTCTTCCTTGGCTTTATCGCAAGTTTGTAAATTTTAAAATAAAATACTGAAAATCTTATTAAAATGTGTTTCTTTGTTTGACAACATGTTTGATTTACTGGGTATTTGCAGGTATGGCCCAGGCTCTTGGTTCCGACACACCATTTACAAGTATTGCTGGCAGTGAAATATTCTCTCTAGAGATGGGCAAGACAGAGGCACTCACACAAGCATTCAGAAAATCAATCGGAGTTAGAATTAAGTAAGGAGATGTAACCATTCTACTATTTAAAATGAGGAAGGTTATGCAAGGATGTATAGTAATTCTATAACTGGTATTACAATGTTTTACATAGTGAAAGACTGTTTTAATAAGTAAGTAAGGATGGAGCAAATATATATTTAGTTCGCCAGGACGAAGTCCAAGGAGAGCTATTGCCATGACCCTGGCGGCGTTGTCTGTAGACACCCAGGTTAAACTTATGCGTTTAAGTTAAAGATATCTATGCAGTCACTCATTGGATGGAATGAAACTTCACATGTGTGTTCACCATCATCAATGGAACACACAAAGACAAGAATCATAACTCTGGATTGCATTTTGGCACAGTTATGGCCCTTTTTGGACTTAGACACCAAGAGGCGAGCTTTTTTGTCTTCTGACAACTCTTGTCAATGTTATTGTTATTTATGGTGTGAGAAGTTTATCAAGTTAATATGTGATGCAGGAGAAAAAAAATCTCATCATTTATAAATAAAATCCGAATGGTTTGTTCATGCAAATCCACCAAACCGTGACAAAATCAATATGTAAATTGGAGTGGTAAAGTTGAAACGAAATCCCCATTCTTAAAAAACGACAGTCCCCAAATACTGCTTGATCATCTTTGCATCGTCATTCAGATTCTTTCTAAGATGATTGATTGAATATATAGCATCATTTTTATGCCATCGAGGGCTAACAGATGATCAGTTAACCTAACCACTGTTTCCTGGGATTAACCAGTACTCGAGCACACCCCATCTCCGCAAGTAACTGATAACTTTCCCACTTGAATCAGTGGTGAGAGACGAATGATAATGAGACACAATGTCGTATATCAATAATCACGGAGACTGTTGCCGGGCGGGGGATTCAAACTCACGACCCATAGATTGATAGTCAGACACGTAACCTACTGAGCTAATCGGATGAAAAATGTTCACTATGTGTAAACCTGTAAAATGGATCAAATTGAAATAAAAATGAAATCACGTGACTCATTTAATACGTCACAAAATATGTTGCAATTTTAAGCGGGCAATCTATTTTAGTGTAACCGAGGCGTCTAGCCAAAGTTAGGAAATCTGTTTTGAAGATATTATTTTGGCATGTTCAAAACGATATTCTTTTGGCATTTCGGGGTCAGTGAGTATATATTGGCATGATATATCGAAAAACAATGTTTTTTTAGCCAATTTTAATAGTTTGAAAAATTCTGATATTCTGTTTAATGTATTTATCATAAAACAAAACCTTGAATCTGTTTCACTTGCACCATAATTCTATAAAACAAATCAGGTTGACTTGGAGTTGTGTTCTTGCTGTGAATAAATATGCTATTGACTGAAGATCCAAGCCCTTGGACAAGATAGGAAATTTCTTTATATTTACAATGAATAACATGTATTGAAAACCATCTGCAATTATTTTTTTTTTACTCTCATTTACTTTTCAGAGAGGAGACAGAAATTATAGAAGGTGAAGTTGTGGAGATACAGATTGACAGACCAGCAACAGGCACTGTAGGTTGATTTTACAAACTTTGTGGGTTTTAATTATGTTATTTATTATATAAGTTGTGGAGGTACAGATTGACAGACCAGCAACAGGCACTGTAGGTTGATGTTACAAACTTTGTGGGTTTTAATTATGTTATTTATTATATAAGTTGTGGAGGTACAGATTGACAGACCAGCAACAGGCACTGTAGGTTGATGTTACAAACTTTGTGGGTTTTAACTATGTTATTTATTATCCCTCTGTGACCTATTAGTTTCAAGAACACAAACTTCTCATGGCTGAAGTCATAGGGTCAGTAGTTTAAGTCGAGTTCAGTTTTAAGACCTATTGTAAGACACTTTACTGATAAATGAGGAAAGTCAGTGGCTCTACTCCGATTCATTTAGAGTCTCTTACGTCTCCCTTCACATGTCCTGTATTAGCTGTAATGTGTTGAAAATGGCTGTCAATCAAGTAATAAATATATACTTTGCAGGAATTACGCAGTTAAACAGGTTTTGAGTCTTAAGGTGCATTTTGCTTTTCATTTGTTGATTTTTGTTTGTTTCATTTTCTGATTTCATTGAGAGCGAGACTGAAAGGAATCTTTTTAGCAATATGGTAAATCTTGATGGTAAACAATTAAATATAATGGAGTTTAATATATGTTGATACTTATTGAGAATCTCAAAGCAAGCAAAACAATGTGATATATCAAATATAATGTGCCAAAAAGGTGGTAAATACCTCATAATTTTAACTAACATATGTTTTAATACCTAATAATAACATTTCACAAACTTAATAATGATTATCGGAAAATATTTATGTGTTAATCTTCATTATTCAAGGGAGCCAAAGTTGGAAAGCTGACATTGAAAACAACAGAAATGGAAACCATATATGATCTTGGACAGAAGATGATAGAATCTCTCACAAAGGAAAAGGTTCAGGCTGGGTAAGGAGAAATACATATTTATAAAATACTACCATAGCACATCATTGTCATTGATTACAAGGTTGTTTCCTTACTGTTAGGCACACTGCTTCGGTTGGCTCTAGACCATCAATCAAGCATTAAAGAATCTCAAGGAGGACCATAGACCCACTGATTTACTAGACCTACTTAAAGGAGCATGCACATGTTATGGCTACATGTGTATATATATATATATCATGGCTACATATTTATATTAATAGTAAATACAGGGTTTTCCGCAGGAAAGAATGCAAGCGCTAGGTTAAGAGCGCATAAACACCTTCAACACATTTTAAAGTGCTATGTAAGGCACTCATTGTAATATATTTCATAAGTAAAACTTGCATTTATCAGTTAAAGTCATCATATTTAGTATGTTCATTTTAGGCATTAAAATCAGAAAAGATATGCAAAGAAAAATAATGATTTAGAGGAAAGTAAGCTTTTGCAAATTTTGTTAAAGAATTCAAGCACAAGGGGAATACCATTTTTGATAGTCAAGTGCTGGGGTGCCCCTGTGCTTAAATGGCCTGTGGAGAAGCCTGTCAATACCAATTTGTTTTAGCTTGATTGCAATGAAAACTGAGAGTTTGTTTAAATCTCTCATGTCCATTTCCTAGGTAGAACCAGTACTGAGTTTTTACGGTCATCAGGTTGAGTCTGGAATCGAACCCACGACTTTCGGCATAATCAATCAACACTCTGTCCAGTAATTGACAATATTGAACTCATAGACAAATATTTTGTTCCATTTTGTTTTCAGAGACATTATAACAATAGACAAAGCTACTGGCAAGATCACCAAACTTGGCAGATCCTTCACAAGGGCCAGAGATTACGATGCAATGGGTGCACAAGTAAGAAGCGATTTAAATAGCAAACTTTATCTATTGGGATGGGGGCTTACGATGAGTGTAACATTAGTTGTTTCATTTACCAACAACTAAAACTTTAAAATTTATGCAACTTTTAAAGATGCATCGCCTACAACTTTCTGTTCAGTATATGATTGAAAGTTTACTGAATCACAAAAAGGAAGGTCCCATACAAAGAAAATGGTTGATTCCATTCTTGTAGCGGCTTTTTCCATTTTATTCGTCAGTGTTTTAGCATAACCTGATACTGGACATTGATTTATATAAATTTACACTACAGAGACAAAATACACAATGAGCCTGGCCAAATTTGCACAGTCGTTGTGCGTCTGACTATCAATCCAGGGGTCGTGAGTTTGAATCCCCATCCGTTCACAATCTCCATGATGGTTTATATACGACATTGAATCTCGTTATCATTCTTCTCTCACCGCTGGTTCAAGTCTTAGCCTTTGATGCCATAAAATGAACAGAATATTGAACAGAATATCCATAATATATTCTGTTTGATATACATGTGCAGTTTTACTGTTAAGATCAAAAATATATAGGCGATATATGCAGAGTTCGACATTTTCCCACATCGGACTACAAAGTCTAGTATATACTTGGTCCGGTCTTGTTCTACAGGAGTGTAGGTAGCCCGACTGGTCGTGTTAAATTAAAATTAAGAAATCAGTTAAAAAGCACCAAAATCGGAGCTGATAATGTTTATCATTGAATCAATTAAAATGCACCTGCCAACGAGCATGTAATATCATTGATTAGCCATAATTTGTAGCATTACGGTGACGCGAAGAATTACTAAGCGGCCCAAACTAAGCAGCATAATTCTAACCTGTTCTAATGACGCAATATATTAAGCGGCGTAACTCTTCTGGGTACGATCGGCTTCAGTTATTATTTCCATTCTATATTTTACGACATTAGAAGATCAATTTATGATTTATTGATATTAACGATGAACAACACCTTTCGACTTGTCTCTATTTAATTTTTGCTTCACTGGGGGGAAAAGATAGGGACGATAACGACAAAAATACAAAAGGCAGAACTGAAACAAAGAAAACTTATAAAGCTCTGATTGTGACCAACTTTCAGTACTATGTTCAGAGTCATAGTTACAATATTGGTCTGGTCTAGTTAAAGTTTGGTCAGGTCTAGTAGTTTTACTGGGTTACTAGCCAGGTGGTCTAGTGGGGGAAAAAAATTATGTTGAACCCTGATATGTGAGGCCTCCCTCAATTACAGGTGAAATAAAATTACTAACAATACTATTTTCATTGTTTCAGACAAAATTTGTACAGTGTCCAGAGGGTGAATTACAAAAGAGAAAAGAAGTTGTACACACAGTCACATTACATGAAATAGATGTCATAAACAGTAGAACACAGGGTTTCCTGGCCCTTTTCTCAGGTAAGTTGTACCCACTGTGACTATATATGAAAGAGAATGCCATAGTTGACACAGGGTTTCTCTGCTCAATTCTTATGACAATATAGTGTTTGCTAACTCATTGTTGATATTGCACAATCTCTTGAATGTATTATACATGTACTTGATGATAAACTGTCCATCACAGCATTGTTGTAACAAAACTCGGCAATTATTTCGTTTTACACATCTGTAAATTTCAAATATTTTCTTGCTTATAATTGGATAATCTGTGAAATCGTTAAATTTTGTTGGGTACTAAATTTCGTGGATTTCGTGGGAAGCCAAGACAACGAAATCAAATACCCATGAACTTAGTTTACGCTATGTAATGCTGTCAACATATAAATTACCTCTGCGTTCATATGCCTTCGTGCATCGCATTGAGGTAAATAATCCATCCTTTATTTATATATTTTCTTTCGTCATATTGCATCAATATTTACATCTATAATTTTGTAAGCAGTGTAAGAATTTTTTAACACTCATATCGTCTTTTATTCTACATCCATCTGCTCATAGATGTGTGTTTGTGGCGAGATGTGTTATAATTTACCCCACTGCGCATGTATTTCAATCAAATGTCAGAGGTGCTAAAAATAGACCGTCACCATGTAGCTATATGCTATCGAGTTGAAACAGTTTGAAACAATGTAACGTATAGACGTCACCTACGGTAAACATTGTAAAAAAAGTGTAAAACATTGAAAAGGAACAGTATGTGCGCATACAAAGAAAACTAAAACACACTTTTCTAGTGAAGCAATATATTATATCGAGTGGTATCTTTATTTAATTCTATTGTTTCTCTTTATGGTCAAATATATGGTGATACATTTTGAATGAATAAAACACTGTGAGGAAAATTTTCTGGATTGATTTTGTGATGCCATTACATGATCAATCCAGACAATTTTCCTCACAATTTTAAATAAATTAAATCCAATTTAATAGTAGTAAATGCAGTTAATTCTTGGCAACTGAATTTTATCTGACACATTTAATTTTTTATTTATTTGAGTGGAGGTATCCAATGGTTTTGTTGTATGGTGTTTAGCATTGCTTTCGAAAAGATTTGTTATATTTGAGACAGTATTCTAAGCACTGCCACACTGGAGTATAATACCACATACACGTGGTATGATACCCCACAGTCACATTATACGGACATTGGCCATCCACACCTAGAATTATCCTTTAAATGTTGAGCACGAGGCAAAAAACTATCTGTACCATTTTTCAAGTCTTTGATATGACCCAGCTGGGGATCAAACCCATGACCTTCTACATGCGAGGCAGACGCTGTACCATTAGACCACCGCTGCCTTCCTCAATCAATGGTTTAAATGTACTATAACCAAGTCTTGTTTTGTAACCTTACGTGTATATTATTGCAGGAGACACGGGTGAAATCAAAGCAGAGGTTAGAGAACAAATCAACAGTAAAGTAGCTGAATGGAGAGAAGAAGGCAAGGCAGAAATAGTCCCAGGGGTAAGTGGTAGAAATGGTCCCTGGTGTAAGTGGTAGAAATGGTCTCTGGTGTAAGTGGTAGAAATAGTCTCAGAGGTAATTGGCAGAAAAATCCCTGGGGATAAGTGGCAGAAATAGTCCCAGGTGTAAGTGGTAGAAATAGTCCCTTGGGTAAGTGGCAGAAATAGTTCCTGGGGTAATTGGTAGAAATAGTCCCTGGGGTAAATGGTAGAAATAGTCCCGTGGTAAGTGGCAGAAAAATCCCAGGGGTAAGTGGCAGAAAAGTCCCTGGGGTAAGTGGCAGAAATAATCCCAGAGGTATGTGACAGAAATAGTCCCAAGGGTAAGTGGCAGAAATAATCCCAGAGGTAAGTGACAGAAATAGTCCCAGGGGTAAGTGGCAGAAAAGTCCCAGGGGTAAGTGGTAGAAATAGTCCCAGGGGTAAGTGGCAGAAAAGTCCCAGGGGTAAGTGGTAGAAATAATCCCAGAGGTAAGTGGCAGAAAAGTCCCAGAGGTAAGTGGCAGAAATAATCCCAGAGGTAAGTGGTAGAAATAGTCCCAGGGGTAAGTGGCAGAAAAGTCCCAGGGGTAAGTGGCAGAAATAATCCCAGAGGTAAGTGGTAGAAATAGTCCCAGGGGTAAGTGGCAGAAATAGTCCCAGGGGTAAGTGGCAGAAAAGTCCCAGGGGTAAGTGGTAGAAATAGTCCCAGGGGTAAGTGGCAGAAAAGTCACAGGGGTAAGTGGCAGAAATAATCCCAGGGGTAAGTGACAGAAATAGTCCCAGGGGTAAGTGGTAGAAATAGTCCCCAGGGGTAAGTGGCAGAAATAGTCCCAGGGGTAAGTGGCAGAAATAATCCCAGAAGTATGTGACAAAAATAGTCCCAGGGGTAAGTGGTAGAAATTATCCGAGAGGTAAGTGACAGAAATAGTCCCAGGGGTAAGTGGTAGAAATAGTCCCAGGGGTAAGTGGTAGAAATATTCCTAGGGGTTAGTACAAGTCATGAGACACAAAAATGGTGAAAACACTTAAAACAAGTAACCTACCTCAGAGCTGATAAATATAATGAAAATAAATTTAGGAGTAGTTTGTTATTGTGATGCTGTGTAAGAAATACTCCCAATGGAATTGCTTGGACGTTCTGTATCATAAGAACCACAAAACTTGTTTAACCCTTTACTGCCTAGATACACATTTTCCCACACCAATCACAGAAGGCCTTTGAAAACAGTGCAGGAAGAGTTCAGATTGCTCATTATGAGCAATCTGAACACTTCCTGCACTGTTTTCCACTCTGTCAGTTAATATAAACGTAATTCACCCATTACTGATACATGGTAAATGAATGCTTTCAATTTGGAAGAGTCCAAGAAAATGCTTATGGAGCAAAGGGTTAACATTTGTCTGTTTTTATTTTTTGATATTGTTCTACGATTCCAATATAGTGAGTTAGATGGAGAAAAAGTATGAAACACAAAAAGTGACTTTGCACAAAAGAAATAGGGACAGGTAGTTTTTTAAGGGATTTTTTCTAGAGTACACACCCACTTTTATGGTCAAATTTGTCAATAAATATTTTAAAGCAGGAGTTAAGAGGAAATAGGAATAAACTCCAATTATTCTAATAAAAATCTCACAACTGAACTTAAATTCAAATTGACAGTGTAAAGCACCTTAATCTCTTTTCATGTCTGCAACTGTCTCTTTTCCTTCTTCTATCTACTTCTTTTTTCCCTTTTCATTTTATTTCCCCATCTCTTCTTAGTATAGCATTATTTCATAGAATACATTCATGTTTAATTGTATGTATAATATCAAATATATTTGTAAAATGTATATATTATGAAATAATAAAAAATTTAAAAACAAAAAAAGGAAATAGGAAACACTTTTTTACGGCTAATAATAACTCAACAATATGACAATTTCCAATATTGTGACCATCTCTTATGTTTGGCAATCTCTAACGTGGCGACGCATTTCTCTATTTGGTAAAATTCATATCTGACATTACTTAAGGAGTAACAGTAACAGATATTTGCACATAAAACTCGCCATTTTTTGGTGTAGGTCGACCGAGTCATTTGTAGACATAGAAATATACAGAGGGCTTTGTTATTTCAACCATTCACTTTTCTTCCGACAGGTTTTATTCATAGATGAAGTCCACATGTTGGACATCGAGAGTTTCTCCTTCCTCAACAGGGCATTAGAAAGTGACATGGCACCTGTACTGATCATGGCAACAAACAGAGGCATAACTAGGTATGTATGGTTGTGACAGTTTTATACAAAGACAAGTTCAAATTCACCTTTAAGTACCAATATACTCCTCTTGTTATCATTTCATGTACTGAACCAATCAACTAACGCGCCACTTTTGTATTTTTTCATCAAAATATTGAGTAGCGTTATTAAAATTTGTATTAAACATTATGAGATTTATATTGATTTTGACCGCAGCGTGGTCTAGCAGAAGAGCGTCCGCATGCAAAAGGTCATGGGTTCAACCCTAGGCCAGGTCATACCAAAGACTTTAAAAATGGTACTAGAAGCTTCCTCACTTGACGCTCGGCATTTAGAGGAGAGTTCTAGGTCTGGTCGGCCCGGTGTTGGTATAATATGACTGGATGGAGTAACATACCATGTGTCTGCGGCATGATACTCAAGTCTGACGGCGCTTAGAATACTGTCTCAAGTAAACACCGTCGTGATATGACTGAAAAATTGTTGAAAGCGACGCTAAACACCATACAGCCAACCAACCAATCATATATTGATTTTACTCGGCCCTATTGCGACATTCTATATAATTACTTGTGCACATCTGTTTAGTATCCTATTTTGCCTTGCAGCACGAGCTATGATACTTTTTGAGAAAATATATAAAATGTCAGTTTATATATATGGAGATAATTATTTGTGAACAACCAAGACAAAAATGTACAGACCAGACTACGGCAGGGCACCTAGCAACAATGCAAACCATAGACACATTATCAAGGCCTCTATCAAACCAATAAATTTGGTGTCGACCATGACTTATATACTGTGGATTTACATGCAACACATCTGGACTGGACGGACAATTTACATACATGAACTGATAGCTTTATATGAGTAGGATCCAGTTAAGGATTCATGACTTCTCACATGCTCTATATAGGACAGACAGGGCCTCCTCTGGCTATTTTTTTCTTTTCGCCACTACTTTCGCCATATTTGAAAAGTTGGAGCCAAATTAAAAAAAATGGAGCCAAATTAAGAGCCATTTTTATAGCCAACTAAACTGCGTACCTTGGCCAACATTCTTTAAATCGTTATCAAACCACTCATAAGTTACAGTAACTTACATCATGTTTTCTTTTACTTGTTTTAGCATTTGAATTAAACACGTTTTTTATGAATATAATTTTTAATGTATATTGCAATACTATTAAAAAATTTTATTATCTTGTGAGTTATTATTGCCTGAAGTCGATAATTAGGGGAAGCAATGATTGGTAGTAAGTTGTTGATTTATATTGCAAATGCATTAGTTTAAATGGAGTGCAGTCAAAAACCAAAACGGCCCCAGTCATGTTTCTGTACTTGTTTGATTTTGTCAATGTTTGTGCATTTGTGCACATAAATAACAGCTGTTTGGGCCTTATTTTGTTTTGCTTTTATTTTTTCTATCGCATGCTATTCTCACAAAACCCCATACAGTATATTTTATAATTATTTAAAATTTATATACATCAATTTATTTTAAAATTATTAATACATAAATTATGGATTTCCAGCTAGCATATTGACTGAAATTGCCGTTGGTTAAAACATTCCACAACATTTTCTAAATAACTTTATTACCCCACCCACTTTGTCACTACAGACTCGCTATAAATATGGTCAATATTAGCATTATAACAACAGAGAATACAGATCAAACAGATCTGCTTATTGTAAAACCTTGGTATTGATATCAAACAACCAACAGTCATCGCTGACATTATAAACAAAATTATTTTACAGACAAAATCTACAGTCATTTATTGTTTTTATCCCGGAAGCCGCCATTTTGAAACTATTTGTTGACAAAAAATTGGGGTTACCCAAGAAAGTATAGTTGACAGTGTATTGGCATAAACATTTTTTTCTAAACCTGTTTAGCATACTTTAAGACATATTAAATTTCTTTATGATTTAAAAATGTAAATATATATAATAATTAAAAATACGAATATGCCGGTTGTCACTACGCGACCACGTGACTATTTTTAGCATATGCTATTTTTAGCTTAGGGTAATCTTACACATGTGTTGAAATTTATGATGTGTGACAGTGCAATGGCCTGAGGGAGATATCACAGCTGGGTGCTGATTTATCTGTTAATTGTCATGGTTGTTTATTGGGATGAGGGGACAGTTAAATGGATTAGCCAAGATAATTTTTACAGTTAGTTTTTTTTTAGAAAATTTGAATACGAGAATCGGCCGTTGATTTCCTTATCGCAACCACTTTCGCAAAAGAGTAAAATCTTTCGCAAATTAAAAATTTCCTTCGCATTTGGCGACATTGGCGAATCCCAGCGGAGGCCCTGGACAGATTTATAAACCCGTTGGATCATAGAGATACTGTGAATTTAAATATATTTAATTTCGTAAAGGGAGATAATTAAATTCACAGCAATTTACGATTTTTTGGATCTTTTGATGCTCATTCACAATGCATGATATATATATGGAGATAATTATTTGTGAATAAAAAAGACATAAATGTACAGACAAGACTATGGCGAGCGTGCCTAGCTACAATGCAAACCATAGACACAATATCAAAGCCTCTGCCAACCCAATGAACTTGGTGTTGACCATGACCATGATATATGTGTTGAAAATTGCATTAAACTCCATCAAAAACATAATGTACATCATGTTCATGATGATGTGTCGCACATAAGACCCAGACCCGTACCTCAAAGGTCAAGGTCACACTTTGAGTTTGTTTGACAACACTTGAGTCTGTTTGAGATTTCATTTCTGGTCTGTAATTCAAGTCCGGTCTGTCACTTAAGACCCAGAACCTTACCTCAAAGGTCAAGGTCACACTTTCAGTTTGTTTAATAGTTCATGTCTGGTCTGTAACATTGTCTTTAAAAAGCTTGAAACAAGTGATCAACATGCCATGATGATGTGTCACCTACACTTACCTGTAGAAATACTCAGACCGTTACATCATATGTCAAAGTCAAGGTTACACAAAAGTCAAGGTCACACTTTTAATGTAAAAAAAAAACAAACACAAAATTGCGTGTCTAGTCTGGAATTTCAGTCCATTACGCTTATATTCATGGATAATTCGCTGCTTATTATAAAATTTATCATTATTTTCACAGACCATTTGGAGGGCATGTAACACTTACCAGTGACATTTATTGTTATATTAATATTACAGAATCCGAGGCACCAACTACCAGAGTCCCCACGGTATACCCATAGATCTACTGGATCGATTACTCATCATCTCCACAACACCATATGAGGAAAAAGAAATCAAACAAATTCTAAAAATCAGGTACTGGTTCCCTGTAATAGTTGTAAATAATATTTAAGTTTGCATTGGTGAGAGCCAAGATATTTGGTATTAATACCACTCTTTAATATCCAGCAATTTTTTCTTTTCAAGGCTGGTAATATGACCAATTTTGTTGATTTGAAATCATTTCCTTCATGTTTCATATTAAATTTAATTGTCAAATTAGCACCTAGTTCCTGATGTGAAATCTTATGTGTCAGTATTACAAATCAGGTCATTAATTTATGTCAGCAGTATTGAAATACAAAGACTACATCAGTGCTTTTTGTAATAAAAAATCTTAACACTCACAGATCTGTTTGCAGATCTTTCTTGTCTAAATCCACTTTTTACTCATAACCATTCAAGTTAAAAGTTGGATGATTTTAAAAAATCAACCCACAATTCAAACAGGCACCTGCACTTTGGATCACAAAAGGTTGGACAGTAAAATAAAAATGTTATCATAGACACTGTAGTATTTTGGACTTGATAAGAATAAGAAGTAACCTGTTTACATAATAAAACGCTGATTAATGCTCGCATTACAACAAAGGATTTCAAGCCTAGTTGTTTAAAAAACTTTATGCGAGAAAGTTTCTAGTTACTTGAAAGACAGTGGTTATAATCCAGTACAATCTGAGGTCTTCCCTCTACCAATAAATACTGGACATATATGTGCCTTTCTTGTCTTGAAAAAACACACCAAAACAAAGATGAAGATCATTTCACCACTGTTTATATCGACAGATGTGAGGAGGAGGACGTAGAAATGAGCGACGATGCCATGACGGTACTCACGCGTATTGGCATGGAAACATCTCTCAGATATTCCATACAGTTGATCACAACAGCAAATTTGGTGGCCAGAAAAAGGAAGGTAAGTCAGTTGACATGCTTAGAATTGTCAAGATATATCTTCTGTTCTCCTTAATACATGAGAAGGACTTGTCTGTTAATTAGTCACTAAAGTGTAGTAATACATTCATGTTGTGGATCCTAACCAAAAGTGTACACAATTATAGATAAAACAAGAGTATTGGTAGATGGATGCTCCCCAAATAAGTGTTTGATTGTTTAGTTAACTGCTCTTCCATACCTCAGACAAGCAAAAATATTCAAAAATAAGGTACAAAAAGGAGATAATTCGGTCATATTCTATATGTAATTAACTTTTTCTCTGAATTTCCAAACAATGCCCCCGGCGGACAAAGCGTTTAAAATATTGTGCAGATGACTGTCAACAAAATTTCACCAGATACCCTCTGACAGTGAGACCTGTATGATTGTCAACATATTTCATCTTGTCAGTAATTGTATTTTACTTGCCAGGCCCAATTAGCTCTGACGCATCTGACTATCAATCCAAGGGTCACGAGTTTGAATCCCCGCCCAGCAAGTGTCCGTCATGATTGATATATGGCATTGTATCTCATTATCATTTGTCTCTCACTGCTGATTCAAGTGGGAAATTTATCAGTTACTTGTGGAGATGGGATGTACTGGAGTTCTGGTTAACCTTTCAGGATCACAGGAAACAGTGGTTGGGTTAACTGATCATCTGTGAGGCCTCGATGGAATAAAAATGATGCTAAATATTCAATCAATGTATATTACTTATTTGTAGGCCACAGAAGTAGATGTTGATGACATTAAGCGTGTATATTCATTATTCCTGGATGAGTCGAGATCAACCCAGTTCCTTAAGGAATACCAACAAGAATTTATGTTTAATGAACTGTCACAAACAGGTAGGTTATAGTTATTCTCCTTGGTAAATGGTTTGAAACATTCATACATAGGCAATGAACTATATGACATGTTATGTTATAAGTAAAGTTGTTTTATGCACAGATGTTCAATAATGGGCAAATATCCTGCTAGTAATAATAAAATTTAAAGCAAAAACTACAAAATATTTTGTCTAGATCTTTGTTGTTAAATTTGAAAACAATCCGACTTTGCCCTCTTAAGGAGAAATGACTGTTCATCTAATATTAATCTAATATACACACATGTTCAAGTGTTTGACATGGAATATTGAGATGTAAACTGGTGGCAGGTGTCGTTGGCATGGTTTAGTGGTAAAGCAGATCCAGGATACAAATTCATGTATTGCGTTTTATCCTCTACCATTGCCATGTTTTATGTCAGTGAGCAAGATACTTTCTTCGCATTTGCTGTGTACTGGTTTTACCCAGAGAGACAGCAAGCGAGATTCACAAGTTATAAGAACTGTGTTCAACATGTTTTGAAAAGTAGGTCGAGTAGCTCACTTGGATTCTTGGTTTAGTTAATTAAGTTTATATTCATTTATTTAAGTTTGGTTGCAATGAAAGCTCAGAGCTCATATGAAACGAGTACCCTTCCTGGGTAGAACCAATATGGAGGTTGTTTTTTTAAGAGGCATTGGATTGAACCTGCTACCTCTGGCATGAACGGCCAACACTATACGCTACACTACTGCCCTGCTTTTTTTAGTTTGAATAATTTATAATAGTACAATTCCATTACATTTCAGGATTATTCATATGTACTCACCCCTGCCAATATCTTCTAGAGTATGCTTTAAAATTATTTCAGAATTTCTTTTCTTTTTTCAGATACTGCTAGCATGGAAACAAGTTGAAATCCAAATGTTTTATGAATTGTTATGTTAAACTAAATCATGTGATCTGATAAATAGAGGGAACAATCTGTACAAGTTGTCATTGCAACTTGTTATTTGTGTACGCTACAGTACATGCCCTGGCACCAACTCCAGTGGATGCCTTCCAAAATTTATTTTGTATAAAAACATTTGTCAGCTTGTCATTAACATTTCTTTTGTTACACGGTTAATATATCGTACCATGCCAGCCAAGAGGAAAGATTGACTGTCGTATGTTACTGTTGTTCTCACGAACTGTTGAGATACAGCTGAACTTTTTACAGAAGCTGACATGAACAGTGAAATAGTTTGAATAAATTGATAAACAATGAAATCTTTTATTTAATTTTCTTGTATACCAACTGAAAACTGTATATTGAGATAAAAGCAGGCCAACACACATCACACCATGTATGTATAATAACCGTAAATACTACAATTGCATTACTAAAATAATATAAGTTGGTCAAGCATATATGAAATTACCTGAAACGATTCAAGCAAGAATTTAAAACAAGAGTTGTCAGAAAACAACAAAGCTCACCGATGAGATAAAACTCGCCACCCATGCAAAGATTGAGATTGGAGGCAAACACCAAAACTAAACGCAAAAGTTAAACTTGGGTGTCTACAGACGAAAAATTAAGTCCAAAGCGGCCATAACTTTGCCAAAATGCAACCCCCCCGAGTTATGGTTCTTGTCTGTGTGTTCCATTGATGATGGTGAACACACATGCGAATTTTCATTCATATGCAATGAGTGGTTGCATAGATATCTTACCTGATAAAAACCTTTAGCCTGAAAAATTAAGTAAAAAAAAGGCCATAACTGTGCCAAAATGCAACCCAGAGTTATGGTTCTTGTCTGTGTGTTCCGTTGATGATGGTGAACACACGTGAAGGTTCATTCACATCCAATGAGTGGTTGCATAGATGTCTTAAACTTAAATGCAACTAAACTCAAAGTTTAACCTGGGTGTCCAAGTCCAAAAAGGGCCAATGAGTGGTTGCATAGATAACTGAAACTTAACTGCAAAAGTTTAATCTGGGTGTCTACAGACGACGCCGACGCTGAGATCATAACAATAGCTCTCCTTGGACTTCGTCCCGGCGAGCTAATAATGTGTATTAAAGCAATTGTTGAGACGATCTGTTTGTGTTGCACATGTGATATATGTACTACCTTTACTGGTAATTGACCAGTTCTTGTGTATGGTTCTGGTCTTGTATCAACACATACAGTTTATAAATGCTGGATATCCTTCCATATTCTCAGTTTCGTACCAGTTCATGAAAATGGATCTATATTTGAAATAATTTACCAGCATGCACAGTTTTTGGGGGAAAAAAACGTGCAAGCGTTTATAGAACTGCCCAAATCACGGTGGTCTTTTGAAAACGAAAGGTTTTTTATTACTCTTATTTCTCTATTTCTAATAAATTTTCTGCAAGATTTTATGTGACAACAGATTAAACCACACAGCAACCAATCGGATCATAATTAGCTATTATAATGACATTCACCGGTCAGTCATGGGCATAACACTTTGTCAGCGTTTTATATTCCTAACCTGAGAATATGACTGACGGACAAAGTTAATCAAGCAAGATCAAAAATTGTCCTGATGTAACAAATAATCTAATTGAATATCTACCTGTGATTTGCGTAGCAGGGTAAATCTATAAACACAACACTTTGTATAGTATCTTTATTTTTTAAAAGGAGATTTGATCATACATTGGATGTAAATTTGTAACAAATGCATATATATATATATTGGATTATGAAAAATTAAAAATATCTATAGTAAAATGGATAGAGAGCAATAGGGACATCTTCAGCTGGACCAAAATTATGGTTGCTATGGCAACAAAATTGGTAAAATTATAAATAAAACCTGGATCATTCAAGCTGAGTTTATGAAATTTGCCATGTGGATAGAGGTAGACAAATCATGGTTGCTATATAGGTTTGGGACTTGTGTTTTGCTTGCAGTACTACCTGGCTTATTATTAGACTCGACTTCCATTTTTGGTCATAATGAAAATAACTGTACAAAATCTATTTTCACTTCGTAGAATTACAAGTAATGTGACCAATTATGCAATCAGGCTTCTGTTTCACCATTTTACTTAAATACTTAAAAACTTAATTTTTAAAAAGTATTTAAAAGTTTTGACTAGTTATTTATTTATTATATAATCAATATCAATGAAACTATATGCAGTCTTACCGAAACAAGTCTAAAATCATGATCGCCTAGCTGCCTATGTTAGATTTCAGTTTTTAGGTATGTGAAATAGCAGTCAGACTATTCACAACAGGCATAGTTGTTATTGATATCTTCCTTCTCTGACCACATTGTGTGAAAACCTATATCAATGTGGCTCATATAAGGGACACTCTGTTGTGTTAAAACAGAATTTTACGCTTGTTCATGCATCAAAATTAAACCATTTTTTACTTTATTAACATATAGCTAAATGAAGTACTAAGTTTTACTTTCTGAAACTGCTAGTTTTGAAAAAATAAAATTTCTAAAAAAAAAACCATAACTGATATTTCCTTTGAATTCGTTTCATACCGATATGACTTCATTTGTCATACAATGTATTCTTTAATACTAGAAACCTGTGTGGTTCAGGATAAGAATAGTCAAACATGTGGAAGTGGCCACTTCTATTAAGTAGCCACCTGTCTTAAGCAACCATAATTCCATTTCCCATTTCAGCTTTCAAAGTAAATAAACCTGTATTAAGCAACAACCTGTCTTAAAAGGCAAATTTTGCCCATTCCCTTGACTGGCTGCTTAAGACAGGTTTGACTAGTATCACTTTCAAACTCTGCAGAGAATTCTCCAATTGAGTGTCATGTTCAGTTTACCATTGTTTGTCAAGTTCATTACTGTGGTTAAATTACCAATCCATGTGGTTTCAAGTTACCAAATAAGTGATTTCAAGAATAGAACCACTGTAGCTCATGTATGTCATACATGTAAAGAGGCAACAATTTGTGTTTTTTATAGAACTTGATAAAAATTCTGCAGTTCTGTGGAGGTAACGAGGTTCTATTAAGTTCATTTTGCATATTAATTTGTTGTTTTGATTAACCTGTGTCTGTTCATTTGTTTTTTATTACTTGGGGAGAGCAATCCTGGAACCTTCCTTCCTGTTTGTGTCACAATTTATTCTGTGTAAAAAAAAACAATTCATTTATTCATTCGAGAATAGCATGAGATCGAAAATAAAAAAAAAGAATACCTTGTTTATTCCATATATATATATTAAAATAAATATCTAATAACAATTATCTAATATATAGTTAACATCATATATCTTTTATCATTTCTCCAAAGTGTGCTAACGAGTCTATATAAAACTCGGGTATATGTTTTTCCTCTCCAGCTTGCCGCCGCGCCTCCACCGAGTCTAGATTATCAACACCTGAAATGAGATGCAGATACTTAACTAAGGAAACATGTTTAGGCAATGCCTTTGTTTCACTCTGACAAAATTGTAAGCTTCTTGCAGAAAACATTTTAAAATTTCAATCAAAGAGCATGTTAGTCTGGTCTGACCATTCTTGAATACTATGTTGCGACGTGTAGTATTGTCACAAAGCAAAATGGAAGGGTGTAATTTGAAGGACAGCAGGCCACCTGTGAATAATGTATAAGTTGGAACAGAAAATGTGATTTTATAGCATCGGATGTTGGCATTGTGAATCCAAAGTATTTTCGGTTTATATCATTGCATAAATTGCATGAAAGACTGTTCGTCCTCTGATAACATTTATGATCAATCTGGTGAAAGAACGTAACTGATGGTATTATAATGCCTGATCACTAGGTCACAGATGGAATTCAATGCCTGATTACTGGGTCACAGATGGTATTCAATGCCTGATTACTGGGTCAAAGATGGTATTCAATGCCTGGTCACTGGGTCACAGATGGTATTCAATGCCTGATCACTGGGTCACAGATGGTATTCAATGTCTGATTACTGGGTCACAGATGGTATTCAATGCCTGGTCACTGGGTCACAGATGGTATTCAATGCCTGATTACTGGGTCACAGATGGTATTCAATGCCTGGTCACTGGGTCACAGATGGTATTCAATGCCTGGTCACTGGGTCACAGATGGTATTAAATGCCTGGTCACTGGGTCACAGATGGTATTCAATGCCTGATTACTGGGTCACAGATGGTATTCAATGCCTGGTCACTGGGTCACAGATGGTATTCAATGCCTGGTCACTGGGTCACAGATGGTATTCAATGCCTGGTCACTGGGTCACAGATGGTATTAAATGCCTGGTCACTGGGTCACAGATGGTATTAAATGCCTGATCACTGGGTCACAGATGGTATTCAATGCCTGATCACTGGGTCACAGATGATATTAAATGCCTGATCACTGGGTCACAGATGGTATTCAATGCCTGATCACTGGGTCACAGATGATATTAAATGCCTGGTCACTGGGTCACAGATGGTATTCAATGCCTGATTACTGGGTCACAGATGGTATTCAATGCCTGATCACTGGGTCACAGATGATATTAAATGCCTGATCACTGGGTCACAGATGGTATTCAATGCCTGATCACTGGGTCACAGATGGTATTCAATGCCTGGTCACTGGGTCACAGATGGTATTCAATGCCTGATCACTGGGTCACAGATGGTATTCAATGCCTGATCACTGGGTCACAGATGGTATTCAATGCCTGATCACTGGGTCACAGATGGAATTTAATGCCTGATCACTGGGTCACAGATGGTATTCAATGCCTGATCACTGGGTCACAGATGATATTAAATGCCTGATCACTGAGTCACACAGATTGTATTCAATGCCTGATCACTGGGTCACAGATGGTATTCAATGCCTGATCACTGGGTCACAGATGGTATTCAATGCCTGATTACTGGGTCACAGATGGAATTCAATGCCTGATTACTGGGTCACAGATGGTATTAAATGCCTGATCACTGGGTCACAGATGGTATTCAATGCCTGATCACTGGGACACAGATGGAATTCAATGCCTGATTACTGGGTCACAGATGATATTAAATGCCTGATCACTGAGTCACACAGATTGTATTCAATGCCTGATCACTGGGTCACAGATGGTATTCAATGCCTGATCACTGGGTCACAGATGGTATTCAATGCCTGATTACTGGGTCACAGATGGAATTCAATGCCTGATTACTGGGTCACAGATGGTATTAAATGCCTGATCACTGGGTCACAGATGGTATTCAATGCCTGATTACTGGGTCACAGATGGATTCAATGCCTGATTACTGGGTCACAGATGGTATTCAATGCCTGATCACTGGGTCACAGATGGTATTAAATGCCTGATCACTGGGTCACAGATGATATTAAATGCCTGATCACTGAGTCACACAGATTGTATTCAATGCCTGATCACTGGGTCACAGATGGTATTCAATGCCTGATCACTGGGTCACAGATGGTATTCAATGCCTGATTACTGGGTCACAGATGGAATTCAATGCCTGATTACTGGGTATTCGATGCCTGACCATTGGGTCACATACTAATCAAAACCTGATTCCCTGTCCACATTACCTTCTGAACTACTGAAGGATAAATATATTGGAAATTGGTATTCCATATCCTTAATTTTTACTTATATCAATTGTGTATAACCTCTTTACCTGGTGATTCAGTTTTTATATTTCTTGATTTATATCAATTTATACCATACCTGTGAGCACAAGAAGAGACCGGAGACCACAATTTCCTGCCATGGCTATATCAGTTTTTAAGCTGCAAAGTAAAAAAACAGTGTTTATTTCAGCACAATCAAGGTGTTACAAATACAGTTAAACCTGTGTTAGTGGTCACCTCTACTAGCAACCACTTAGTTTTAGTCAACCTGTATTAAGCAGCCACATATCTTTAGGGGTAATTTTTGCTCTTTCCCTTGAGTGGTTGCTTAAGACAGGTTTGACTGTTTTACAGTTAAATACAACATACAATTTTAATAGCAATATTAATCTGATATCACTATGTCCTTTTAGT
This sequence comes from Panopea generosa, assembly GCA_029582155.1. Classification (NCBI taxonomy): domain Eukaryota; kingdom Metazoa; phylum Mollusca; class Bivalvia; order Adapedonta; family Hiatellidae; genus Panopea; species Panopea generosa. The sequence continues at coordinate 20,293,081 of CM055902.1, forward strand.
CGTTTTTTTAAAAAGGCAGTGTCCAAAAAACAAACATTTACTTCAAGAAGATAAAACGCTAAAACTGAAAGACTTGAAAGTAAAAGATGTAATTTGCAGCTGTTTTGATATGGAATGTAAACTTTTTTTCCCAACAATTTGTCTTTGTGAACAATAAAACTTTCCCGAACTCAGAAATTTTGATTAAATGTTGTGAAGACAGTTTTTGTTTGTTTGAATATGTAGTGTTATTTTTAAGCCATTGAGGGCTAACAGATGATCAGTTACCCTAACCACTGTTTCCTGGGATCCTGGAAGGCTAACCAGTACTCATGTACACCTATCTCCACAAGTAATTGATAACTTTCCCACTTGAATCAGCTGTGAGAGAGGAATGGCAATGAGACTAAAGTCGTATATCAATAAATACAGAGTGGGCAGCAGAGATTCCATTTTACAACCCCTGGATTAATAGTCTGATGCATTATAGATTAAGCTATCTGGGCGCAGGGTTTGTAAATTTTTATTTGTATTTCTATGTATTTGTTTATTTCTGGCTTGTTTCTTTTAAACTACTAATTTATATTTAATTGGTCATTACCATTATTTTATAAATTCTTCATACTTATTATTTTTAAATAATACATGTAGTTCTGATAAAAAAAATGGCAAAAAAATTGTTTCTTTAGAATAGTTACAAAATAAACAAAACGTGTTAACTTACTAGTCGCCCACCATCATCGTTTTCTCTGCCTCCAGTTCATGTATCTTGTGCAACAGATCAAACATGGTAGTTGCAGGTTTACCAACAATAATCGGCTCTCTGCAGGCTGGAATCTTCACAGAAGCTACAATACTACCCGTACCTGAGCATAGACAATATGTTAGACTTTAATCTAAAACATGCAGTGTACTCTGGTTCAAAGTATAAAATCATGCTTATGAATTATAAAAATAAATAAATCATCTCTTCTCTGTACAGTTGTCAGTCAGTTTTTATTATACAATGGCTATTGCTTGTGAGAAATGACATAACTAAATGTTTCATAAACAAAATGTAAGTTCATCATCTAACAAATACTAGCCAAACAAATATAATTTCTAATGCAATATGTCAAATACTAGCAAAACAAATATATGTTTCCAAAGTAATCTGTCAAATATTAGCAAAAAAAATGTATGTTTCCAAAGTAATCTGTCAAATACTAGCAAAATAAATGTATGTTTCCAAGTAATCTGTCAAATACTAGCCAAACAAATGTATGTTTCCAAAGTTATCCATCAAATACTTGAAAAACAAATGTAAATTTCTAATGCAATATGTCAAATACTAGCCAAACAAATGTATGTTTCCAAAGTAATCTGCCAAATACTAGCAAAACAAATGTATGTTTTCAAAGTAATCTGTCAAATACTAGCAAAATAAATGTCTTTTTCCAAAGCAATCTGTCAAAAACTAGCAAATCAAATGTATGTTTCCAAAAGCAATATGTCAAATACTAGCAAAACAAATGTATGTTTCATAAGCAATCTGTCAAATACTAACAAAACAAATGTATGTTACCAAAGCAATCTGTCAAATAGTAACAAAACAAATGTATGTTTCCAAAGCAATATGTCAAATACTAGAAAAACAAATGTAAGTTTCAAATGCAATATGTCAAATACTAGCCAAACAAATATATGTTTCTAAATTAATCTGTCAAATACTAGCCAAACATATGTTTCCAAAGTTATCTATCAAATACTAGCAAAACAAATGTATGTTTCCAAAGCAATCGGTCAAATACTAACAAACAGATGTATATCATGAAGTCTTCACAGTTATAGTAATATTGCTTTGTACAGATATCAGTTGATTACAAAAATCTGCGAGGAGTTTATTTTGGATTGTGAGACATTAATGTACATTTTAAATGAATTATGTTTGTTTGCTCACCTGGTATAACGACATCAGATTTTATCGGTAGGAAAGCATCTTCATTTGTAGCTACAAACAAGTTATCAGGATTCCGAGCATATGTCGCTGCCTTTATCATCTTTCTGTAACTATGATGTGGGTCAAATCCCACAAGGACCCCCTTCACCTGTATAAAAGATAACTTGTCACATGATGTAAAGAGGTATACAACAACAGACTCATTTTTGTTGTTTTTTATAGGGTTTAAAGCAATTAAAAAAGTTACAGATTATATACATGTATGTCAAGTATTGCTATTTTTATTGTCAGAGGAAGATCCCAGACGCGTATACATATTCTCACAATATATAGAGTCATTGGATCGAGACAGGCTCCAACCCAGCACCTCAGCAGTAAGAGGTAGGTATATCACAACAAAGCCAGCTTGAGACAGTATTATAAGCACTGACACACCAGAGTATCGTGCCTTCCGCATGCAAGCTGGGTGCTCTAGCACTACACCTTCACTACAGTTTGAAGGAAGATGAACATGATAGAACAATATGAACATATAGAAAATTCACAATCTATAAACTTTTGGTACTTACCTCAGGATCCGGTTGCCATTCATGCTGAAACTTGGCCACATCATCAAAACCACTGTCGGTACTTGGTGGAGCATCTGCCTGAAAAAATATCATACCTTAAACAGGCAATTTCAATAAATTTTCAATGTACATGTATGTAATGCAATTATGAAATTAAAATAACTCAGAAGGTATTCAGACCATAGAAGTATTTTCAGAATGGGGCACATGATAATTCAAGAGTCACAACTAAGACTTCAATCATTCTGTCAATTAAGGGATTATATCAGGAAATGATGCTATGAATGTCTTAAAAAATGGAATTATTTTTAAAATGGATAAAATACATCTCATTATTATTATTTATTAAAATCTGAATTGTTTGGTATGTGAAATCGCCCAAAACGAGACAAAATCGATATCTAGATAAGAGGGGTAAACTTGAAACGAAATCCCCATTCTATAAATAGAAAACACATGAATAATGCTTGGCGACATTCAGACTTTTTCTAAAATGAAATAATTTTTATTACGTGTAAACCTTTATAATGGATCAAACTAAAATTAAATAGATCATGCCTTCAATTTAATCCATATTACAAAATATATTGCAATTTTAAGCGGGAAATCTATTTAATCTAACCTAGGCATATTGCCATCCCTTTTCAATATATTATTTTGGCATGTAGTAATATCTTTTTGGTTATAAAGGGTCAGTGAGTATATATAGACATCATATATTGGAGAAAAAATGCTTATAGCCAATTTTAAACTTTTGAAAATTCCTGATAAATTCCCTTTTAGAGCATGTCCAGGATTTGAAGATAATGTAAGTTTGGTCAATGAAACATGTGGGTGCCAGAGTGCACACAAGGTCAAATAGTGTAAATTTTCATGATTCAGGGGCCATATTGGAGAAAAAATCTTATAGCCAATTTTGAAAATTCCTGATAAAATCCCTTTGAGAGCATGTCCAGGATTTTAAGATAATGTAAGTTTGGTCAATGAAACATGTGGGTGCTAGAGTGCACACAAGGTCAAACAGTGTAAATGTTCATGATTCAGGGGCCATAACTCAGACATTAATTAATTTATTTGGCCAGATTGAGATCTCCTCCAGACTTTGTCATTTTTATAACTTCTGAATAAGTTTAATATCAAAATGTTGGTGCCAGGGCTGGAAAATTCCACTCATCTGCTCGCCATGAAAAATGAACATTTGCTCAGTACGAGTAAGATTTAAGAAACTATATAACCTCATATTTGTTTGATATAAAGCATTTAAATAAAAATGTTGGAAAGGGAGGAAGAGTGGCTCTTATAAGAAATTTCAAGCACTGGGTACTATATGCACACAATCTAAAATCCAATGGATGACAGCTAGATCACAGACAATAGGGCGATCAGAATAACTCATGCTGAACCTAGCCTTCGGCTGGAACCAGCTGAATATAACATCTTGAAAATAAGAACAGTCTGGTTAAAAGCATATTAATAGTATTTTAACTTTAATAAAAGTATAACCTACCCCCAATCCAATACAGTCTATACCTTCATAGCCTAGCTCTGTTGCCAAACTTGGATTTCCAACCATGTACAATTTACCTTTAAACCCAACAGTTTTCAGGTAAAGAGCAGAAGCATAGGCTGTACACATTATGTTCTCCTGCAAACAGATGTTATACTCATATTGAACCTATACAAGCTGTACACATTATGTTATCCTGCAAACAGATGTTATACTCATATTGAACCTATACAGGCTGTACACATTATGTTGATACAGGCTGTACACATAATGTTTTCCTGCAAACAGATGTTATACTCATATTGAACCTACACAGGCTGTACACATAATGTCCTCCTGCAAACAGATGTTATACTCATATTGAACCTACACAGGCTGTACACATAATATTCTCCTGCAAACAGATGTTATACTCATATTGAACCTATATAGGCTGTACACATAATGTTCGCCTGCAAACAGATGTTATACTCACATTGAACCTACACAGGCTGTACACATAATGTCCTCCTGCAAACAGATGTTATACTCATATTGAACCTACACAGGCTGTTCACATAATATTCTCCTGCAAACAGATGTTATACTCATATTGAACCTATATAGGCTGTACACATAATGTTCGCCTGCAAACAGATGTTATACTCATATTGAACCTACACAGGCTGTACACATAATATTCTCCTGCAACAGATATTATACTCAAATTGAACCTATATAGACTGTACACATAATGTTCTCCTGCAAACAGATGTTATACTCACATTGAACCTATATAGAACTTTGTCACTCAAATTGAATGAAAACAAATCTCTGAATGGTCGTTTCAACTTTGAACATATTTTCAATAAAAAAATTGGATAATATGATAAAACAGGTGACCCACGAGGGCCTGAATCGCTCTACTGGCAACAAATGGAGAGATGAACATTTCAGAAGAAATGTTTTTTGTAAGTTCCTCTTCAACAAATCTTTTTTAGTAGACCACCATTCAATACTACATGTTGTATATTTAAGGTCTAGGCCATGAACTTCCACAGAAAATGTTAATTAAAGTTTTGCTTAAAATGTGCTTATAAGCCCTGTGGCGGGGGCATTTGTGATCGAATAAAGTTGGTTAAGAACTTGTCCATGAACTTGTGGTTACATAATTGCTGCGCAAGTTTGGTTAAAATTCAATGAAAAATGAAGGTGCTATTTGTGACTACAAAATTTTCCCTATATAATTCTATGTAAAACATTGACCTCTGTGGCTGTCCAAATTTGACCCCATGAATTGGACCTTAACAAACCTTCTAGTGGACCTCAATGCAATGCTAAATGTAAAATATCTAAGGTCTAGGCCTAAAACTTTCAGAGAAAATGTGTTTTTAAAATTTCGCTGAACTTTCAGAGTAAAATGTTTTTTAAAGTTTCACTTAAAATGTGCTTATACACACCCGGTAATCTCCCAAACCATCACATAAATGTGATGCAATAAAATGTTCGGTAGCATTTCCGGTGATGGTCTGATCACAAGTAATATTGACAAAGGTGAGTCGTCTTCAATGTTTCCGTATTTTTCTTGTGTTTAAGAAATAGATAGAGTAGTAGATTAATATTTAATTTTTAAAGAAGAAGTAACAAGGATTATTTATAACTGCCAGTAGGGACTACCCCACAGAAGCACTTCCTTTTTCCACTAGTGGTTACTAAACCTGTTTTTTCCTGGGAGAGTCGACCACGTTTTGAAAATCATTTGAAAATGTGCAATGTATTCAAAATTTGTTATTTAATATGTGTATTATGTTGTATACTTGTTTGTATATACGAGTGTGACGGTATTTTTCGCCCAGATATGAGGAAAATTATATTACTATGATTCAATTTGTTTGAGTATTTAGCAAAATAAAAATTGCCCATTTTCAATTCAATCTTGTGTTCAGTTTTATATCTCCCAGACTGCGGCGTGGTCTAGTGGTAGAGCGTCCGCTTCGCATGCGGAAGGTCGTGGGTTCAATCCCCGGCCGGGTCATACGAAAGACTTTAAAAATGGTACTAGAAGCTTCTTCGCTTGATGCTCAGCATTTAGAGGAGAGTTCTATGTCTGGTCGACCTGGTGTCAGTATAATGTGACTGGGTGGGGTATCATACCATGTGTCTGCGGCATGATACTCCAGTGTGACAGCGCTTAAAATACTGTCTCAAGTAGACACCATCGCGATATGACTGAAAAATTGTTGAAAGCGACGCTAAACACCATACAACAATATATTCTCCCAGTACATAGTTACACAGAGTCTGTGTTAGTTGTGAACAAATGTTCATAAATAACATATCATTTTCTGAAGCAATGTACATTTTAATAACATTAAGGCCATAATGAATTAATTGCTAGATTATTATCCCTGCCTGCCCCCTTAATTTTCATGCTGCCCGACCCTTTTTAGAATACTGCCTCAAGTAGACATTAATGCGATATGACTGAAAAATTGTTGAAACTGACGCTAAAGTTAAATACCAGTAAAACTCTGAATATTTCATAAAAGTCAGTGATTCCTTATTCAAGATATCTAGCTAATTCATCATTTGGAGTGTAATAGAGTCAGCAACTGAATGTAAATCAAGTGTTAAAAACAGAAAACCTCACTACTTCTTTACAATAGTTCTCCTCACCATTGTGTCACATGATCAAACACAGACTGCTCCCAAAGCTGTTTGTTAATGTCAACAAAATATTTAGCGAGGCCGTGGTGTAGTGTATAGCATAATAGCTGCTCACACCAGAGGTTATGGGTTCAATCCAAACTCAGACTATATAGTCTCTCAAACACAAAACCCAGTACTGATTCTACCCGGAAACGGTTCCAAAAGCTATTCTTGAAAGCTCTGCAGTGCTAAAATTCATAAAAATCTAAAAACTCAAAATTGCCAATTTTTAAATACTATTTAACAGCAAAAGTTTGGTTATTAAACATAAGTTTTACATATTCTCTAATAAAGTCACAAAGAAATTGAAATGTTATTAATTTATTAAAGTTGTTTTTAATGCAAATTAAAAAATTTCAGATTTTGAGATTGAGTTTTACTTTAAGATTCAAAAGTGTGATGAATTTAAACCCAGAGCTTACATGTACATCATTGCCACAATCACGCTCATATAAATTAAAATAAAGCAATACTCAGTATGTTAACTGTAAACTCACCATTCAGTTGACTACTGTTAGAAAATATTACACAGCAACATTAAGCAGTGCTGATCAATATTTTAATGTACTTTTTTTTATTGTTTTATATTTTTGTACTTATGACAATGTTTTGTAAACTGTTTGATCACAATTAACCAAAAGTAATACAGTTGACTGATCGACTGATTTGCTGAATGTTTAGAGTCATTTTTATACCACCAAGGGCTAACAGATGACCAGTTAGCCTAACCACTCTTTCCTGGGATGCTGGAAGGTTAACTAGTACTCAACATACTCATCTTCGCAAGTAACTGATAACTTTCCCAATTGAATCAGTGGTGAGAGATAAATGATAATGCGACACCCATGTTGTATATCAATCATAATGAAGACTGTCGCCAGACAGGATTTCAAAATCACGACCCTTGGATCGATATTCAGACGCTTATGGAGCACGGAGTAATTCTTTCATTGTTGCATGTGAAATCTGATCTACAATTTATTGGTTAATCAATAATGTTTTACAATTTATTTTTGATAGAAATTTCACGTATGTATATGAGGACTTTACTGAAAATTCACAATTCAATATGCTAGCAAATTTCAAGTTAATAAAAAATAAATAAAATTTTTCTAAAGAAGTTTAAATGAATGATAGTCATACAGACTATGAACTCCTACATGAAACTGTATCATTTTTTTTCCAAGCACAGGCAGGCCTGGCTAGCCCAGTCGGTAACACATTTGATAATCTGGGGCCATCCTTAAACATGAGGCCCAAGAGGGCCCGAGGACGCATTACTGACTCATAGTGGCCATAGCACTTTTAGAAATTTCGCAATATTTACCCTCTTTGGGGGGGGGGGGTCCACTTAACAACTTATAGATAAATACCCGTCACCTCACCCATACTGAACAAAAACTTAATTGCTATGAAATGGAAATACTTAAAATTCCCATACCATTCATCTGTAAAACAAATATAGTCCCCATACAGTACACTTTTACAACCCAGCGCCTTGATTTGTCAGAACTTCAAACACCAACGCTTAAGGATTTGTTATGAGCAGAAATGCTTTAGATTTTAAAAAGAAGTTTTTTTGTACACATAGATGCGAAAATAAAAAAATCAATTTTCCCTTTAATATTCCTATGTAAAAGTCACCTTACAGGGCCCCAATATATCCCAGCCCCTTGATATGCAGAATCTTCAATCCTTGCTGAGGTAAGGATAATTTATATCAAATATCAACTAGTTTGACTGAAAGGTTATTAAGAGGAAGCTTTGTGAAAATTCCCAATTTTAACCTTATTGTCCCACCCACCCCCTTTCCCCTTATGGAAATTCAATCCTCTTTGTTGAACAAACTCAAATTTATTCTTACTAGACATATCTACACAAATGGAAGAAAAAATAAGAATTTTCCATTTTCCCATAGTATTCCTATGTAAAACTCAAAGACCTCTTACAGGGCCTCTATACATCCCATTGTCCCTTGATTTGTACAAACTTGGAACTCTTAATCATTGGAATAATTTATATCGAATATGAACACATTTGACTGACTGGTTGTTGAGAATAAGATTTATGAAAATATTCAATTTCAACCATTTTGTGACCCCACCTGGCCACTTTTAGAAAGTCAATCCTTCATATTGAACAAAATTTTATTTGTTATGACTAGAAGATGATTCAAAACTCGAACTGAATAAAAAAAGTCACAAATGAATAAAAAAAAAAAAGAGAATTTTCCGTTTTTCAAAAGTATTCCTATATAAAACTCAAAGCCCCCTTACAGGGCCCCTATAAATACAAGATCTTGATTTGTATAAACTTTAAAACCATACTCACTGAGATAATCTATATCAAATATGAACAAATTTGACTGACTGGTTGTTGAGAATATTTTTGAAACTGTTCTATTTGAATCTTTTTTTGAGCAACCCTGGCCTCTTATGGAATGTCCATTCTTCTTATTGAACCAAATTTTATTTCCTATGACTAGATGATACTTCAGAACTCAAACTGAATAATAATTTTGCCTAAATAGATGAAAGAATGAGAATTTTCCCATAGTATCCCTATGTAAAATTTTAAGTCCCTTTACAGGGCCCCTATAAATATTAGCCTCTAAATTCTTATCTGCAATCAAACCCCTACACATTGGGATAATTTATGCCAAATATGAACAAATCTGACTTACTGGTTCTTAAGAAAAAGATTTTTGTAATTACCAATTTTTACCCTTTTGGGGCCCCTCCTAACCCCTTAAGACGTTGGAACCCAGTCATTTTTACAAATCTGAACCTCCTTGACCAAACAATGCTTCTGTGAAAAAAAAATTTATGTTGATTATAATGACATTGTGTCCTCTAATTGAACCTTTGGGCGGGGTCATTTTTAACCCCAGGGACACCATTTGAACAAATCTAACAGAATTATAGTTAGTTATCATACTACATAAACATTTTCAAAATCTGTTGGGCGGTTCATGAGAAGAAGAGTTTTTAAGTTTTAGACTATTTTTAGTTACGGTGGCCATCTTGAATTTCAGATCGAAAAAATGTTCTGTATAGTCCCCTATGCAATAGAAACATCCATGTGAAGTTTGAGTTTTATTGGCCCAGTGGTTTCAGATAAAGTGCTGCTAACTGACGACAGATGATGGACGCTGACAATGGGCCATTGCATAAACCCTTCTGAAGTATGAGTTTAATTGGCCTTGTGGTTTCAGAGAAAGTGCTGCTAATGGACGACAGACAATGTACAACGCATCATCGCATAAGCCCTTTTGGCCGTTGACCAGTAGAGCTAAAAATAAATTGTTTGCTGTGCTCGTATCTATTCACTCAAAATTACAGTTACCCAAACTTTTTTATTGACTTTCAAACTTTTTTTTTCATGATTTCTGTCCATTTGTTTTTAAAAAGACTATGCAAATCGAAATCCCCCCCCCCCCCTCCCCCCACACACAAAAACAAAGATTAGCTGCTAACCCACCCACATGAAAAAAACTGGACCGGAGCACACCAAACAAACATTTTTTGAATTATGGCTCAGGGGTCCGCTAACATCATTGTCTGTGACAAATAGTTTACAGCCACAAATAAATATATGGGGAAGTAGTCCCAAGAAATATGATAAGGTGCACTGACCAATATTAAATTATGGAAATATTGTCTTAAAAAGACGAAAAACGACATACAAACAAACAAATTCATCCAAGCAGTCATATTCATGAACTATGATAGTTTTTTTAAGTCTTTACCTCTTCAGCCGGGAATCCCATATCTTTGCATTTCTCTACCACTTGTTTTCTTGTTTTACTGCTGTTGTTTGTGATGTAATATATCCTCTTGCCCTGAAAAATACACAACAGCACTGTTTACTGGATATGAAACATATTCATTTTTGTGTGCAGATATCTTGCTTAAAGGCTGTGTGTCAGGAATAATATGTCTAAAAAATACAATTATGTGCAAAATGAATATAAAACATCTAACATTCATATATTTATATCAACTAAAATATGAACGTTTTGAAATTTTAAATCTGCCCAAAAGTAACACAAATCGATATTTTAATCAAAGTTTGAAATCAAAATGGAATATCCATCCTTAAAATAAATATTATGCACCTTGACATTTGGGCACAATCTCAGATAAATAAAATTCAACAATTGTGAAATGAATCTAACTAAAAACAAACTGAAATCACGTGACACATGAATACATTGCAATTTTAAGCAGGAAATTTATTTGAGTGTAAAAATTGTCCATACTGTTAAAGAAATACAATTAAAACAGAAAGAAGAATGACAAGCACAGTGGTAAAACATGGAGTAAAATTATTATTTATAAATTTTCATTAAACAGCTATTAGATAAAAGTGTCACATAACATTCAAGTCGAGATGCTATTTTTTAAAACTGTAGCACATGGTCCAGTGGTAGAGCATCAGACCCAGGATCAGAGGGTAATAGGTTTGATCCTCTGTCACAACTGTGTTGTCTCCATGAGCAAGATACTCAATTATCAACACATGCTGAAGTTCTGGTTCTACCCATGAATACTTTGAGTGTAAAATGTCCAAATTGATTTACTTGTTTCACAATCAATGTAAAATAAATAAGTTTAAACAAACTGCAATTTCACTTGATGATGCATGAATCACACTGTCATATATGCTCAAATCATGTACCAAATAAGCACTGAGTAACACTTCTAGTTATTTAAAGCTAAAACTAATAAATTGTACCAGTATACCGATTGTGAAACAAGTTTTAACAACTTTCAATACACCCTCGTCTAAGACAGACAAATTACATTTAGCAAATTAAATACTGGCTAAAGTGCCTTTCTCAAGTAGCCAACATCTGAAACTGCCAAGGTGTCAAAGCCACCACTAAATCATTGGTCTATTGCTTTACCGCTAGAAGTACCCAACAAAATCTAAAAATTAAATGGAAGAACATAGATAATTACATTTCCTGCTACCATGGCATGTATCGTATTGCCGAAATTTTGATGAAGGTCAATTTTCTCTGAAATGTTATTGCTTATTCCTCAAAATAGTACAAAGCTTATTATGAAATTTGGAACTGCTCTCAGGTTCATTTTCCTGGGTAGGGCCAGAACAGTGTTGATTTTGATTTCTACCTTCGGACCAAACAGAAACTTTTGACATGAGTGACCAACACCTGTCCATCCACTACTGCCCTGCTTATGCAATCTATGTTTGACCTGCTGTACCTGATATTTTGTTGTATGGTGTTTAGCGTCGCTTTCAACAGTTTATCAGCCATATAACAAAAGTGTCTATTTGAGACTGTATTCTTAGCGCTGCCATACTGGAGTATCATGCCACAGACACATGCATGATATGATACTCCACCAAGTCACATTATACCAACACCGGGCGCACCAGACCTAGAGCTATCCTATTAATGCCGAGTGCAATTTTTCAAGTTTTTTCATATAACCGAGCCGGGGATCGAACCCATGCTGCACCTGAATAAACGTTTTTAAAATGCATACATACCAATTTTTTAAGTTTCTGCAATGCTTCACTACACCCGGGAATGGCAACGTTTCCATGGTACAACACACCTGTAAGTATACAACAAACTATCACAGTCAGTTACAGAAACACTAGCATATCCTAACAGTGCCTGCTTGAGACAGTTTTTTAAGCACTGACACATTGGAGTATCATGCCACAGACACATGGTATGATAACCCATCCAGTCACATTATACTGACACCAGGCCAAATTGAGCTATAGAACTATCCTTTAAATGCTGAGTGCCAAGTGAGAAGGTTTCTATTACCAATCCATTTTTCAAGTATTTGGTATAACCCGGCCGGGAAAGGACCCATGGCCTTCCGCATGCTAGGGGAATGCTATACCCATAGACCATTTGGTCCTGCATTTTGGTGCAAATTGTTCATAAGTGTGCATAGCTTGCAGTTACATGCATGTAACATTGCATAAGTGTGCATAGCTTGTAGTTACATTCATGGAACTTGGGATACATTCGTATGCTTGTGTCAAAATTTTATAATTGGCTAAAAAAAAATTTTTTTAATATACCATACATGCCTATATAACATACTCACTGACCCATATTGCCAACAGGATATCTATTCAAACATGCCAAAATAATATAATGAAATAGAATTTTCTATCTTGGGCTATGTCCCTAGGTTAGACTAAATTAGATTTCCCACTTAAAATTGCACAATTTGTGATGTATTAAATGAGTCACATAGTTCCATTTTGATTTCAATTTTATCTGTTATACACATTTACACAAAGTACCAGTAAATATTGTTTCATTTTAGAAAGAGTCTGAATGATGATGTGAAGGTCATCAAGCAGTATTTAAGTGCTGTCTATTTTTAGAATGGGGATTTTGTTTCAAGTTTACCAATCCAATATAAATATCAGTTTTGTCACATTATGGTGGATTTGACATTTCAAAACATTTGAATTTCATTCATTAATGATAATGAGATGATTTTTATCCATTTTTAAAAATTGTTTTTTTTTCAGAACATTTATAGCATTTTTTCCTGATATACTTCCATTAATAATTAAAATGGACTTAAATGATTAGTGTAAGGTTTCTAGTTTGACTATACCAGTGCTGTGTTTTTTTGTGCTTATGTGTGTATTGGAACATATTCATGAATTTGATGTAAATAAAGTTGAGTAAAAGATAAAATTGATCAACCAATAATTTGTAATCTTTTTATTTGACATGGGTCACAAGACAATAATCTATGTTATGCTTTAATGAATTGTTTATCAATAGGGCCATAATAAATTAATTGCTAGATTATCATCTCTGCCAGCCAACCACCTTATTTTCATGCTGCCCCCGACCCTTTTTTTCATAAAAAAAAAAAAAAAAAATAAAAAAAAAAAAAAAAAATAAATAAATAAATAAATAAATAAATAAATAAATAAATAAATAAATAAATAATAATAAAATCCTCCCCCTCCCCCTTTTTAACAAAAGTTGGATGATAATCTAGCAATTAATTTATAATGGCCTTAAAGTAGTTATTACACAAAAAGAGCCAATAAAACATAATTTCCATCAAAATGACTTATCAATTAATTTTTAATTGACCCCTGTATATTTTAAATAAGGTCTTCATCTATGCATGATTTTCATTCTTTTTTCCTCTGAGTGTTTATTGGATTATCACAACTGGTTAATCAGCATGCAATTTACACTATGACTGTTAAATTTAATTAAATTCCACAAAAAATGACTCTAATTATCATTGGCAAACATCAAATCTGTTAAAATATATCCTTGTTCCATCTTTCATGTATGCTCCAAAACAACTTGTTGAATCATTAAAAGTCAAATTTCAAATCACTTTGACAGAAAAATTGGGTTTTATTGGCCAATTTCGTGATCTGTCTTTTTAGTAGCACTGTCTTCAGTAATAATTACTTTTATTTAGCTCAAACATAGAATATATATATTCCAAACAAGCTTTAAAACAGATTAAAAGAGAGTGGCAGGTTTTATGAAAAAAATCATAAATGTGTGACCGGTTTAACTTTGTTTGGTCCGGTGTGACTTGTTTAGATCCCAATACTGGTATGTAACTACAGGTGATGTGTGGGCTTAGTAGCAGCTCTTGAGGCTTGTCCAAAAGGCCTGAACTGTCTGGGTAGTGGTAGTGTTCATAATGTTCTCTTCTAACTGGTTCATCCTAAACATGGTTCTCACTAATTACTAATTATTCAGTATCGGGACTTTACACTGTAACAAACAGTTTGAATGGTTGATAATTTGAATTTCTTAAATATTTCTAATTTCAAAGTTGGTAAATGTCATTGGTTTTACCTTATGTTTAGGTTTTTGCCTGACTAGGTAATCACACTGTTGCACAGGTATCGACTGCCTACACCATATCCACCCCCAACCCAATATCTTGAACAAAAAGGTCAGCCTGTCAAATTCACGGTGCTGTTGAAGAGTTGGTAGGTTGAACTCTTGCAGCATGCTGGTGACACAGCCCAAGTGACATAACTTTTATTCTGTCTTAACAATGCATACTGCATACTGTTACCCCAGTGTAGACCTTCGGCTATGGTGTTAACAAGATATGGATTACAGGATAATTTTTGAAGAAAGGTGTTGCTCAGTTGATAATAGTGAGAAGACTTTTAACTGGTATGAATACCGAGTGTACAACATTTCTTCTCATCAATAGGTCGGTCCATTTTTAAAGTTCCTGTTGGTAATTTTGGAGTAAGGCATGATCTTGGCTGATCAAGATTGTTTGATATCAAAACAATTGTCAGCACAAAGATGAACTAGGGAGGTTACCCACTCAGAAAGATTGTTAATGTGGAATGCCAAGAAAAATGACCCATGGTATTGACACTATCTATACCTAAATTAATAGGAGTACAAACTGTAATTAACCGAGAAATTCTTTTTAAAAACACACTTAATTAGACATGTCCTTTGTTATTTAGTGGTCACAATAATATCCAATTGTAACTAATTACTGTTTTGTTTTTACATTTGTGTACTAAATTTTACTAGGTATTACATAATCTACTCCGGCGAAAGTTAACGCGAAAACCGATAACAAACTCTGTGTTGTGTGTATTTCTATATTTGTATACATTGACGAACGAGCAGCTATGGAAATAAAACACGGATCTCACCATCACAATCAAACATAAAGTTGTCTACATTCCTAATCACTTCATCTGCCGATGACTGGTCCAAAAGTCGCATTGTTTTGATATTTTTTAATGCCCGAAGTCCGTTTCGTATCATGCCGGGTCAGCTGGAAATTTGGATATAAGGGAAGTAACTCATGACAAAAAATGTTAAAACCCAATCTATATTCAGACTGCTCTAATTTGGTGCCAAACAGTATGTTCAGTTGAACAAACAGCCAGTAGAAATCGATTGTAGTTTAACATATTTTAATATGAATTAGGTAGGCTAAAACCAGAGACATATAATAACAACTAGGCTGGACATACTAGGCAACTTTCTGGACATACTAGGCAACTTTCAGAGCATACTAACCACTTTCTTGACAAACAAGGCAACTCTTTGGATATGCTAGGCAACAGTCTGGACATACAAGACAACTGTCTGGACATACTAGGCAATTTCTGATTAGACAACTGTCTTGGCATACTAGGCAACTTTCTGGACATACGAGGCAACGTTCTAGGCAACAGTCTGAACATACAAAGCAACTGTCTGGACATACTGGGCAACTGTCTGGATATATTGGGCAACTGTCTCGATATACTGGGCAACTGTCTGGACATACAAGGCAACTGTCTATACATACTGGGCAACTGTCTGGACATACTGGAAAACAGTCTAGAGATACAAGGCAACTGTCTGGGTATACTGGGCAACTGTCTGGACATACTGGGCAACTGTCTCGATATACTGGGAAACTGTATGGACATACTGGGAAACAGTCTGGACATACTAAGCGACTGTCTGGATATTCTACGCTACTGCCTGGGTATACTGGGCACTTGTCTAGATATAACGGGCAACTGTCTGGACATACTGGCCACATGCCTGGATATACTGGACTACTGTCTGGACACATTGAGCAATTGTATGGACATACTGGGCAACTGTCTGGACAAACGGAGCAACTGTCTGGACATACCAGGCAACTGCTTGGAAATACTAGGCAACTGTCTGGACATACTGGGCAGTCTTCTGGATATACCGGGCAACTGTCTGGACATACTTGGCAACTGTCTGGACATACTACGCAACTGTCTGGACATACTGAGCAACTATTTGGACATACTTGACAACCGTCTGGACATACTGGGCAGCTGTCTGGATCTACTGGACATACTAGGCAAATGTCTGGACATACTGGGCAGCTGTCTGGATATACTGGGCAACTGTCTGGACGTACTGAGAAACTGTCTGGACATACTTGACAACTGTCTGGACATATTAGGCAACTGTCTGGACATACAGCACAACTGTCTGGACATACTGGGCAACTGCCTGGGTATACTGGGCAACTGTCTGGACATTATAGGCAACTGTCTACACACACAGGACAACTGCCATCTGGACATAACTGCACTACTGCCTGGACATACAAATAACTGTCTGGACAAACAAGAACTGTCCGGACATACTAGGTAGCTTTCCGGACGTACTAGGTAATGGTCTGGACATACCGGGCAACTGTCTGGACATACTAGGTAATTGTCTGGCTATACTGGGCAATTGTCTGGACATACAAGCACTTTTCTGGACATACTAGGCAATTATCTTGACATACTAGTCAACTGTCTGCATATACTGTACAACTGCTTGGACATATTAGGTAACTGCCTGGACATACAAGACGTCTGTCTGAATAAACTGGGCAACTGTCTTGACATACCGGGCAACTGTCTCGACATACTAGGTAACTGCCTGGACAAACAAGGCGTCTGTCTGAATATACTGGGCAACTGTCTGGACATACTAGGTAACTGTCTTGACAAACAAGGCGTCTGTCTGAATATACTGGGCAACTGTCTGGACATACTAGGTAACTGCCTGGACAAACAAGGCGTCTGTCTGGACATACCGGGCAACTGTCTTGACATACCGGGCAACTGTCTGGACATACCGGGCAACTGTCTCGACATACTAGGTAACTGCCTGGACAAACAAGGCGTCTGTCTGGACATACCGGGCAACTGTCTGGACATACCGGGCAACTGTCTTGACATACCGGGCAACTGTCTCGACATACCGGGCAACTGTCTGGACATACCGGGCAACTGGGCAACTGTCTTGACATACCGGGCAACTGTCTTGACATACCGGGCAACTGTCTGGACATACTGGGCAGCTGCCTAGATCTACTGGACATACTAGGCAACTGTCTGGATATGTTAAGCATCTGTCTGGACGTATTAGGTAACTATCTGGTCATACTGGGCAACTGCCTGGGCATACTGAACAACTGTCTGGACATACAGGACAACTGTCTGGACATACTGGGAAACAGTCTAGAGGTACATTGCAACTGTCTGGACATACTGAGCAACTGTCTGGATATACTGGGCAACTGTCTGGACATACTGGGCAACTGTCTCGATATACTGGGCAACTGTCTAGACATACTGGGAAACAGTCTGGACATACTAAGCGACTGTCTGGACAGTCTACGCAACTGCCTGGCATACTGGGCACTTGTCTGAATATAACGGGCAACTGTCTGGACATAAAAAAAATGTTACACGACAACACCGCCCTGTCTTATAAGAGAAACTAATACGTACACAGCAAACTAAAACGTTACAAGACAACAATGCCCTGTCAAAGAGGAGAAACTAATACTACACAGCAAACCAAAATATTACAAGACAACCCCGCCCTGTCACAGCAAGCCAACATTTTACAAGATAACACCGCCCTGTCACAGTAGAGAAACTAATACATACACAAAAAGCCAAAATGTTACAAGACAACACCGCCATGTCACAGAAAAGAAACTAATTCCTACACAGCAAGCCAAAATGTTACAAGACAACACCGCCCTGCCACAGAAGAGAAACGAATACCTACACAGTAAACGAAAATGTTACAAGACAACACCGCCCTCTCACAGAAGAGAAACTAATACCTACACAGCAAGCAAAATGTTACAAGACAACACCGCCATGTCACAGAAGAGAAACTTATACATAAACAACAAGCCAAAATGTTACAAGACAACACCGCCCTGTCACAGAAGAGAAACGAATACCTACACAGCAAGCCAAAATGTTTGAAGATAACACCGCCCTGTCACAGTAGAGAAACTAATACTCACACAGCAAGCAAAAATGTTACAAGACAACACCGCCTTGTCACAGAAGAGAAACTAATTCCTACACAGCAAGCCAAAATGTTACAAGACAACACCGCCCTGTCACAGAAGAGAAACGAATATCTACACAGCAAGCCAAAATGTAAAAAGACAACACCGCCCTGTCACAGAAGAGAAACGAATACATACGCAGCAAGCCAAAAATGTTACACGACAATAACGCCCTGTCTTATAAGAGAAACTAATACCTACACAGCAAACCAAAACGTAAAAGACAACACCGCCCTGTCAAAGAAGAGAAACGAATACTTACACAGCAAACCAAAATGTTGCAAGACAACACCGTCCTGTCACAGAAAAGAAACTTACACCTACATAGCAAGCCAAAATGTTACAAGATAACACCGCCCTGTCAATGAAGAGAAACTAACACCTTCACAGCAAACCAAAATGTGACAAGACAACACCGCCCTGTCACAGAAGATAAACTAATACCTACACAGCAAGCAAAATGTTACAATACAACACCGCCATGTCACAGAAGAGAAACTTATACATAAACAACAAGCCAAAATGTTACAAGACAACACCGCCCTGTCACAGAAGAGAAACGAATACCTACACAGCAAGCCAAAATGTTACAAGATAACACCGCCCTGTCACAGTAGAGAAACTAATACTCACACAGCAAGCAAAAATGTTACAAGACAACACCGCCTTGTCACAGAAGAGAAACTAATTCCTACACAGCAAGCCAAAATGTTACAAGACAACACCGCCCTGTCACAGAAGAGAAACGAATATCTACACAGCAAGCCAAAATGTAACAAGACAACACCGCCCTGTCACAGAAGAGAAACGAATACATACGCAGCAAGCCAAAAATGTTACACGACAATAACGCCCTGTCTTATAAGAGAAACTAATACCTACACAGCAAACCAAAACGTAAAAGACAACACCGCCCTGTCAAAGAAGAGAAACGAATACTTACACAGCAAACCAAAATGTTGCAAGACAACACCGTCCTGTCACAGAAAAGAAACTAACACCTACATAGCAAGCCAAAATGTTACAAGATAACACCGCCCTGTCAATGAAGAGAAACTAACACCTTCACAGCAAACCAAAATGTGACAAGGCAACACCGCCCTGTCATAGAAGAGAAACTAACACCTACACAACAAATCAAAATGTTGCAAGATAACACCGCTTTGTCAATGAAGAGAAACGAATACCTACACAGCAAGCCAAACTGTTACACGACAACACCGCTCTGTCGCAGAAGAGAAACAAATACCTACACAGCAAGCCATAATGTTACAAGACAACACTGCCCGGTCAAAAAAGAGAAACTAACACCTACACAACAAATCAAAATGTTGCAAGATAACACCGCCTTGTCAATGAAGAGAAACGAATACCTACACAGCAAGCCAAACTGTTACACGACAACACCGCTCTGTCACAGAAGAGAAACAAATACCTACACAGCAAGCCAAAATGTTACAAGACAACACCGCCTTGTCACAGAAAAAAAAACTAATTCCTACACAGCAAGCCAAAATATTACAAGACAACACCGACCTGTCACAGAAGAGAAACGAATACCTACACAGTAAACGAAAATGTTACAAGACAACACCGCCCTGTCACAGAAGAGAAACTAATACCTACACAGCAAGCAAAATGTTACAAGACAACACCGCCATGTCACAGAAGAGAAACTAATACATAAACAACAAGCCAAAATGTTACAAGAAAACACCGCCATGTCACAGCAAGCCAAAATGTTACAAGATAACACCGCCCTGTCACAGTAGAGAAACTAATACTCACACAGCAAGCAAAAATGTTACAAGACAACACCGCCTTGTCACTGAAGAGAAACTAATTCCTACACAGCAAGCCAAAATGTTACAAGACAACACCGCACTGTCACAGGAGAGAAACGAATACCTACACAGCAAGCCAAAATATAACAAGACAACACGCCCTGTCACAGAAGAGAAACGAATACATACGCAGCAAGCCAAAAATGTCACACGACAACAACGCCCTGTCTTATAAGATAAACTAATACTCACACAGCAAACCAAAACGTTACAAGACAACACCGCCCTGTCAAAGAAGGGAAACGTATACTTACACAGCAAGCCAAAATGTTACAAGACAACACCGTCCTGTCACAGAAGAGAAACTAACACTTACATAGCAAGCCAAAATGTTACAAGATAACACCGCCCTGTCACAGAAGAGAAACGAATACATACACAGCAAGCCAAAATAATACAAGACAACACCGCCCTGTCACAGAAGATAAACTAATACCTACACAGCAAACCAAAATGGTACAAGAAAACACCGCCCTGTCACAGTAGAGAAACGAATACCTACACAGCAAATCAAAATGTTACAAGACAACACCACCCTGTCACAGAAGAGAAACTAACACCTACACACCAAGCCAAAATGTTACAAGGCGACACCGCCCAGTCACAGAAGAGAAACTAACACCTTAACAGCAAACCAAAATGTTACACGACAACACCGCTCTGTCACAGAAGAGAAACTAACACCTACACAGCAAGCCAAA
This sequence comes from Panopea generosa, assembly GCA_029582155.1. Classification (NCBI taxonomy): domain Eukaryota; kingdom Metazoa; phylum Mollusca; class Bivalvia; order Adapedonta; family Hiatellidae; genus Panopea; species Panopea generosa. Next base: position 20,314,187 of record CM055902.1, read on the forward strand.
ATGTAACAAGGCAACACCGCCCAGTCACAGAAGAGAAACTAATACTCACACAGCAAACCAAAATGTTACACGACAACACCTCTCTGTCATAGAAGAGAAACTAACACCTACACAGCAAGCCAAAATGTTACAAGTCCACACCGACCAGTCACAGAAGAGAAATTAACACCTACACAGCAAGCCAAAATGTTACACGACAACACCGCCCTGTCACAGAAGATTAACAAATACCTACACAGCAAGCCAAAATGTTACAAGACAACACCGCTCTGTCACAGAAGAGAAACTAACATCTACACGGCAAACCAAAATGTTAAAAGGCAACATCGCCCTGTCAATGAAGAGAAACGAATACATACAAAGCAAGTCAAACTGTTACAAGACAATACCACCCTGTCACAGAAGAGAAACTAACACCTATACAGCAAGCCAAAATAATACACGACAACACCGCCCTGTCACAGAAGATAAACTAATACATACACAGCAAACCAAAATGTTACAAGGCAACACCGCCCAGTCACAGAAGAGAAATTAATACCTACACAGCAAGCCAAAATGTTGCAAGACAACACCGCTCTGTCACAGAAGAGAAACTAACATCTACACGGCAAACCAAAATGTTAAAAGGCAACATCGCCCTGTCAATGAAGAGAAACGAATACCTACACAGCAAACCAAAATGTTGCAAGGCAACATCGACCTGTCAATTAAGATAAACTAATACCTACACAGCAAGCCAAAATAATACAAGACAACACCGCCCTGTCACAGAAGATAAACTAACACATACACAGCAAGCCAAAATGTTACAAGGCAACACCGCCAAGTCACAGAAGAGAAACTAACACCTACACAGCAAGCCAAAATAATACAAGACAACACCGCCCTGTCACAGAAGATAAACTAATACAAACACAGCAAACCAAAATGTTGCAAGGCAACACCGCCCTGTGACAGAAGATAAACTTATACCTACACAGCAAGCCAAAGTGTTGCAAGACAACACCGCCCTGTCACAGAAGAGAAACTAATACCTACACAGCAAGCCAAAATGTTGCAAGACAACACCGCCCTGTCACAGAAGAGAAACTGATACCTACACAGCAAGCCAAAATGTTGCAAGACAACACCGCCCTGTCACAGAAGAGAAACTAATACCTACACAAAAGAGAAACTAATACCTACACAGCAAGCCAAAATGTTGCAAGGCAACACCACCCTGTCACAGAAGAGAACTTAATACCTACACAGCAAACCAAATTGTTGCAAGGCAACACCGCCCTGTCACAGAAGATAAACTAATACCTACACAGCAAACCAAAATGTTGCAAGGCAACACCGCCCTGTCACAGAAGATAAACTAATACCTACACAGCAAGCCAAAATGTTGCAAGGCAACACCGCCCTGTCACAGAAGAGAAACTAATACCTACACAGCAAGCCAAAATGTTGCAAGGCAACGCCGCCCTGTCACAGAAGATAAACTAATACCTACACAGTAAGCCAAAATGTTGCAAGGCAACACCTTCCCTGTCACAGAAGATAAACTAATACCTACACAGCAAACCAACATGATGCAAGACATCACCGCCCTGTCACAGAAGAGAAACTAATACCTACACAGCAAGCCAAAATGTTGCAAGGCAACACCGCCCTGCCACAGAAGAGAAACGAATACCTACGCAGCAAGTCAAACTGTTACAAGACAACACCGCCCTGTCACAGAAGAGAAACGAATGCCTACACAGCAAGTCAAAATAATAAAAGACAACACCACCCTGTCACAGAAGAGAAACGAATAACTACACCGTAATTAATATTTTTACTGAACAAGGTAGCCCATGCCATAGAAGTGCAGCAAATAACTACACAGCATCTTATGTGACAAAAGAGAAAATAATAATTACATATCAAGCACACTTGTTATAGGGCATCGACGCGTTTGTTACAGAAGATATACGAATGATTACAGAGCTAAAAAAATGCTGAAGGACATCGCATCTCTTGCCACAGAAGAAAAATAACAATTACAGAGTAAATAAAACCGTAAGAGGACAACATATATCTTGTTTTAAAAGAGATACGAGCAAACCAAAATGTTAAAGAACATGTATCTCTAACGACCCACGTGATTTTATACTAGATTTCGAGCGGGATGTAAGAACTTTTTTCACAATCGAAGTAAAAATAAATAAGTTTAAACCAACCGCCGGTAATATAAAGTAACCAGGCAAAACCTGTTGGTTTTTGTTTTTTTTACTAAAAGTACAACGGCGCTTTGTGCTCGATTGAGACATTTGTCTCTATAAAGAGATGGCTTTCGTCTTTGCTTCGTGATCTTTTACGAACTATTCAGAAAGTTATCTGGAACATCTGTCTGTCAATATATCGTCACCGCACTTTGTGACACAAAATAACACATAATACCTGTCTTTTGTCAATATATCGTCACCGCACTTTGTGACACAAAATAACACATAACAGAAACTAGCCTCTATATATAGTCAACTATTGCAAAACAAGGTCACCATTGTGAAAGAGAAACGAATAGCTAAATACAGTTTATACTGTCACATGGCACCAGAGCCTTATCAGAGAATAGAACTAAATATATCTATGAGTAGAGTTCAAAAATAGAGTTTACACACGCGCTCCGTGATCGTTTGGAGCTCAATGTTCAGTAATTGATCCTGGTGAAATAAGTTTACACACACTCGGCCGGATCAACAAACATGGCGTAAAATGTTCACTAATTGATCTTTCTGACACGAAAATCACGCGCATGACCAAGTACCATGAACGTTCAAAGTTTCTAAGACGCGACTGGATTTTTTCAGCATATAAGTTGCTGTTCATGTAGTATTATAAACACACAAAAAAAAACAGTTTCTATTCCAAGTGATACATTTCATACTAGTATATCTACCATTTAAGTGTTAGACATCAAATATTTGAGAACACAGTAATTTAGGTGTATGGATTTAGTGACCTTAACCTTTTTTCTATCCATAACCATACCCTTGGGGACAATGACTTGTGTCCAAGTGAATGTATACGTTGACACAAATGATTTTATAAAACTGTTCAAAGAAAACCATTCAACATTTAATACACCAATAGCAAGGAAACGACTATAGTTAATTTCATATCCGTATTTCGTCTCTCGATATTCGACATGAAACAGGTGCTGGGTGTTGTTGTTTTTAAGACACTCGTGTCAAACCTGGGATTGAACCTGCGTCATCTGGCGTTAGCTGCCAACACGTCTATCCAATATATTCTACAGCCACGCTCTAATGAATTGTAAATTGAAATCTTCAACCTTCAAAACGTATAGATGCTATTTATTTTTTAAATTTTACTATATATGAGGCATTCTCTATAACTCTGTGTTCAATATTTAAGGCATAGTGCCACCAGTTATAAATTATCCTTATTTCTTCTTCTTTAAAATGCATTTCCTTATTTTAATGCTGTTTTTCTTTTTGAATGGCATTATTGATGTATTTTGAACATTTGTCATGTTTAAATTGTGAATTTAGAAAAGAAAACTGATGCATGGAAATTGAGATATGAATACATGATTTCGTAAGTTTACCTTCACTTTGTCAACAGCGTACACACTGATAAGAAACAATATCTTAAGTGAGACATGATTCCCACTTTTCTCATCACATTGTGGTAGTGCAGAGGTTGATAAATAATAAAATATTAGTTTCACTTCTTTCATTTGGGTCTCTATATGAATGACAAGCCTACAAACTTTTTTTCTATTTACTACAAAATAAAGGTAAAAAAATCAATGGTGACGTTACACCTTAATGTGAAATATTATCTTTCCATAGTATTACGATAATACCTTTACGTGCCGAGGGAGGTTATTTTACTCACTATAATTTGCATTATGAGGTCTTCTTCCATCAATTTTAAAACTGACTGCTACATATAACATGTAAAGTGTTTTGGGTTTTTTTTGTGTTTTATTTTTTTATAAAAATGGCGTTACATTGTATTAAATTATATATATATAACAATGTTCTAAATGAGGTCTGCAATGGTCAGATATGTAATATAAAATTCTAAAAGTTGTCTTTAATATGTAAATGAAATGAATAATCATAAAACATGCTAGCGTTACCATGGTTATGGTCATAGTCACCAGACCAGTATAGGATCCGTATGCTGTATGTGCGCCTCCGAATTTGCTTATAGTAAAATTAGAAAATAATTATAATATATAGTAAAGACACTTTAAACAATGTATAATGGTTATGAATAACTGAGTGAAACTTGTAATCCAGTTGTAGAGTATCGGACCCAGGATCGGGGGGTCGTTGGTTCGACACCGGGGGATCGTGGGTTCGACCCTTCTTCACGATTATGTGTAGTGAACAAGATAATTTGGCATGATATGCTAAGTACTGACTGTACATAGAAATATTTCGAGCGTGATTTGCATAGTTGTAAAAACTTGTCCCACAATCGATGTAAAATAAATTAGTTTACAAAATGTACAAGATAATGATTATAATAGTTAACTTTACCTGGTAGAGGGCAATACAAGCCAACGCAACGACAGCGAAATATTTCATATTTGATGTTAAATACTGTTCTGAATGGTTCTGATAAAATACTGGAAAGAACTTCTACTTATCTAATCATGTGAATGTAAGATCAAGGTGGAAGGCGATTCGTTTTAAAATTCGTTATCTAAAACAGCATTTTAGTAAGCTTACAATACACATCTCAGCCAGCAGTGCAGACGTAGCAGAATCGCCATGTGGTCGAATATGTATAATATGTCATGATTGGTAGTCATGGCAACCAGTCACCAGTTTATTCTGTCCTAGAACTATTTACTCAATGCTGAGCATCATACCGCGGTCACGTGGTACATATATAATATGTATGATACCCCACCCAGTCACATTATACGAACACCGGATTAGCCGGTACTAGAACTAGCCTCTAAATGCTGAGCAGATGGCCGCAAACATATGTATGATACCGCCACCAGTCAACTAATACTGACACCAGTCTGACCAGTCCTAGACATAATCTCTTGATACTGACATCGGTCTCGCCAGTCCTAGACATAATCTCTTGATACTGACAACGGTCTCGCCAGTCCTATACATAATCTCTTGATACTGGCACCGGTCTGACCAGTCCTAGACATTATCTCTTGATACTGACACCGGTCTCGCCAGTCCTAGACATAATCTCTTGATACTGGCACCGGTCTCGCCAGTCCTAGACATAATCTTTTGATACTGACACCGGTCTCGCCAGTCCTAGACATAATCTCTTGATACTGACACCGGTCTGGCCAATCCTATACATAATCTCTTGATACCGACACCGGTCTGACCAATCCCAGACATACTCTTTTGATACTTACACCGGTCTGGTCAATCCCAAACATACTCTCTTGATACTGACACCGGTCTGGCCAATCCTAGACATAATCTCTTGATACTGACACCGGTCTGGCCAGTAGTCCTATACACTATCTCTTGATACTGACACCGGTCTGGCCAGTCCTATATATACTCTCTTGAAACTGACACCGGTTTGGCCAATCCCAGAAATACTCTCTTGATACTAACACCGGCCTGGCCAGTCCCAGACATACTCTCTTGATGCTGACACCGGTCTGGCCAATCCCAGACATACTCTCTTGATACTGACACCGGTCTGGCCAGTCCCAGACATAATCTCTTGATACTGACACCGGTCTGGCCAATCATATACACAATCTCTTGATACTGACACCGGTCTGGCCAATCCTAGACATAATCTTTTGATACTGACACCGGTCTGGCCAGTCCTTGACATAATCTCTTGATACTGGCACCGATCTCGCCAGTCCTAGACATAATCTTTTGATACTGACACTGGTCTCGCCAGTCCTAGACATAATTTCTTGATACTGACACCGGTCTGGCCAATCCTAGACACAATCTCTTGATACTGACACTGGTCTGGCCAGTCCTATACACTATCTCTTGATACTGACACCGGTCTGGCCAGTCCCAGACATAATCTCTTGATACTAACACCGGTTTGGCCAATCATATACACAATCTCTTACTGACACCGGTCTGGCCAATCCTAGACATAATCTTTTGATACTGACACCGGTCTGGCCAATCCTAGACATAATCTCTTGGTACTGACACCGCTTGTACCATTTTCAAATATTTGTCAAATCCGATCGTGAATCGTGCCTAAAACCTCCTGGATCTGAGGCAGACGGAAATCGGTATCAAAAATTAGAAATGTTTATGTAGCTTTACAATGTTACCTTACTAGTATATCTATATACTTTTCATATTTCAACTTTTTTTTTTATAAAGAGACACTATTGTACCGCCTTTTCTGATAGGTCCGCCTTTGCGTTGTCATGTATATAGATATTACATATGCGATAGTTCAACTGTACCAGACATCACCCTGTTATGTTATCTACTGGCAGCCACGACGTTGGCACATTTATATCTGGCGTAGAACATCATGCTTTAAGGTCTCTCTTACAAGCACTTATACTAAATTTGTAGTTTAACTTGCAAATAAAACAATACACTTAATAGTACACCAAACGCATTTATGTGAGGTCGCGTGGTTGACAAAATGAAAATGGGCGATTTTTAGTTTATCCATTTCAGAAGATAATGACAATACTATAAAGCCTGGAAAAACTTTTGTTTTCTTGTTAAAGGCATTTTGTCGAAAGATCTCATTATATTTTTTTTCGCCACATAGAAGTTATATTGGTAGACGGTTACAGGAATGACCGATATCCCCTCGATCCCGATCCCGTCCCGCCCCGCCCAACTTCAAGTACGAGACGCGGACTAGTTGCACGCATATGGACTGACAGGAACGGACCCTACAACTTCAAGTACTAGACGCGGACTAGTTGCACACATATGGCCTGACAGGAACATAACCCACAACTTCAAGTACGAGATGTGGACTAGTTGCACACAAATGGCCTGACAGGAACATAACCCACAACTTCAAGTACTAGACGCGAACTAGTAGCACGTACATGACCTGTCAGGAACATAACCCACAACTTCAAGTACTAGACGCGGACTAGTAGCACGCACATGACCTGACAAGAATAGACCCCACAACTTCAAATACTAGACGCGGACTAGTAGCACGCACATGACCTGACAGGAACATAACCCACAACTTCAGGTACAAGACGCGGACTAGTAGCACGCACATGACCTGACAGGAGCATACCCCACAACTTCAAGTATGAGACGCGGACTAGTAGCACGCACATGACCTGACAGGAACATAACCCACAACTTCAAGTACTAGACGCGGACTAGTAGCACGCACATGACCTGACAAGAATAGACCCCACAACTTCAAATACTAGACGCGGACTAGTAGCACGCATATGACCTGACAGGAACATAACCCACAACTTCAGGTACAAGACGCGGACTAGTAGCACGCACATGACCTGACAGGAGCATACCCCACAACTTCAAGTATGAGACGCAGACTAGTAGCACGCACATGACCTGACAGGAACATAACCCACAACTTCAAGTACTAGATGTGGACTAGTTGCACACAAATGGCCTGACAGGAACATAACCCACAACTTCAAGTACTAGATGCGGACTAGTAGCACGTACATGACCTGACAGGAACATAACCCACAACTTCAAGTACTAGACGCAGACTAGTAACACACACATGACCTGACAGGAACAGATCCCACAACTTCAAGTACTAGACGCAGACTAGTAGCACGCACATGACCTGACAGGAACATAACCCACAACTTCAAGTACTAGACGCAGACTAGTAGCACGCACATGACCTGACAGGAACATAACCCACAACTTCAAGTACTAGATGTGGACTAGTTGCACACAAATGGCCTGACAGGAACATAACCCACAACTTCAAGTACTAGATGCGGACTAGTAGCACGCACATGACCTGACAGGAACATAACCCACAACTTCAAGTACTAGACGCAGACTAGTAACACACACATGACCTGACAGGAACAGATCCCACAACTTCAAGTACTAGACGCAGACTAGTAGCACGCACATGACCTGACAGGAACATAACCCACAACTTCAAGTACAAGACACGGACTAATAACACGCACATGACCTGACAGGAACATAACCCAACACTTCAAGTACAAGACGCGGACAAGTAGCACGCACATGACCTGACAGGAACATAACCCACAACTTCAAGTACTAGACGGTGACTAGTAGCACGCACATGACCTGACAGGAACAGACCCCACAACTTCAAGTATGAGACGCGGACTAGTAGCACGCACATGACCTGACAGGAACAGACCCCACAACTTCAAGTACGAGACGCGGACTAGTAACACGCACATAACCTGACAGGAATAGACCCCACAACTAAGTACGAGACGCGGACTAGTAGCAAGCATATAGCCTGATAGGAACAGACCCCATAATTTCAAGTACGAGACGCGGAGTAGTAGCACTCACATGACCTTCCCAAAAAATTGCCCCCTCCCCTTATTCCCTCCTATGGACATTGGACATTTTTCGTAGCATGTGTTGGCACTTAGCTGATAAATTTAAGTTAATTAAAGTTCACATTTATAGCACTTAGAGACAGAGTTCGCGACACCTAATCGCTATGAGAATTTCAACATCAGTGCATTGCTGTGTTCATATAAATACCTGCCAGCTTTTTATTCAGCATGTGTAAATATCTGGTGCCAGCGAAAGTATCAAAGAAACACGATCTAATACGTATCAAAATTCAACAGCATGAAATATTTAGCAACCATTGTTCTTGCTTGCTTTGCCCTTTGTCAGGTAAGTTTCTTTCATCAAGAACGTGCAATTGTGTTTTATAATATTTCGATCATGCAAAATGAAATTCTAGCAATGGTGTTGTTACGTAAGCTACAGTATACACATTTTATAATCAGAAACACTTTAACAATTTTAAACACCAATGTTATTGTTTTGTTAAGAATTTCAATCTGCAAAATACGACTTTTGATTTGTATTCCTGAGATGAGAATTGAAAAAGAGATTTCGCGAGATTTTGCGTGGATACATGAGAGTTCATAAAATCAGTTGCCTTTTCTACATGATATAATTCCTTGCTCCATGATACAATACTACAATCAGACTCTTCGCTGTTATGCTTATCACACGCTTACGTAGTTACACTGCAAAGTTGAGTGTTAACTACATACTATCTAGTTTACCAAAACAACTGATCTTTAAAAAAAAAAATTCTGAAGCAGTTGATGCTGGACTCCCATTTATCTAACTTTCTTTATTTTATCTGTCTTTATCTTTATTTATTTCACTTTTTATTCCTTTCTTTTTTCATTACAATTGTTTTTTCTTTTCATTGTTATCTTAATTTTTATTTTTAACTTGTATTATTGGCTTGTAAAATCGCGTGCTTGGCACATATTACTTGTGGCTGGTTATAGCTAGGAATCGGATTCTTGATCAATAGCTCTTAGCTGATTTTACAAGCAAACTTCAATGAATTATATAGGCGGAAAGAAAAATACCAACATATTTGCTTGAAGTTTTCGTGATAAATATGCCTGCAATGTATCCATTTGTCATTGATCTTTTCTAACAGCACGCACGCCGCATCACGCCGAACAACGCACCACACACGGGACGCACGGCACACTGTCTGTCTGTCTGTCTGTCTGTCTGTCTGTCTGTCTGTCTCTCTCTCTCTCTCTCTCTATCTCTCTCTCTCTCTCTCTCTCTCTCTCTCTCTCTCATACCATAGTTTTGGAGATTAAGACTAAAATAGAAAGCAAATATCGGCATATATGGACCGATGCAAGATTAAGATTGAAAAAGAGCGTGATATTTTAACTGACAAAGTGTCTTACATAGCTACTCTCTCTTCCACTAAGCTTGGCTTGAATCCGCGATCTCAACGTTGGGATTAAATGATCTTCAGACGGCTCCTTCGACAAAGGCGGTTCAGGAAAAAGGCCAGTTCAGCATCATACATTGTGTTTAGTGTCGCTTTCAACAGTGTTTGATCACATCATAACGGTGCATGCTCGATACGCTAGAGATTTTGGATTTTAATTTCATTTTCATGATACAAATATGAAATTAAATGAACCCAGTATTTATTGCAGAACATCAATTTAATTCTACATTGGAAAGGGGAATATATATTCGTACAAAAGAATGTTAATAATTTGTCATTATTCTATTGCAGGCAATGACAACCACGCATCACCCCCACCACTCACATGGACCGAGAACAACCCATGAACCAAATGAGTCGGAGCAAACGCTTTTCTCTTACAATCATGTAACGGTAAAAAAAAAACAATATTTATGAAAACTTCGTATTCTCTTACAATCATATAACGATACGAAACAACATTTATGAAAACTTCGTGTTCTCTTACAATCATTTAACAGTAAAGAAACAATATTCATGAAAACTTCGTGTTCTCTTACAATCATGAAGAAACAATATTTATGAAAACTTCGTGTTCTCTTACAATCATGCAACTGTAAAGATACACTTATTCATGAAAACTTCGTGTTCTCTTATAATCATATAACAGTAAAGAAACAGTATTTATGACAACCTCGTGTTCTCTTACAGTCATGCATCTGTAAAGATACAATATTGATGAAAACTTCGTGTTCTCTTACAATCATGCAATGGTAAAGAAACAATATTTATGAAAACTTCGTGTTCTCTTATTATTATGCAACGGTAAAGATACAATATTCATGAAAACTTCGTGTTCTCTTATTATTATGCAACGGTAAAGAAACAATATTTATGAAAACTTTGTGTTCTCTTTCAATCATGTAACGGTAAAGATACAATATTTATGAAAACTTCATGTTCTCTTTCAATCATGTTACGGTAAAGAAACAATATTTATGAAAACTTTGTGTTTCTTATAAAATATTAATCGCAATAAACGTTGCATTGTCATTGAAAAAATAGCGATTCAAATTTTGACCAATTTAAATTCATCGGATTTTTACCTGGACATAATTGGCTTGGTTAAGTAGTTGCGTTTCAGAGCGTCAAGTTCATAGGATAGATATTCTATAAAAAGTAACAGCTTTCAAAAACCGAAGGACGTCCATGGAATTCTACCGCTGAAAAAAAATAGTTCAACAGTTGTGTTCCAAATCGCCAATTATACTAATTCAGTTCGGAGATAAATAGCGAAATAATAAACTATTTCGTCCCTCTATGTAATTTTGACCCCTCGGTGAGATTTTCTATCGTACATGGATACTCAAGTTGAATCCTTATATTCTACTAGACCATCACTTGCCCAGCCTTCAGCACTTTGGGTACTTTGATTTATTCCATTATAAACGAAAACATCAAATCCGTAAAATTTTTGTCACATTTGACCGCGAATGTGCGATACATTATTAGTTTTATCCAGTTGCAATTACTATGCCAGTTTCCGGAACAAAGTTATGGGTCTTGCACACATACAATATATATATATTAATATCATATTTTCATTATGTAGAAGAAGAATTTTCAAAAGCAAAGTTTACAAAAATTGCCGTGTATCCCTTTGATGGGTATTAATACGGTGAATGTTATGTCACAGCCAACTTACAATTCAGATTTCTTAAAATTACCATGTCTTCATCAAACTTGGCAATGTATGCCTAACTGCAATCGCACCGCCCATTCTCTCTCTCTCTCTCTCTCTCTCTCTCTCTCTCTCTCTCTCTCTCTCTATCTATCTATCTATCTATCTATATATATATATATATCAAATGTGCATAACTGAACTCTATATATATCACGTGTGCCTAACCGAACTCTATATATATCACGTGTGCCTTACTGAACTCTATTCATATCACATGTGCCTAACTGAACACTATATATATCATATATGCCTAACTGTTTATTTCAGCAAAATCTTCTTGTAAAATCAATTTACAATAAAATGATCAAGTGCTACGTTGCAACGTTATCGGATACAGAAAAGGTCAGCGTACACACGGACACTGGATTGAGAGCCGTAGAGGTAAATATGCACAAATAATAAGTAGACTATAATATATCCGTAAATAAATGGCGCTGCTGTTGTTTCTGGTAGTCCTTCTGCCCGGTCGTTTATCAGTCCCTAATACTACTACTGATAATTTCATTGATGATGAAAATAATAATTGATGATGATGATGATGATGATGATAATGATGATGATGATGATGATGATGATGATGATGATGATGATGATGATGATAATGGCGATGATGGTATGAGGTTACAAAACTTTATTCCATGCTCAATTAATCACGATAGGACTAAACATAACGAAAACGTTAACGTTTAACTTTTGATGAATATTTTATGGACCCCGTGCAACTAACGGGTACTTGTGCTATTATTTTGTAACCAGACACCTGTGTATTCATTCGGCATGACTCTTAGCGCAACAACGTGATTATGTTGTAATTAGACACCTGTGTTTGGAGTATACATTCGGGATGAAACATATCGCAGCACATTATGTTGTGATCAGACACCCGTGTCTGAAGTATTAATTCGGGATGACTCTTAGCGCAACACATTATGTTGTGATCAGACACCCGTGTTTGAAGTATTCATTCTGCATGACACCGCAACACATTATGATGTGATCAGACACCCGTGTTTGAAGTATGCATTCGGCATGGCTCTTACCGCAACACATTATGTTGTGATCAGACACCCGTGTTTGAAGTATACATTCGGTATGGCTCTTACCGCAACACATTATGTTGTGATCAGACACCCGTGTTTGAAGTATACATTCGGCATGACTCTTACCGCAACACATTATGTTGTTTGATGTAACTGAAATTTCTGCAACTTGGCAGAATAATTATGCTTGTGAATATATTAAATTCCCATTTTAACATGGCGATATATTAATTATTTATTAATTCATAACTGTGTTGCAATGTAGGTATATTGTATATTGTAAGTTGCATATGATGATAAGCTATGTAAGCTTCAATCTAATAAACTTTTCTGTATTCTGTATTCATAAGATAAATTTGAATTGTTGTTGTTGTTTTTAGTTGAAGGTATTTGCACAGCTTGCAGGCGCAACACCGACGACACAAGACATGCTTAATAAATCTGACGTACACCTGTGTTTGCATGGCGCTAGAAACCACACAGTAGACTATTTCATGTTGTAGTTTACGATATACGTGCAAATAAAAATACTACACAATACGTTGCGTTTATTTATGCCAGTAAAGTGTTGGAACAGTTTTATAACAAATCTCGATATTTTGAATCAATTGTATTCGTTTTTTTAACACACCAAACGCCAAAATTGGAAAAATACATGTAGATTTTACGTTATGATGTGACTCCATCTATAAGTTGATATATCTTGTTTATTACTTTCATTATTATTTTACCACTGGTCGCCGCATTTCAGTTTTCATCAGTTTATACCGCAGACTAATTACGTTCAAGGTATTCCTTCTTTCTGGAGGACACCACACATGGCAGTGGCGTCTTGGAGAAAGACACATTATCTGACCTTGCTTAGTATTGGGGTCGTAATCACCAACCATTCTTAAGAATATTCTTAGACTTCAGCTTAAAAACAAAACTTCAATATAGGATATCTAATTTACAATGACAGATGAAATAATTGTGAGAGTTTATTTGACTATCTATTGGGTGTACCTGCATGCTTGTAAATTTTGGCCTAAAATGGCTCATGTTTCACCAACATATACTTATAAACTTAAAACTAATGAAAGCAGTCTGATGATCATTATTTTAGACTGGTTCAAATTATACTACTTATTGATTCATTGATAATGATTACAGTTTAGATAAATAACCAGTCAAAACTTAGTTTAGTTTTTAATAAATTAAGTAAAATATTGGTAAAACGGAAGCCTGGTTTCACAATCGTAGAAAAAAATAATAAATTTGAACTAAACGTCGTCTCCTCCAACCATATCAATGATACGAGGCGGACGAGCTGATGGGTGTTGGCTTTTAAAATGCAACGTTCCGCACGCACGATTAAGCCAAAGAGCTTTGATCTAAAGATCTATCGAAAATGAAATCAAAGTAAGAAACGGAATTGTTTATTTATGTCAAAAGAGATAACAGTTCAAGCGTGAGGAAGAAAATATAGTCGGGACGCTGAAAAAGACCTCAGTTTGAAAGAACTGGATATAGGCTATGTAGATATAATGGGAAAAATGGAACAAGTTCTGTATTTCTCCAAAGAGCGTTAAAAAATAATGAGACTGTAAAATGTATCAGTTAAACGTCCGAAACTCATTGAAAACGGGCCTTTTTAAGAGGGAAAAAAACGCGCGCACTCGTCCAGTGGAAGTAACTATAAGGGTATACCGATCACCACCTGTGAATGTTTCAGGACACAACTCAGACAGGAAATATCCAAAAAGAGATATCTTTTTCTTTTCTTTTTGTTTTGTTTGGTGTTTAACGTCATTTTCAACAAATGGACATATTACTTATGACATATGAAGTTTTATTGGTGAATGAACTAGTACAATACGTCCTTTCGCAAGTAAGACTCCAATGCCATGGCATTAGCCATGAGAGGTTACTGGTCGTTAGTCGACAGCGTCTCATACCACTCTCACTCAGTCCAACGTATACGTTATATAAACGGTAACTACGCTGATATTACGGTGATAACTACACACGATAAACCGGTACTTCCTGTTATTTTTGTGCACGCGGTTGGGCAGTGAGGTGGGAAAACCCCTTTATTTTCTGATTATTATTTCGTTTTTAAATTAAAGATATAGCCGATACGAGCGGCATTATAAGTTTCAAGCGAGCATGTGCTTTTGAATGGGAACATGACCGTTTCCTCAAACATTCGAGAAAACACGTAATTTACAGATCCATTTATCACTTCGGAAGCAATTCTGCGACAATTTTATGTGTTTTATATGTTTTTTATATATCAATAAACCAAGTTATAACGTTAAAAGAATAAAATTTAAGGTTATAAGGCTGCTAAACGCCAATATTTGCTTAGTACGTAGCATAAGTAGGTGCCTTGTATATTGTACGCTACATAAGTTGAGGTATTGTGTCATTCAGCGGTATTCTAATTACATGAAGTACTACTTCTGTCAACGCAGAAATATTTTGTTCATGATAAATATGGCAGACTTTCTCTTATTTGTCAACGATATACAAATATTAATAAATAATGGTTAAAAATACAGAATGCAAACGATTCAAAATACATTAGAATTGTTTATAATATGCTTTTAACTGATTTAGAAGTATATCCAAATGAGACTACTTGGGTTCTTTATTGAATTTTTTTTTATCAAAGTTAGGCTTTAATAATGTATGACTACATCAAGGTGCCGGATCATCGGAACTATTTATTTTAATAGTAAAACACGTATCAGTGATCATTTATTCAATACTGGCATAGTCGTTTAACTGAGTCAACACGCAGAGTATTTTAAATAGCATTATTAATTATAAATGTTCAAACCGCAGTCAATGTAAAAAATAATAATAAAACAAAGTTTTTATTAATACAGTCGGCACGAGGAATCTGCTTCATCAAATTTGAACTGAATCGATGCTCAACTTTCAGATTTGAGGTTTCAGAATATTGAACCTTTGTTAAAGTGCCTGACGTGTTGTTTACCAGAACTCAGTAATTGGTCACCTGTACTGGTGCCACTGGCAGGAGTATATAGTTCTCGTGTTTTATCACCAAAAATACGAACAAACGACATGAAGACTAATATTGTAATAAAGAATGACACAAACTGAAAATAAAAAAGTTTCATTTTAAAGAAGTGATACCAATTATTATAATATGAGAACAAATCAATAAGTAATGTTGTATTATAATATGAGAACAAATCAATAAGTAATGCTGTATTCGAACAATTATTACAATTTTAGCATGACTTTGTCGGTTACAAAAGCGTACAGAAGAAAAAGTCATATTATGCTGTAGAGGTTATATGCAACGTATTGTATGATGTGTCTTTTTCAAGTAATGTTTAAGACCACATCATGGTTTCAATGACTAACAATGGCATAAAAATGACGGTAAATATTAAATCAAGCAATCGTTGCATTCTGTACCAAATATTTAAACAATAAAAAAACAATATGCACAAACTACGTTTCCGCCAATCAAGCATGCATAGCTCTAAAATATACTCTACAGTTATAAAACATGCGTAATACGTAATAGTATAAAATATAATTTGATATTAATATATATTAAGTATACAAATTATAAATACTAACATATAAAGGCAAATTTACCTTGGGCGTTTGGCTCTAGGCCCTGTACAGCCTTCGGCGCGCACACCAATAAGTGACCTACATGACAAGCAGTTTTTCACATGTAGTCACTATCAGTATTATGTTACACGGCGAGCACGAGTTGTTTAATTTGCTACACAAATCAAATACGTTGGTATTAAAAAACTAGTTGAGGTAGTAAGTTTTGTATTTGGCTCCGGATAAACTTTCAAACTTTCCGGCAGGTTACTTTGTAAGTTATAAAAAAAAATACGTGAAACATAAAAACAATTAAATATACAGTATATATTTGTAAATGCATCGATTTTTGTTATTTCTCAAGCAAATTCTAACAATGAATCTTGAATAAGGGAACCCATGTTGTCACCGAGTACTTGTTTTATATTTTAGATATTAAT
This sequence comes from Panopea generosa, assembly GCA_029582155.1. Taxonomy (NCBI): domain Eukaryota; kingdom Metazoa; phylum Mollusca; class Bivalvia; order Adapedonta; family Hiatellidae; genus Panopea; species Panopea generosa. Next base: position 20,330,929 of record CM055902.1, read on the forward strand.
AGACATAGCATTTCATTTATATAAAAACGTTCACGAAAAGTAATTTTACGTTACTACAGCGTCTCAGTCTCCAGATTTGAGAAGGGGACATGGACATGTTAGATTTAAACTTCGATATTGAAGTGAATACAATTATGACACGTATTATCAGCTGTCATTAAATACTCCGACAAAGACCAATGAACTGGTGGAAGACATATTCGGCACACGGTGACGTTTTGGTTCATTGTACTTAGCAAAACTTATAGTTTAACACTATGTCCACACAAAACCACGCACAACAGAAATACCAAATTTCTTTTCTATCTAAAAGCCATTTTACAGTGAGTAGCTGACTCTCCTTACGATATAACTGCTGCACTTTATAACTCCCTCATGAATTGATAATACTTATGTCGATAAAAATATTTTAACCCTTTACTTCATAGTTTTCCCGTATCAATCACTGAAAGCCTTTGAAAACAGTACAGGAAGAGTTCAGATTGCTCGTAGCGAGCAATCTGAACACTTCCTGCACTGTTTTCCACTCTGTTAGTTAATATAAACATAATTCAACCAATAATTCAAAAGCCTTCTATATAAGGTGTGAAAAGGCGTCTATATTAGAGGTGTCCAAAGGCGTCTATATTAGAGGTGTCCAAAGGCGTCTATATTAGAGGTGTCTAAAGGCGTCTATATGAAGGTAAGGGTTAAATGTGTAATCCGTAAGGAGCCGTAACACCCTCTGGGAGAAACGTTAACACTAGAAAACATAAAAAAAATCTTCCGCCCTATGGAAGGTGGATTTTTCTTTAATATGGCTTTTTGATCAGAAGAATATGAGCATCACTATAGAATAAGCAAAATTAAAAGCAATAATAGATCATTTTGAATATCGAATATCTGATATTATTGGCAAATAGTTGGAAATAAACTCTTTTTAATGTATTAAAACTAGCGTAAATACAAACCTATGAATGGAATGGGGATATTTCCAGATAGTATTTAGACCACGATAACTGTTCTCCTTTCAGGTTTATCCTGTAAATCTTTAAACACTAAAACGCAATATGTACAAGTTCCTTTAAAGTTATTCCTGGTTTGTGTCACACTATCGCTTCGAAATAAAAACACATGTACAACACAGTTTGTTAACTCATTTGTTATAATGTTCAAGTTATAAAACTAATGCTTTCTGTCAAAGTATCGAATCAGTCCCCCTTGGTATAAAATCTGAACTTATATACTTAATCTCGGTAATAATATGCATCGGTCAATTAACTTTTATTCGCCGTCCGTGCTTATTAAAATGTGCTGGTAATTTAACATACCTCTGGTGATCCTTTCAATTAACTCATTAGATGGTGAAACTTATGCCACTACATAACTATAAGTTCTAAAAACCATAGCAAAGCCATGCCTTTGACCAAACTAGAGTCAAATATACTTTCAAGTGACCATATATGCAGTATAGGTCCACTGACCTGTATAAGGTATAGCATTTATTGCATTTGCTGGTGAAAGTATTGGTGAGGAGTGATCATTCATGGCTAATCGTTTATCTACAGGTAAAACGCTCACCGGTCAGGCGATATTTGTGATGATGTCCTTTTTTAGATATTGACCGTCCAGCACATTTTTGTCCGATTCTGGACACATTTATTTATCAGTATTACTTTATACTATATAGTATACTACATGTATATAGTACTTTTTTAAAATCCATAAACCCAAGCTTTAATTGACTTTAACAAGATTTTATATAAATTTTCTTTCACAGTTCAAAATTACGTAATCCTAGCCTAGGTGTATCTATGTAGTAGAAGTTAATAAAAAAAAAACATATATCATTTAATTGGATAACATATACGTGACTCCTTTAACCGTTAATTATTAATTGTTAAGATAGTAGCGCTTGCTTAATTAGGCTAACACAACCCAAAGTGTTATATTTGTTTCATTGTTTTATAATGCGTCTGTACAAATATTTTTATAATTGTGTTTGTAGTGTGACTGTATATATGCTTATCGCATGTTTGTCCATTCAGTTTCACGTGCAGTGTTAAACAGAGTTATGCATAACATTAAATTTTGACCCCGTTGAATAATGATGCATAGGGTCATTTTTCAATGTTGAAAATTGACCCGGGTCACATTTAAACATTAAATTCTGATCAAAACAGTCGTTAAAAAATGATCAGTGTTAAATTTTGATCAGAGATGGGGTCATTTTTTAACGGTTTGTTAAATATAAGCAAAACATCATATAACTGATGTCGCATGTTGCAACAATTAAACATTAGCCCTGGTAAGCTTTTCAATCTACATTAAATACACAACATCCATCTTTCATCCATCTGTTACACACAAAAATGCCAGATACTGTTTAATGCCCCCTCAAATCCAAAAAAAAATTGTTTATAGGGGCGGCATATAGTTATCGCAGCGTCCGTTCGTCCGTCCGGTATTTCGTGTCCGGCCTGTAACTTTGTCGTGCATAGATGGATTTTGTTGATACTTGCTATAAACGATCAACATAACATGACAACGTGTCGCGGGTAATACCAACACTCGTACCTCAAAGGTCAAAATACGGCATTCGGTCGATATGTCGATAACAGTTGTTCTGTAATATAACGGTTTATAAAAGTATTGTATCCCTATAATTTCTATATATTATGTAAAGTACAGCATCAAGTCGATATGTTCTTATAACATTTGTTCTATAATATAATGGTTAATAACGGTAGTGTATCCCTATCAAATCAAAATATTATTTAAAAATACATCATTAAGTCGATATGTTCTGATGACAGTTGTTCTATAACATAACAGTTGATAACGCTGATGTATCCTAATAACATCAATATATTATTTAAAATACGCCATTATGTCGATATATCTTGATGACAGTTGTTATATAATATAACGGTGGTGTGTCCCTATAAAAATCAGTATATCATTTAAAATACGGCATTAGATCGAATCGATATGTTCTGATAACAGTTAATCTATTATAACGGTTTAAAACGGTTGTGTAACCCCAGTACATCAAAGTATTATTAAAAATACGGCATTAGGTCGATATGTTCTGATAACAGTTATTCTGTTATATAACGGGAAATGCCATCGTTATAAAACCGTTATATTATAGAACACCTCTAATCAGAACATATTGACCTAATGCCGCAACTTACATATATATTATATAAAATGCAGCCTTAAGACAACACTCCATATTAAACTATTTCCATCTGTTATCAATATATTATGAAATAAACGGCATTAGGTCGATATAATCTGATAACAATTGTTTTATAATGTAACGGTTTATAATCAGAACATATCGACCTAAATTCCGCATTTTACATTATATATATATTGATGTTATCGGGATACTCAACCTTCTTGAAGCGTTATGTTATTGAACAACTGTTATCAGAACATATCGACTTTATGCCGTATTTGACATAATATATTGATGTTATAGGAATATCCAACCATCATGAAGCCCTTATCTTAGCTGGGTCTGCTTTGAGACCCTCAGACGTAAGCAAATGTTCGAAAAACTGTGCTTCAGTGACACTTATTTGGAGTTTTTCTTCATTAAAACGGATGCCTCTCTCAAATGACCTGTTTAATACGGCGCTAAGATTAAGGTCATTTTTTCGTGTTTTTCCATACACCCCACTGAGACTTTCAAAGCTCCTGTCGACTTTGCGGATAAATTAATCACCACACATACTAGTCCAACGGTAGTCTCAGATACCTATATCTGCCAAATATGGTATTAAAAGTAGCCAGATAAGACGACTTTGATGCTGGTTTGATTGCCCAGTAGCCTGATCTGGCATCTGGTTTGGTAAAATATTTTGCGCCAGTGAGCTTGGGCAAAATGTCATCCAAAGATCTCATAGGGTAATGTGGTCTGAGGATATCTGACCGCGGCGTGGTCTAGTGGTAGAGCGTCCGCCTCGCATGCGGAAGGTCGTCGGTTCAATCCCCGGCCGGGTCATACCAAAGACTTTAAAAATGGTACTAGAAGCTTCTTCGCTTGACGCTCAGCATTTAGTGGAGAGTTCTAGGTGTGGTCGGCCCCGGTGTCAGTATAATGTGACTGGGTGGGGTATCATACCATGTGTCTGCGGCATGATACTCCAGTGTGACAGCGCTTACAATACTGTTTCAAGTAGACACCGTCGCGATATGACTGAAAAATTGTTGAAAGCGACGCTAAACACCACACAACAACAACAACAACAGTAGACAGGGGCTTCTCTAGCTTATTCTAAAGACCCAGAATCTGATACACATCAAACGGTTTTATATTTACCTGAGCCCCAGTGTCGTGCTTGAATTGTATTCTTTGTTTTGACGGTCCCACTTCCATATGTGAAAACACCTGGTCATTCACCACTTTGGACTCGACACTATTGACAAATTATATCTAAGTTGTGTTCATGTTCTATTTCGTGAACCTTGGCGGACCTGCATACTGTCAAAAAGTGGTTACATTTTGAACACTTGTGGCACTGTTTGCTCTTTACCGGACACTGCTGTTTTGCCTTATGTTTTAAGCCACCACAGTTATTACATGTATTTCTGTTTTATCCATTGTGGGTCACTGTTCCTTTTGGTCTGGAACTGGCAGCGCCTTCTCGATTGTGGGTCGCACCCTGGTATGAATCCCTGGCTTGACCTCCCTTATGCCCTCCTTGTTTTGCTCGCGGTCTGTTAATGACGCTAATGTTACCGGATGGTTGGCCGGGCTGCATGGTACATAACTGCTCCTTAACGTACCCAAATGATTGACATATTCGAATAGCTCTTTCAAGAGTTAGTTTTTCCCCCTCCGTCAGTAACTTCTCACAAATCTTGGTTGACTTGACGCCAAACACAATGCGATCTCTAATCATTTCGTCTCTATAGTCAATCCCAAAGGCACAGTCTAAAGCTAGAGACTTAAGTTTAATTGTAAACTGTTTAATTGATTTTACTCCTTGTGTTTCATTATTGAATTTAAATCTTGCAAACACAGTGTTTGATTTGGGCTGCACGTGCGCCTGGAAAGCATTAAATGTTACTTGACCTGATTTTTTCTGTTCATCCGACAAAACAAGTGTATTATATATTTCTTTTCCTGTTTCTCTAATCCATAGAAGTAAGTAAGTCACTTATACCGCTGCCGTTTGTTTAACTAAAGCCCCAGCAAAAATCAGCTCCACGTGTTGTCGAAATTTCTTAAATTTCTGTGACAAATTAACACTTTCCTAATCCATTGAAGGCATCGGCAAACCAGATAATTCCATTTTTCTGTTTGTGGGTGAGTGTTCAATATTCCAACTAATTATTTATGAAATTCTGTCACTAAGAATGTACACGAATAAACATCCAGGAATTTTTGAAATCCGTAACTTCTGACACCATGTAAAATTATTGGATGCTTTGGGTTAGAAATAAGAACGGCACAGTATGTGCTCTAACTAATGGTTTACTACAAGATGCATATCGTAAGAGAGTATTTCTGTTATATCCATTGCGTGTCACTGTTCCTTTTGGTCTTGATCTGGCAGCGCCTTCTATTAGTGTACTATTAGAGAGGTTTATCAGTTTATTTGATTAACATGTAGTATGCGGAGCTACCATACTGTTGCAGTCACAAGAACTCCAATACTAATAATCAGGCCAGAAAATCCTTACAACCCTGTCGAAGACCCTGAGGGTATCTGCCTCTCTCGTTAGCGTTTTCTTCAAATTTTGAAATGAAATATAAGCTGTTATAAAAACACAAATTTAATTATCAAATGTTATGTATGTTATTCAAATACATCTTGTTTTACATAAAATTATATATTTTAATTAAAAAATGTTTAAAATAAGTTTGTTATTGACATGGTCAGCTTTTTCCTCCGAATTTTGAATTTGGTCAGCGTATTCTACATATTTTGAAAGGAAAAAATAAGCATTTAAAACAAACGTCTGATTATCAGTTTTATGTAAGTTATTAAGATACATCATCATTTACATTAAAGCATAACTTTTAAATCAATAATGTTTACAATAAGTTATTTATTGACTTGGTCAGCGTTTTCCTGCAAAACTCGAATATGGGCAGCGTTTTAGATTTTAAACAGAAAAATAAGCTATTAAAACAAACATCTGATTCTTAATTTTATGTATGTTATTCGTAATTTACGTAAAAACACAACTTTTAAATCAATACTGTTTACAATAATAATTTTATTAACTTGGTCAGCGTTTTCCTGCCTAACTCGAATTTGAATAGCGTTTTCTTCATATTTTGAACTAAAGAATAAGCTATTAAAACAAACATCTGATTATCGATTTTACGTAAATTTGTTAAATACGTCTTAATTTACATAAAAACACAATTTTTAAAACAAAAGTATTAACAAGATGTATTTTATTAACTTGGTCAGCGTTATCCGACTAATCAGCGTTTTCCTCGCATTATTTGGTCAGCCCATAGCTGACATCAGCGACGAAAGTCAGTGTTTAGAGTGGCCTCAATAAACGGCGCATGCGCATTCACAAAAATGGCGCCAAGAAAAAGAAAAATTTATGAAAACAAAAGCAACAACCACATAAAAAGACTCAAAACAACAGTAAAAACGAATATGCAGCAAAAACTCAGAGATCGAAGAAGGACAATTTCAGTGGACGATTCTATTTTCAGTGGATTTCATGCTGATAAAACCTTGTTGAAAGAGCTGAAACATTCTGTTGACATTGTCCGTTTAGGAAAAGACGAGCTTGGGTTTAATCTATTGAAGCTAGAAGAATCCAATGCTCGAATCTCTACATCATTCACAAATGCCTCATGTTCTACCAGAATATGTTCGTATATCAATGTTGCAAACCGCTTGGAGGAAAGGTCATACTCTCTTGGAAATATTTTCGCGTATGGTCTTGACGCATTGAGGGAATATATAAATAATCCACGGAACATACCTTGCCGCAAAGGAGCCAGAATCGCACTATCCAACCTTCTTAAGTATTGGTCTTCTCCAAATGATGGTTAGTAAACCTGATTAGTCACAAAGTCTACAGTTTTATTTTTGAAGCCAGAGATATGTTTTAATCTTCTAGAGCAAGTAAACTTTGAATTTGCGTAAGGTTTGACTTGGGCTCAAATTGTACATTAAATTGTGTTTCACTAATGTCTGTAAACTTAATTTTTACTTAAACAAAATGTATGTTTTGGCCTAACTTTATGCGAGGTATAGAGCTTGCGTATATCTAAAATGCTACTGTAATTGTCATGGTAACTATTTTCGACATTCAACATCGTTTAAGGATTCATCTTCAAACATATGGAAATAAAAATCTATGTAACAAATTATTTTGTAATGAATAAGATGTTAGTGATTTGTTACCACCAATGATTCATTAATCTGGCAGCAGTGAGCACTGTACATTAATACAAAATAGATCTTCTTTAATTTTCTGTTTAGATAAGTGATTCAGAATGACCATTCTTGGTTTAAACAATATTTTATTCAAGAACTGAACATACAGTAGTATAGTACATAACATACAAAATTTATAAAGGCCATTAATCAATTACAAACAATTCCAAGAATTGATCATTCTTACTTTGCTCTGGTCATGTCCCAATTTTCTTTCCATTTCTATGTCTGTCAGCAGTGATGCCAAAGTGCTTTCTTGAAAGTCTGGGCACCACTCATTTATCTATCTTCATTTGTGAAGAGTTTCTATCTTTTGTGTAAGTTGACGTTTTAACTAACAATGTTTAGTGAAACACACTTGCGTTCAATGTAAGTTTTGCGTAGGTTCATAACTTATGCTCAAACTTTGCATAGACTTATGATGATAAACGAAATGCTACCCTGGTGGTTTAAAAAACAAAAATTCAATGAAACTTGTCATTATCTTAAGTACCAAGATGAATTGTGTCTTAAAGTTGCCTGGTGTACATTACTTTACTTGATGTTGAATCGGGTACAAAATGCTTCAAGGTAGCTTTCAGTTTCATGAAATAATTTTTTTTTTATGTTGAAGGCACTAGGCTGTTCAATATAAACTACCAACAACTTTAAGCCAATACGTCTTAGTAAAAAATAGTTAAAAGAAAACATATGTTTTTATCATAATGACAAAACAACCACCAATGGTTAAAATAAGGTGGGGTAACCTCATAATTATGATCGTGGTAAGAGGGTTGTGACTAACCACTTTACCATGGAAAATTTTAATGGCAGGCAGGCTCAGGGCAACAAACTTTTGAAATCGTACTTTCCCTGACCAAAATTACACTCGTCATGAAATAACTTAACACGCTGAGGACTTTTAGCTTGACTATTCCAAGAATAAAGAGAGCTATTCCACTCACCTGGGCGTTGGCGTCACTCCTTTGTTAAAGTTTTGCGTGCAAGTCCCTATCTCAGTAACCATTGCATGTATTATCTTGAATCTTCACACAAGAAATTCCCAGTATCGAACAGAAGTTCAGTAAAAATAATATGTGTGCAAGTTGCTTGTGCTGAATCACTAATGACACTTCTGTTTATGTTATTGTTATTCCATGTATACTTTGTATGTTACAATTTTTAATATTATATATTATTCTTTATTACTAAATATGCCGTAAAATCTGTATTAAATGCCCCGGGGGGCCTAACATTTTGCAGGGCTGTACAAATATTTTTTTGAGGCACTTGTCCAGAAGCAAGTCACTTGTCCTTCATTTATTAACCGGTTTCTAACTTGTATCCATTATCAACATTTTTTTCAGGAAATTAATTGAACAGTTTATTTTAAGTGGTACATCTTCATTGTTTTAAAATTAGTTTTTAATGTGTTATTTCAATAGATACATAAAATTTAGTTTATTTCATCATTAAAAGAAACATTGTCAATTTTGATATGAACTCTGTTTAATTATCATATGATGCCGACTTCTTTATGTTACCAATCTATAACTCACAGTCACTTTTCCCTATAATGTTGACTGTCTATAGTTTTAAAGTCATTGTGAAAGAAAACACGAATGACCAAGCTAGATATGTTCTTCCTAAAAAGAAAGTAGGGAGAAATTAGAGAAACAATTCTCGTATATGTGACTATATCTTTTATGAAAATATTTAAAAACAACATTAAAATATACATTAATTATTGTTTAATCCAGCTTTACAAGGTTTGACTGAAAAAGAAGTCCATAGTCTAAACTACACAACCAAAAAAAGAGCAAATTTCTTATTATAAGTTATATTACCCCACCCGCTTTGTTACATGTACTATTTACTCCATTTATTCCCCAATATTATCATGTTCGAATTTTGATAGCAGGTCAGTTACACTTTTAGTAACTGAATGTTCCCAATTATTGTACATTAATGAATAATTTATAATCTAATCAAAACGTATCACTGACACAGTGAAATCAATCACGATTTTTTACAGAAACATGATGAGATTTTCAAGACTGCAACATGTTAAGTCTTCTTGGCTAGATAAGACACCAAAATAGCAGCTTGTTTTATTTCCTTTATTAATACTGTTTTGACCCTTTATTCCATAGATACCCGTTTTCCCGCACAAGTCACAGATTGCTTGTAACTAGCAATCTGAACACTTCCTGCATTGTTTCCACTCTGTCAGTTAATATAAACATAATTCACCAATTGCTGATATGTGGTGAATTAATGCTTTCAATTTGGAAGAGTCCAAGAAAATGCTTAAGGAGCAAAGGGTTAAATAAGCAACTTTAAAACTTTGTTTCAGACTGTTCCGTTTTGTTTGTTTACCTACAATATTTAGCAAATTTAGTACAACAAATTTCATTGGCTGTTTCTGTTAACACATATCATATAACGGCGGGTCTGATTGGTCAACTCAGTATATCACACAGTCGAGTCAACAACTCCACATGCTGCTATTCAATGCAGCTGAATTGGTGGGTACAGGCTAGTTGGTGCTTATTAATCCTGAGGTGTGCACACACCGATCAAAGGTATTAAAGATACTTGTCACGTTCGTTTTTGTCTCGCCGCGACAAAGGAGAGACGAGATTAAGGTGTTGCTTTTCCATCAGCGGCGAAGTCAAACATTTATATTTAGCTCTTATGTTAAGGTTTTGTTTTTACACTATTTCTCAACAAGTACAAGTGTTAGGACACTCATACTTGGATCATAGTGACAACTAACACCCTGCATCATATTATAAACTGCAGATGCTGAGTGTGACCTACATTTCATGGTCCATTGACATTGTTTTTTTGTTTGTTTTTTTCAGGGGACTTTTTTCTGATATTAGGGTAAAAAAAACATACTATTTTGAGGTGGGAATGGAGTAAAAAAACACTGGCATGGCCCAAAACAAAATAAAATTGTGAATTTTCAAAAATCCTCTTCTCAAGATCTATCCAGCCAAATTTGTTAATATTTTGTATAAATGATCCCTATGAGTAGGGGTTTCATGTTTATTCAAATGAAGGGGGCCTTAGGCTATATTGGGGCTCAGTAATCTGGAGTATTGTTTAGTCAAAATAGCTGAGCCCAAGACTTCTTAAGGCTATTCAATATCCATAAAGGGCCAGCAGGGGCCCTAAAAGGAAAAAAAAAGTGAATATTCCACAATCTTCTTTTTAATAACTGATAAGCTAAATTAGTTCATATTCGGTAAAAATGATCAATATGAGCAAGTGTTTTAAATTTAAGTATTAAAAGGGGCTAGGGTCCATTGGAGCTCAGTAAGGTGACTTTGATTTTACATGGAAATGCTATGGGACAATGCATAAATCTCATTTCCTCATATGTAACTATAATAAGTTGTTCATAGGCTTAGTCTTAGTCTTAGTTCTATTGGAATATCAGGCATTGCATTACCCATTACTTTACATTGTGTATATATAAAATGCAGCATCTGGTGCCTGGCATCAACTTTTTTCTTGTTCTCTGTATGTTATTAATTCCTTTGTTATCTACAGATCGGGAAGCACTTGCAGTTGACAGGGATTTTACTGGCAAAGAATGCGAATGGGCTTTAATTTTGGCACAACATTTATTTTCCAAGTTGACAGTGAAAAGGGATTATAAAATTGATAGTAAATACAGTCACAAAGGAGATGAAAGTCATTGCCCATGCCCATCTCATGATGCTCTGACTGGTTCATTTGGAGATACAAGCATTGGTGAGTTATTTATAATTGATGACTTTGTATGCTGTGCCTTTCAGAAAGTTGATAATTGATTCAGCCATATTATGGGAATGGTGGCAGGAGTAGTAAAAGGCCTAAATAAAAATAGTGTTTGTTTCCCCTTGCGTGACTGACCCACGAAAAAAGCACTGACTGAAAAAAAATTATTGGGGAAATTTTTTTTTTTTTTTTTTTTTTTATTATTATTTTTCGACCGCTCCAGGCTGTCTTAAAAATCGGACAAGCGAGTTTTCACAATACACAGGGCTGCAAATATCTCTATTCTATACAACACATGTGAAACTATTGCTTATAGACCGCAACTAATCAGTAGAAACAATTGACCCCCGCGATGTTTACCGATTGCCCGATAATGCGAATTCTGAAAACATCTCATGCATATTCAATTATCTATGCTCCCCCAAAGGGGGGGGAAGCATTGTAGTTGCCACTTCGTGTGTCAGTCAGTCCGTCCATGTGTCACCAATTCTTGTACAGGCTATTTCTCTACAACCTCTGGTTGGAATTTTATGAAACTTGCTAGGATGCATCATTACCAGTACAGATGACCATATTGTCTTTGTGTTCCAGTTTCGTGATTTTTCACGGAGTTATGGCCCTTTGATTCTGTTTGTGACCAAATTCTTGTCCCGGCTGTTTCTCTACAACCTCTAGTTGGAATTTTATGAAACTTGCTAGGATGCATCATTACCAAGTGCAGATGCGCATACTGTCTTTGTGTTCCGGTTCGGTGATTTTTCACGAAATTATGGCCCTTTGATTCTGTTCGTGACCAAATTCTTGTCCGGGCTATTTCTCTACAACCTCAGGTTGGAATTTTATGAAACTTGCTAGGATGCATCATTGGCAAGTGTAAATGCGCATACTGTCTTTGTGTTCGGGTTTGATGATTTTTCACGGAGTTGTGGCCCTTTGATTCTATTTGTGACCAAATTCTTGTCGGGGTTATTTCTCTACAATCCCATGTTGGAATTTTGTGAAACTTGCTAGGATGCATCATTACCAAGTGCAGATGCGCATATTGTCTTTGTGTTCCGGTTTGATGATTTTTCACGGAGTAATGGTCCTTTGATTCTCTCTGTGACCAAATTATTGTCTGAGCTATTTCTCTACAACCCCATGTTGGAGTTTTATGAAACTTGCTTGGATGCATCATTACTAAATGCAGATGCGCATATTGTCTTTGTGTTCCGGTTTGATGATTTTCTATGGAGTTATGGCCCTTTGATTCTATTTGTAGCCAAATTCTTGTCTGCGCTATTTCTCTGCAAAACTATGTTGGAATTTTGTGAAACTTGCTAGAATGCATCATTACCAAGTGTAGATGCGCATATTGGCTTTGTGTTCCGGTTTATTTGATTTTTCACGGAGTTATGGCCCTATTATTCTATTTGTGACCAAATTCTTGTCCGCGCTATTTCTCTACAACCCCAATTTGGAATTTTATGAACTTTGCTAGGATGCATCATTACCAAGTGCAGATGCGCATATTGTCTATGTGTTCCAGTTAGGTGATTTTTCACTGAGTAATGGCCCTTTGACTGAGTCTGTGACTAAATTATTGTACGCGCTATTTCTCTACAGCCCCATGTTGGAGTTTTGTGAAACTGGCTAGGATGCATCATTACCAAGTGCAGATGCGCATATTGTCTATGTGTTCCGGTTTGATGATTTTTCATGGAATTATGGCCCTTTGATTCTATTTGTGGCCAAATTCTTGTCTGTGCTGTTTCTCTATAACCCCATGTTGGAATTTTATGAAACTTGCTAGGATGCATCATTACCAAGTGCAGATGCGCATATTGTCTATGTGTTTGGTTCGGTGATTTTTTTACAGAGTGATGGCTCTTTGATTGAGTCTAAATGGTTTAAAATAAGGACGCTGCATTTAATGATCACTTACCTCTCATTGCTAAGGTCATAGGTTCAAGTCCGTGTAAGTGAAAGAGACCACCATCATCTCAAGTGTTGATGCCATCAAATCCATGTCTGTAAATAATAGAAAGCCCTGCAATCAACAGACATATATTTTAATGGCATTCTATTTATAGTAACATGAAATGATATTTGATTGGTCAGTATTTTAGTAATTGGTAATGTCTATTTATACTTTAATAATCTAACCAATTAGAAATCGGGTACACCGAACATAATAGTATAGTTTCCACCTATTGGTGACGGTTGTCGATGTCAAAGCAGAGGTCAGCATTCGATTTTTTAAGCCACGATCATTTACAAGAGGAACATGCTTTTAAGTATAATTCTTTCAGATTTGTCATCAAAGTCACGACTACTGTCAAATGGAAGATAACCGGAAGGGATCATATGATATAGCTATTTTCGGTTCTTATGATGTCATTCACGGTGCGAGGGTACATGTGATGACATGTTTGATGAAGCAAATCAATAGAGCGGAAAAAATATGTTTAATACTCCATACTTTACTTGAATCGAGCAAGGGATAAAGGAGTTATGTGGGTTTTAAGTTTTGAGGGGTAATATTATGCTGTTTGAGATTTCAACTCACTGTAGCTAAGCTTATGTACATTTTAAACGTAAACTTTAAACATCAGTAACTCGAAAACTAGTTGGCTTATCTTCAAAAAAATTTCAGATTTGGAATCGGAGAGATAAGACCTTTCATTTGGTACCTGTTTTGCAATACTAGATTTATACATAAAGAATATTACTTTTTTTATAATTTCGTCTTTAACTTGCATTCTAATAATCAAATTTTAATCCCTCTGATACTATTTTTAGCATTTAGTACACATAAAGATTAAGGGTTCTATAGAAATGGTTTGAGTAACCTTTAAATACAAGTTCAAGTCATTTTTTCAACAATACGTTGTAAAACATGTAAAAAATTGGTCACTTGCGTTGTAAAACATGTATAAAATTGGTCAATTGAGGAATCAGACAGTTTACATCGACAATACAAAATAATTTAAAATATAAAATGGATTTCCTCACACTGTTTTACAATGTAAAAACTCAGATGTTTGCAATTATTATTGCTTTGAAGGATTGTCTTAAAGTTCTAAAATCAGAATGTGGACATCACCCATTTGGTAAGTGTGTAACAATTTACACTAATTGATTGTATAATATCTTTATGTCTGATGACACTTGTGTACTATCTAATGTTAAGAACATATGCTTTTGCATAGAAGTGTAGAGCTGGCGGATGTGTTAGATTGGTAACACAGTGGAGGATGTGTTTGTATAAAAGGGGATGTTAGGAGTTATTTGGGGTCTTTTTGAGTTTCAGCCTTTTTGAAGTTTAGGCCATCATTAAAAAATTGTTTGTTTGTAGTGCCCTGACCCAAACTTTTTAGTGTGGGTAGGAAGGTAGGATTTTTTTATTGTGGGTGCATGTAAATTTAGTCTTTAATAGTATATTGTAACTGTGTTATTAGCATGTATCTGAGATATGTACCTATTGGCTATTAACACTCCTCTGCACTATGCTAACCTGCTTTCTAACATATCTGCATGGGTGGTGGTCTTCGCATTACCATTTCAGCCATTTACCAGATAACCATAGTGATAATGGATCTGGATCCAGTTTCTGGAGGTTCAGGTTAGACACAGACAACTGCACATAAGACACTTTAAAAAATGCAGGAAATCAAATATTAAAGAAATATCTTTTATCAGGTTTGAAACTGAAATTGTAATATGCTTTAATAGCTTTTTTATTTTTTAAATTCAGAACTTCTATGATAAATACTGTCACATTTATTTATAAGTGTCTTTGTTGAAAACAGTGGGAAACTTACATTGTTCTACTAGTTTGTAGTAAAATAGTGTCTATTTTGAAGCGTGTTGTGATAACCTTACCTTACCTTTAATAGTTTTATTACTTCATTTACAGTAAGTACGTCACTAGCTTTAAAAGTTTTCATCATGCAATAGACATTAAATTTGTTGATTTTTATACCGTATATTCCCTAATTAACGCCCCCGAGGGCGTTACATTTTACAGGGTGGGGGCGTTTATAAAAGATAAAAAAACCAAATTTAACAACAGTTAAAAATACAATAAAACCAATAAAGCCATGGGAAAAAAAATTAAATCCGGTTTAAATCCCTGAAAAAGTGGTTCAGAATTATTTGAGAGTGAATGAAATTATCAACATAGGATGAAAAAAGCTGAAAATCTGTATGAAATTACTAGTCTGCGTACTGGAATATCCGAATTTATGGTCAGTGTACTTTTCACTTTAAATCACTTGGACGCTTACTCTTATCAACGTGGAACAATGAGCTTTCAGCGTACACAGATTAACCGCATTTTCCGACGTTTTGTAATGTTTTAATCGGCAGACGGTATTTTTACTAGTATTAAACAGCAAATATGGGGAAGTATTTATTCAACCAAAAGTGGTAAAGTGGTCACCCAAGATATAAACAATGGGTTAAAGAATTCAAAGGTAATAAACATTCTGCTAATTGTTGTCTATGTAACAAAATAATCAATCAGGGAAAGATAGGCGGATACACACTCAACTGGCATATACGTTTTATTTTTTAATTTTCCAGAAAAATAGGTGGGGGGCGTTTATAAGGGAATATACGGTACATCACTTTTGTTCCGAATACAAACAGCTTGGGGTAAACATAACAAGAGTTGTCAGAAGACAACAAAGCTCACCGATGGGATAAAACTCACCACCCATGCAAAGATTAAGATTGGAGGCAAACAACAAAACTTAAATGCATCTAAACGCAAAAGTTAAACCTTAGTGTCTACAGACGAAAAATTAATTCCAAAAGGGCCATAACTCAGCCACAGCCCGGGATTGAACCCACAACCTTTCGCATGCGAGACGGACACTCTACTACTAGACCACGCCAGGGTCTTTAAATCTAGTAAAAAAGTCCTCTGTTGATTAAAACATTATAAAAGTCTTTCCGATGCGGTAAGTCTGTGTAAGCTGAAAGCTCATTGTTCTATGTTGATAAGAGCAAGCGTCCAAGTGATTTATAGTGAAGAGTACACTGACCATAAATTCGGATATTCCAGAACGCAGACTAGTAGTTTCATACAGATTTTCAGCTTTTTTTTTTCATCTTATGTCGATTATTTCATTCACTCTCAAATAATTCTGAATCATTTTTCGGGGATTTAAACTGGATTTAAGGGTTTTTCCAGGACTTTATTGGTTTAATTGTATTTTTAACTGTTGTTAAATTTGCTTTTTTTTTATCTTTAATAAATGCCCCCACCTTGTAAAACGTTACGCCCCCAGGGGCGTTTATAAGGAAATATACGGTACCGTAACAACTTTGGATCATTACTTTTTTTTTCCGATGGACTGGTTACTGGTAAAAATCACTCGTCTGTAGACAAAAACCAGTCATCAGGACAAACAGACGAGTGCTTTTGCCAGCCCCTGTAATGGCATTTTTAACTAGACAAGTACTTGTGTCAGGTGGTTTTATTCATAAAGTGAACAGACACTGAAAATGTCACTTCATTAAGGCTACATTTCTCCTTCATGAGAGCGGCCATTTTGAAATGGATACCGAATGCGCTAGAAGCGGAAAGGTAAAAAATAAACGGAAAGCACACTTTTCAACGGAACTGACAAAAAGTGCAGGAAAAAAAATCCCCTTAAGGCTATAAAAAAATTTGAGTCGGGGCCATTTTGACGGGTAGGTCGGGGCACTACAAACAAACAATTTAATGATGGCCTTAGAATAATGTAATACTGTATTGTATTATTAAAAGCATATAAACTTCACTTGCGTTAAGTCTTCATCAGCCTACTCGGCCAACAGACAAAGTATTTAGTGTCTTACTACTGTAAATTAAGTAAACAACAATTGGTGGCAGTGGTGGGATTCGAACCAAGCAAAAACGGAACATCACTTTAACTATACATTGTCCAAATGATACTACAATAAATGTATTTTGTTTCACCTGTGATGTAGTCTGAAGTATACATTTTATATATATCTTTATTAAAGGTGATGCTAAAATACAGGTTGTTACAAGAGGGAATGACTACCCCGTGTTTTGAGTGCCTGTAAACGACGGATTTTAAGTTGGCTTTTGCAAGGACTTCAATCCTACTAGTGAGACCACTTTGAAATAGTGAAGGCTATTTCGAATACACGAGAGGTAAATTTTACGAATTCTTTACTTAAACTTTCTAAAGTTCTAGTGTGTGTGTGCGTGAGTGTGAGTTGGTTTACCTAACCTTGTGAGGTATTTTTAGTGGTACAAAAATGGGTGACAATTTTTAGGGTTAGGGTCCAAATTAGGATTATTTATGGTTAGGTTTAGGATTCATTCCGTTTTGGGTTAGGATTATGGTTGTCGGAGGGTTTTAAGAGTGCTTGATTGTCATACCGAGGTATACCTCAGTAATTTTGTAGGTGTTACTGCATACAAAGTGAGGTATAATTTAAACAGAAAAACCTCGGTAAAATAAGTAAACCAGACTGCGTGTGTGTGTGTTTGTGATTTCATGAGTATGTCTGTGTGTACAATGTATCGGACAGTAATACTTTTATTTACACTACCTCGTTCTTCGGATTTAAATAGGTACGTAGAACCAACACGTACCTTCTATTCTTACTTTGATGAATTACATATCTGGATTACATTCTGTGTTATATTAATGATGTCAAGTAATCACATTTCTTACTAGCTCATTTCTATTTACTTTCAGATGATGTGGTACCTCAAGACAGTCTTGCCAGAGCATAGCGTAGATTTTAGAATTATCAGACTAATCAATATGTTTTTAAGTCGCTGGGAAGAAGTCCAAGGAGAGCTATTGTAATGACCCCGGCGTTGGCGTCTGTAGACACCCAGGTGAAACTTTGCATGTGTCTTTACCATCATCAGTGGAACACACAGAGATAAGAACCATAACTCTGGATTGCATTTTGGCACAGTTATGGTCCTTTTTGGACTTAGACACCCAGGTTAAACTTTGCATTTAGTTCCGTTTAAGTTTAAGATATCTATGCAACCACTCATTGGATGTGAATGAAACTTCACATGTGTGTTCACCATCATCAATGGAACACACATAGACAAGAACCTTAACTCTGGATTGCATTTTGGCACAGTTATGGCCCTTTTTGGACTTAGACACCAAGGTTTAACTTTGCGTTTAATTTAAAAATACCTATGCAACCACTCATTGGATGTGGATGAAACTTCACGTGTCTGTTCACCATCACCAATGGAACACACAAAGACAAGAACCATAGTTTGGGGTTGCATTTTAACAGAGTTATGGCCCTTTTGGACTTAATTTTTCGTCTGCAGACACCCAGGTTAAACTTTTGCGTTTAGATGCGTTTAAGTTTAAGATATCTATGCAACCACTCATTGGATGTGAATGAACCTTCACATGTGTGTTCATCATCATCAATGGAATATACACAATAAGGAACCATAACTTTGGATTGCTTTTTGGCACAGTTATGGCCCTTTTTGGACTTAGACACCTAGGTTAAACTTTAGTTGCGTTTAAGTTTAAGATATATATGCAACCGCTCATTGGATGTGAATGAACTTTCGCATTTGTGTTCACCATCATCAATGGAACACACAGAGACAAGAACCATAACTCTGGGTAGCATTTTTGCACAGTTGTGGCCTTTTTCGACTTAATTTTTCAGGTTTAAAGTTTTTTATCATGTAATATATCTATGCAACCACTCATTGGATATGAATGAAACTTTACATGTGTGTTCACCATCATCATTGAAACCCACAAAGACAAGAACTATAACTCTGGGTTGCTTTTTGGCTGAGTTATGGTCCTTTAAGACGTAATTTTTCGTCTGTAGACACCCAACTTTTGCGCTTAGATGGTTTAAGTTTTGGTGTTTGCCTCCAATCTCAATCTTTGCATTGGTGGTGAGTTTCATCCCATCGGCGAGCTTTGTTGTCTTCTGACAACTCTTGTTTCTGCTACGCCATGCGGTTTAAGTTTTTTAAAATGAACAGATTAACTTTAAATGTATGTGTTTTGAGTGCACATTGCCATAATATTTGTTTTTCAACATTTTAAATAGTTTATTGATTTTATGAATTAAAAAAATTAAATAAATAAATGTATTATAAACTGTTCATTAAAAGTGACTTGTTTTGTATGTACTTGTAGTCCTTCAAACAAAATACTTAATACGACGTGTTGCTTTGTGTAAACGTAATGACTTGCTGAAAGTACCATGGGCTTATATACCTGCTCAGATTGCTCTGTCACTGTTAACACTCATTATTGGTAATAAACAATTCGCATTCTACATCAGGTCTTATACAAAGGAGTTGGTATTAGGAGGTCCGGTGATTAAGTTGCAGTATCTATTGACCCTTTGTCCCATGTCCGGTCCTTGCTGTTGAGACCACAAAGAAATGTTGGACATGCAGGCCCCCTTATAGTGCCAGGCCAGTAGGCATGAATAGAGGGATTAATCCCTTGTACAAAGATTCTTTCCATCTATTGTTGGAACGTCCGGTGTTTGCGGTTGCACACACAATAGAAGGATTAGCTTTGCCATTGCGATCATGAGTGACACAGGCGTGATGTTTTCTAAAAGTAAAGTTGCAACTGCGCATTTAAAAAAAGTATCATTTTGTCACTGAACGTCAAGCGGTCCACATCATTCCGAAATTAGTGTATTTTATTTATTTTTTGTTGATTTGTTTACTTTATTAGTTAATTTTAATTAACAATAATTATTATTACAAGAAACGGTCATTATAAATTATTATATTTGTTATAAAACATTTTAGTTAATCAATTAATTCAATAAGTAAAGAGTTGTAATAGTTGTTTTATATGTCTAGGGCTGAGGGCCTGACCCCTCTAATGTCCGCGACCTTGCCCTAGATTGAGTATACAAGTCAGCTCTGTATACTTTTGAGATGTTCTTATCAAACGCATGACTTTCCATTTAAACTTAGATATGATGTCAGTTGGCTTCTATATTAAAACTGGCAGCACATAGGACATTATCTAAAATAGCTGCCGCGTATGTGCAATCGTGTTACCATCAGTAGTCGTCTAAGATGACCGCCTTCCGACACGTGATCAAAATGGACGCCGCGCATACCAACACATCCAAAATGGCTGCGACGCATTCCCATATAATAGAAACAAGATGGCCGCTGCGCATGCGCAGTCCGTACGTTTAACCGTCCCGTAATACGGTATAATACTAGTATTCAATGCGTAAACTTGGCAGTATTGCTGTTAAATTATAATAGAAAATTTACTTAAATTAAATGTCAAAAAAATGAAGGGTTCCTTAATGGCACAACACAACCATAAGAAACAGGAAGTGCTTTTGTTGTTTAGTTTCTTATTAAGAAATGCATTTTTCTTATTTTTAAGTTCATTTTGTGATTTGTATGGCATTATTGATGTATTTTTAACAATTTAAAAGCATTAGTTTTCATGTTTGAGTAATTAAAAAGTTAAGTAAAAATTTGATGTTTGGAACTTTGGGTTATTATACATGATTTCTGAAGTCTACTTTTACTTTGTCTGTACACTGAACAGAAAAATCTCTTGGATAACACATGATCCCTGTTTTTATGGCATATAGTAATTGCAGCGTGCGTCTGTCTGTCCTTCCATCTGTTATTTCGTTTCTGGTCTGTTACTTTGTCATGCGTAGATGGATTTTGTTGATACTTGCTACAAATGATCAACATAACATGGCAACGTGACGCAAGTAAGACCCACACCCGTACCTCAAAGATCAAGGTCACAATTTGAGTTTGTTCAACAACACTTTGAGTTTGTGTGAGATTTCATTTCTGGCCTGTAACTTTGTCATGTGGAGATGGATTTTGTTGAAACTTGCTACAAATGGTCACCATAACATGATGACATGTCGCGAGTAAGACCCACACCCGTACCTCAAAGGTCAAGGTCACAATTTGAGTTTGTGTGAGATTTCATTTCCGGCCTGTAACTTTGTCATGCAGAGATGGATTTTGTTGATACTTGTTACAAATGATCACCATATCATGAAGACGTGTCGTGAGGAAGACACACACCCATACCTCAAAAGTCAAGGTCACAATTTGAGTTTGTTTGACAACACTTTTGAGTTTGTGTGAAATTTCGTTTCCGGCCTAAACTTTTTCATGCATAGATGGATTTTGTTGATACTTGCTACAAATGATCAACATAACGTGATGACGTGTCGCGAGTAAGACCCACACCCGTACCTCAATGGTCAAGGTCATAATTTGAGTTTGTTTGACAACACTTTGAGTTTGTGTGAGATTTTGTGTCTGGCCTGTAACTTTGTCATGCATAGATGAATTTTAATGATACTTGCTACAAATGATCAACATCACATCATGACATGTCGCAAGTAAAACCCAGACCTGTACCTCAAAGGTCAAGGTCACAATTTTAGTTTGTTTGACAACACTTTGAGTTTGTGTGAGATTTCTTGTCTGGTCTGTTACTTTGTCACGCAAAGATGGGTTTTATAAATACTTGCTACAAATGATCACCATAACATGATGACGTGTCGCGAGTAAGACCCATACTTAAACGGTCAAGGTCACACTTTGAGTTTGTTTGACAACACTTTCAGTCTGTTTGAGATTTCATGTCTGGCCTGTAACTTTGTCATGCATAGATGGATTTTGTTAATACTAGCTACCATTGACCGACATAACATGACGATGTGTCGCACGTTACACCCAGAATCCCACATCAACGGTCGAAGTCCCAGAATCCCACTTCAAAGGTCAAGGTCACAATTTAACTTTGGTTGATGACACTTTCAGTCTGATTGAGATTTCATGTCTGATCTGAAACTTTGTCACCTATGGGTAAATTTCAAAAACACTTGGCTCAATCCATCAGCATGACATTACAAAGTGTCATGTATAAGACGCACATGCGTACCTCAAAGGTCAAGGTCACACTTTGAGTTTGTTTGACAACACATTCAGTCTTTGTGAGATTTGTTGTCCGATCTATAACTTTTTCATCTATGGATATATTTTAAAAACATTTGGCTCTGTTGATAAACATGACATAATTAAGTGTCGCATGTATGACCCAGAACCTTTCTTCAAAGGTCAAGTTCACACTTTCAATTGTTTGATATTGCGTGTCTGGTCTGTGACTTTGTCTTTAATTTATCAAGATGACATGATGACGTGTCATAAGTAAAACCTAGACATGGTCACACTTTGAGTATGTATGACAACACTTTGAATCTGTTTGAGCTTCAAGTCTGTCCTTTAACTTTATCATACATGGATGGATTTCAAAAAACACTTGGCGCAATTTATCAATTGATCACCAATTGATCTGTAACCTACATTAAGGGATTTTAAATAGCTTGACACAAGTGATCAGCATGTCATGATAATGTTTCACCTGCATTTAACTGTTGAAATACCCAGACAATTACATCAGATGTCAAGGTCAAGGTTACACAAAGGTCAAGGTTATGCTTTAATGTAAAAAAAAACCATGAAATTGCATGTCCAATCTGAAACATTAGTCCATTACTCTTGATATTCATGGATACATCGCTACCTATTATATCATATTTTTATTTTTCACAGACCATTTTGGTGGCATGTGACACTTAACAGTGACATTTCTTGTTCTAAAAATATTTTGGCACTGCAGATGTCGACAAACAATAGAATGTGAGTTTTCCATTTTTGATTTGTGTCTTTCTATGAATGACAAACCTTTAAAATGTTTCATTCACGAAAGAAATAAGAAAGAAAAACAATGGTGGGTTTCCACCTTATGATCAGGTAATCATACCCAAATTTCCAAGCTTCGATTTTTTTCTAAATGCATAATTCACACATGGCACTTCTTTCAAAATTTTCAAATACATCAATAATGTCAATCAAAACACAAAATTAGCAAATGCATTTTTAAATAAGTAGAAACAAGGAAATTTATCAGTGTCATGTGGCAATCTCATAAAATAACTCTGTTTTAAGTGGTTGTGTTATACCTTGAGGAAACACTAAATGGCTGAAGAGGAAGAAATTGTTCCAAATATTGTTGAGAGTTAACAACAACATGGTCGTAAGTTTGAATCCCCGCCCGGCAACAGTCTTCGCGATGATTGATATACGTCATTGTGTCGCTTTATCATTCGTCTCTCACCGCTGATTCAAGTGGGAAAGTTATCAGTTACTTGCGGAGATGGGGTGTGCTTGAGTACTAGTTAATCCCAGCCAACAGTGGTTAGGTTAGCTGACCGTCTGATTGCCCACGATGGCATAAAAATGATGCTGAATATTCAATATTTGTCAATATAATGCATTTATATTGTGATTTTTATGACTATTTCCACCAGCAAAGCATCTAATTTTTATATTAGAATTACTGATCAGTAAATGGAGATTTAAAACACTATTTATTCACTTAAAAGAGAGGTATCGGCTGGTATAAATACTTGGTAGGCGATGAAAATTGACGAAATTATTTGTCATTCATAAACAAGTGGTTTATTTCTTTGTAAAAATAATATCTTTAGTTGCTGGTTGTGCCATTTAATGCATTGTGCTATAATCTTTTTAAATTCAGGTGAGCATTTTTCTATGGCCTCATGTTAATTCAAATAATTATACAAAAATGATTACCTCAAATGTTAGAATAATGTCTGCAGTATTTATAAATTATGTAGGAATGATATTTAATAGATTGACATGCCTATAAAGGGTATTAAATGTCCTGTTTGAGATGCTCTTGGTGTAATATATTGTTTGCATGTTTATTTACAGGCTTAAAGACTGGTTGGCATGGAAACTATGATTTACTACTCCATAATGGTGTGCCTGTTGCAGTTGAATCAGGTCAGGTGGGTCCTACATCTGAGTCGGATTTGTCCAAGTCAGATTCTGCAGCTTCTTCGAATACTTCAGATTTGGATTCTCCAGATTCGGATTCTTCCGTTTCGAGTTCAGTATTGTTAT
This sequence comes from Panopea generosa, assembly GCA_029582155.1. Lineage (NCBI taxonomy): Eukaryota > Metazoa > Mollusca > Bivalvia > Adapedonta > Hiatellidae > Panopea > Panopea generosa. The sequence continues at coordinate 20,355,064 of CM055902.1, forward strand.
CTTCAGATCAACCGTCGCAGGGAGCATTTGAAGCAAACTTTAATTCCAGCCAGTTGATTTCCCAGTGCATTGTTTTTTCTTTCTTGAAATATAAAAACAATCCAAATTTAGAAACTGCACTTGTTCCAGTGATTGGTATATCCACAGATGTATTCACTCTATATTTTTATGACTGTGTAAATGATGTTTTTCTTCAAGTACCTTGTGTAACTTACTTGTTTTCTGGTAAATTATCAAAAACTTCACTTTTGGCTTTATGGTTAACTGTGAATTACAAATACTTCTGTTCAGGTCTGCCTCAACCCATTCTTGATCTTAATTTCAAAGCAGATTTTTTCAAAAGAGTAGATGATCGTCTCGAAAGTTACAAAACAGAAATAGAATCTCCATGCCATGTATCAATCTGCCAGTCAAAAAACCAAAGAAAACGAGTTAAAAAATCACCTGAAGTGATAGCATTTAGAAAAATAAAAAATATAAACAAAATAACAAGAAGAGAGCTTTACAATAAAGAGGAACCATGGTAAAACAGTGATATATTGCATCGTTGATACAATTAACATATTCCTATGCATACATTACCTCTATCGTTCATGTTGTCAAAACAGCCTCTGTTTAGGGTGTGTATATAATATAAGTTCAAATGCCATAGTACCGATACTATTTTGATATGATAAGCAATAAGTGTACGGTTCATATGCAATTTCGGATAACTCCTTGTTTCACCATAAATAGCCAAAGTGGCGGGGGATTTTTATTGTAGAGGATTAAAATCATCACATTGTCATAATAAAATGGACTGAATATATAAAGGACTCTAAACTGAATGTTAATATCTGTAAAATTGTGAATTTTATGCCCTTAGGTGCACGACTTGAAGGTTGGGATGATGAATATGGCAAATGGTGACACGATTTACTTCGAAGTCAAACTGTATTGCCTCATAATAGTAGAAAACATATTAAAATGTATTTTAGTTACATATTTAGGTTGAATGATTGAAAATGGCCATCTGGGTCCATCTTGATCAGATCAACATATATAGAAAGATGTACATAAAAAGGTAGACAAAATTTACCCAAATGCCTTAAAAAGTATTGGGGTTATCTTTGTATGTCAGTTACATTGTACAATACACATGGAGTCATATCTTGGAAGCATATGATATACAAATTATATAAGTTTCATATATGGTGCATAGCAGAAGAGTCAATCTGTAGGCGTATAATGCTGAAAGTAACATATCACTTAAACATAAAATGATAGATGCTGTAAACCAATCATTTCTTATGATCTCTGCAACTTAATCGAACCATGTTCAAGATTGGAAAGATAGTGAGACTTATATTAGCATTTGCTAAGGGCAACATCTTCAAGATAGGGATGTTTTTCCCTATAATATATGAAGTTTGCTGCACGGTTTGTTTGTAAATATAAAACAAGACAAAAACATATTTTTGGAAACAAGGAAAGATAAATTAGATTGGCACCTTTTAGTAGTCTGGTAATCAGAAACGAATACATTGTGCGTTTTACACATAGTGCATAATGTTAACGTGTACATGCTTTTATTGTGTGCTCTGACCAATTGCGTTCATGCAATGACCATTCACGGTTCAGATTTGGCACTGCATATCTAATTTTCACATAAGATCATAAAGAGAAAATTTTCGCCAATCTGTCTGTCGTCAATAAATATTTCTTTAAAATATATCTGCTTTAAAACTGCTTGTCCAATTTTTCTACAAACTTGGTGTTAATCATCTTTACATGAAGTTCTTGCATGTTTATTCAGATGGTGCGCCTTGTGCCATATATTATATAGAAGCTTTTTGTGTAAAACGATTATATTGTTACATGTAAATAAATAAACTACAGTCAAACCTGTATTAAGCAGCCAGCAAAGGGAAGTGGCCAGACTGGCAGTTTAACACAAGTGGCTGCTAAATAGAGAGCCTACTTTTACTGGTGAACCTTGAAGTCATGACAGACAAAAAGTGTTCACACATTGTATTGTACCATACATGTTTGGAATTATGTACTGGGGTCAGTGAGAAAAATCAACAGGAAGAAAACGCTATTTTTTAAAAAGTATTTATATAAAAGTACATATAAATAAATAATTCTATTTTAAAATCATTGATTTTCCATTAAATCCAAAATTGATGTTGTCATTTTCAGTTTTCGTTTGCCTAGTATTCTTCTTTTGCCTTGGTTTAACATTTTGACACGTAGTTCACTAGTAATAATCCTACTACTTTTTCCAGAATCTAGAAGTTTAACCACCAAAGTCAAACATTTTCTTTTCCCAGCAGACATTGTTTATATAAGTTGACAGTTAAACGCAGTATGATATTCTTTATTTCATGATATGAAAAATAGTGTTGTTCCATTGCATTTGCACCCAGTTCCATAGCTGATTAAATTTAATTACGGACCAATTGCCATTATCCTTTGATTTTACCCATTAAATATTGTGCAGTGAAAATTAAATCTAATGTGATAACACCAGACAAAACATTCTTCATTTTTACCCTGGATAAAACTACCTAAAATACACGCTTAAAGTCAAAACTTTCATGAACCCAGCCTAGGTAGCAACATTGCATACAAATTAAAGTCAATGCTCTAGAAGTGTTGGTTGATTACTGATAACAGGGTAGTAAAATATTATTGGAATAGCAGTCGGACAAAAGGTGTGATCACTATGTGATTATCAGTCAGCCACATCAGATAACTTATATCTGACAACAGGCTGCTTGTGGACACGGTTTCAGATGAAAAAAGACCGGCTGCATAAAAGAGGTGACTGCTTTTATGTAGACAATTTACACAGGATGGTTTTGAAGTGACCATTTAACACAGGTGACAGCATGGGCAGGTTATTCCTTCTTTTTAGCTCATCTATTCGTAGAATAAGTGGGCTATTGTAATTGCCTTGGCATCGGCATTGGTTTCAAGTCCATATATCACCAACCACTCAATGTATTAGATTGAATCTTTATGTATGGTTTCGTAGTCTTGAAACCAACTAAATCAAGTCAGATAACTCTTGCCAGAATTTTTTTGCAAGTTATGGACCTTGTTTGACTTATTAAAAATCTATATCTCAGCAGCCACTGCATGTATTGGATTGCATGTATTACAGTTATAACACCTACTCAGATGAGTAAGTTATATAACTCTTGTCTTCTTGGATTGGTCATCAGTCTCAATCAAATTTGTACTTTCATGACAAATATTGGAATAATCTTATCGACAGCTCTTGTAATGCTCCCACAAAGGGGGGAAGCATATAGTCGCCGCTTCGTCCGTGCGTCACAAATTCTTGTCTGGGCTATTTCTCTACAACCTCTAGTTGGAATTTTAAGAAATTTGCTAGGATGCATCATTACCAAGTGCAGATTGGCATATTGTCTTTGTGTTCCGGTTCGATGATTTTTCACGGAGTTATGGCCCTTTTATTCTGTTTGTGACCAAATTCTTGTCCAGGCTATTTCTCTACAACCTCAGGTTGGAATTTTATGAAACTTGCTTAGATGCATCATTACCAGGTGCAGATGCGCATACTGTCTTTGTGTTCCGGTTCGATGATTTTTCTTGGAGAAATGGCCCTTTGATTCTGTTTGTGACCAAATTCTTGTCAGGGCTATTTCTCTACGTCTGGTTGGAATTTTATGAAACTTGCTAGGATGCATCATTGTCAAGTGCAGATTCGCATACTGACTTTCTGTTCCGGTTTGATGATTTTTCACGGAGTTATAGCCCTTTGATTCTATTTGTGACCAAATTCTTGTCCGTGCTATTTCTCTACAATCCCATGTTGGAATTTTATGAAACTTCCTAAGATGCATCATTACCAAGTGCAGATGCGCATATTGTTTTTTGTCCGGTTCAGTGATTTTTCACGGAGTAATGGCCCGTTGATTGAGTCTGTGACCAAGTTATTGTCTGCACTATATCTCTACAACCCCATGTTGGAATTTTGTGAAACATGCTAGAATGCATTATTACCAAGTGCAGATGCACATTATGTCTATGTTTTACGTTCAATTTTTTTTCACGGAGTTATGACCCTTTGATTGAATCTGTGACCAAGTTATTGTCCATACTATTTTTCTACAACCCCATGTTGGAATTTTGTGAAACTTGCTAGGATGCATCATTACCAAATGCAGATGCACATATTGTCTTTGTGTTCCGGTTTGATGATTTTTCACGGAGTTATGGCCCTTTGATTCAGTCTGACCAAATTCTTTTCAGCTCTATTTCTCTACAACCTGTGGTTGGGATTTTATGAAATTTGCTAGGATGCATCATTACCAAGTGGAGATGTGCATATTGTCGTCATGACGCTATTCATACTCTGCTTTTTTCTACTATGAACCATTTGTATTGCTTCAAATTAAATTACAATGTTACATCTGTGCGCAAGCGTTTATACGTGTGCGTGAGTGTTTACATGTGTGCGTGAGAGTGTGTGCGTGTTTTAGAGAGAGAGTGTGTTGAATATGTGACATACTATTTGTAAATTCATTGTTGTATGACTATGTACTATCATGTATATGTCAAATAAAATGTATTTCTGTTCTGTTCAGTTCTGGTATTCTTCAACCAAGTAGCCCGTACAGAGGCAAACAATCACTTGGGGAGCATCCGTCGGTTCCACCGATATTTCCTTGTTGGTAAATATGTTTACTCCAAATAATACCAAAATTTGATTAAAAATAAAACATAAGGATAACTTGGCTTTATTTTAGTCAATAATACGATATTAATTTTGATGAAATATAATTATTCACTTCCCATGACATTAATTTTTTATGTAAAATACAACATAATAGCTTGGCTTATTTGAGGCAAAAACAGACCTTCATTTTTTAAGAAATTTGTTCACTCCAAGTGACATCAGTATGTTATGTAAAATACAACATGACGATAACTTGGCTTATGTGAGACAATAAGACAATATCAAATTAAAAAACATATTTTCACTCCCCATGACATCTATACTTTAAGTAATATACAGCATTAGGATAACATGGCTAATTTCAGGCAATAACACAATTTTAGTTTTCAAGAAATAAAATCACTCCCCATTAAGTCAATATTTTATGTAAAATACAAAATTGGGACAACATGGCTTATTTGGGGCAATTTTCAAACAATATGCTCTCTCTCAATTACAATATGCGCATCATTTTTTGTTATGTTCATTATTGTGGTAAAATTACCAACACTGTGTGGTTTCAGGTAGCCATATGAGTGATGGCAAGAATAGGATCACTGTAGCTCATGCATGTCATGGGAAGCGACAATTTGAGTAATACAATAGACATTGTTAACGCTATGCAGTACTACAAGTATCATGGTTCTAGGTTTATTCTGCATATTCATATTTTTAATTTGTATGTTAATTTGTTTTTTGTTCATGTAGAGTTAACCTGGAATCTTCTTTCCTGTTGGTGCATATAATCTATCGTGCGTTTGTACCCCGTAAAACCTCATTCATTCATTTATCCATACATCAATATTTAATGCAAAATACAACATTAGGACAACATGTCTAATTTGAGGAAAGAACACAGTATGTAAATTGTAAACTAATATATCATTTTTGAAGAAATATATACAAGCCTCTTGACAGCAATATTTTATGTAAAATACAACGTTAGGACAACTTGGCTTATTTGAGGCAATAACACAATATAAATAAGTTTTCAAGAAATATATTCACTCCCCGTGAAATCATTTTTTCTTTCAATATTGTGAGTTGTGGCCCTTAAATCATCAAAAAATGTATATATTTTATGTTGTGTTCACTCTAGCACTTGGCAGTTTTCATTTGAGTTTAACTAAACTTATGAAGTAGTTGCCGGGTATATAACCAAAATATCTTGAACTGACCAAATCAAATAAGTTATGGTGCTTGAATTGCAAAATTTGCAATATTTGACCTTCTGTCCACTCTAGCGCTCACAGGTTCATTTGATCTTCATCAAACTTCAAAGAAGTTATATATCTCTAATATCTTGAACCGATCAAAATAAAAATATATATTGTAGGAGTTCTGGCCTGTGAATTGTCATTCACATGTGTGCACTTAGGTATATGTAGATCTCATTTTGGTCTTCATCAAACTTGCACTTTAGGTGTTAAACCATAAAATCTTGGGCAAAGTTTTGAATTGGACAAACTCGATAATTAATGTCAGAGTTATGGCTCTTGATGAATACAACTGTTTTTTTTTTTGTTTTTTTTTTTTGAGGCGCCAGATTTTTTGTGTCTTCAGTATTGTAGGATGTTGGTAGTTGATAAATGTAGCTCATTTCATATGCACGTAATAATTTTATATGTACCCTCGAACTACTACCTCATGGTTTCAAACTACTCATGAGAGATTAGTTTTTGATATAACTATGTCGGATGAATGTAACTCTTCAATGTACGAAATATAAAATTATGACGTTCAGACTTGTATAGTACCTTTGATATTTGATGTCTGTGCAAGATTGCTATTTAATGGAGCTTAGCGAAGGTTTAAATGTAGGAGTGTTCATACTAATTAGCATATCGCATATCAACAATGAAAATAATCCCTGAAGCAAATGTTATGTTAACGGGCTTCTGCTTGAAAAATTTAACCTGTAAATACAATAACTGATTTTGACTCGACTTTCTATTCAGAAATGTTTAACATTATTACAGAAAAGTTCTGTAATAGGCCCTACATCATGTTGATATGGATCAATTAATTTAAAAGTACATAATAAAGTCGTGGACAAGCTGGAACTCGCCACTTTCGTTGAACTAATTTTAATCATTGATGGCATGTTATAAGACAACAAAACGATGCATGCGTAAAGGCTTTTCTCAGAATCTTATTTCAACAAAGATAGGATAAAATCACTAGAAATGGTTTATTTTGTTTATAAATTGAAGAATTTGTTTAAAGTTGACAAAATATGAATATACAGGGAGATCGCCCACCGGATGTTGACTTAATGTTTACTTTTATAAAATTTATATTTAATGGAAAAACAGATACCTAATGAAAATATACTTCATTACAGAATCAAATATTAAAATACAAACTTTTCAATTGTATTAACTTTGAAATATGACAAGTTGTCTATTTAAAAACACTTTTTTACTATATCTATATGGCAACAATATTCTAATACAGAATAGAAACATACTTGAAATGCGCCATTAATGCATCTACGGATACCTAAGGGTGTCATTTTTGGCAGGCGAGCTCTGATTTCCTTAGCTGTCGTGCAGCCCTAGCAATCTGTTATACAAACTACGTATGGCAGGAACCGCCATATTCATCCGACCAATAAAGTAGTGCACAACTTTCAACACGCAAATACCGTAGCAGAGGACTTATTATACAACAAAAGTTTCAAAGCTTTTTATTTATTGCGGATATTTTTCTTTACCAAAGTTCAAAAATACGATACGGGAAGCATACAATTTCCATGGAAATGCGGAAGAATACACTTATCTCGCTGTGCTATAAAAAAACGCGGCAATTTCCATTGATAAAAAAATTATTTCCGCATTTAATACTATGTGCATAGTGATGTCATCTGGTGGGGGTGATATAATCTCTAACACCATTCGACATGTAATAATTAATGGGGTGAAATATTTACATGTTTTCTATATAATAACTCGTAGTTTGAGTAAATAGTGATTGTTAGTGAAATTTTATTCACTACAGTTTGTCCTCTTTTCATTTTGATAGTAAAATAACGAAATTAGGCTCGAGGCTTCATTTGTTGTTTAAAGAAAAACGCGCCAGTCTGTCATCTTATGCAAGCAGTGTATTGATGAACCTATTTAACGGTTAATTAAGTCATCCGACCGTTGTTTGTTGTGTTTCTGTGTTGTATTTTTTAGATTGATTAAATCTAGGTCACATAACACAATTGATAATGCTATTTATTGGTTATTTATATTGTTGATTGAAAGCTTTATGAGAATCGAACATAACTCAAGTCGATATACACGTATTTCTGTAAGTAGGTCATGTTTGTTTTGGTCTAGACAAAGAGTTATGGATATGTGTTGTATATTCTCGGACAATCAGGAACATTTTGTGCTGAATGCGTTTCGTTATAAATAAATCATAACTATTGAACTGGAGATATTACAATTGACTGGAGTTGTACATCACTACTCAATTCTTTCGATTTTGGAGAAACATCAGAATATGAAGATTTGTTTGTGAAGCTTTCATATAGGTTGTTTTAGTGCGACATATTGCACGTCTCTAAGGAGCCTTTTGACATTTTTTATTTTTGCGTCTCTCGAGACAGCAGATCAGATATCCAAATAATAAAAAAGCTGTCCATCCACGCCTTATCATATCAGGCTAAGGTTGTTCATGTTGGTAACTTTTGTGTGGAGATGTGGAAAGGAATCCTGGACCACCACGTTAACAGTTTACAAAGTGTCCTGAAATGGATATTTTCACCAGGGTCATCAAATATTCAATCAATTTTCACACGGAAGACGGTGTGTACCATGGTGTTTGCATTTTTTCAAATGCATTATTAAAACCGTTTGATAGCTACTGTTGGAAAAGTATTGATATGGACTACTCTGTATTGTATGCAGGATATTATTTATACATATACAAAAAAAAAAATTAAACACACCACATTCTTTTCTAAATCCCAATGAATTGCCTTTTAACATATCAGAAATCTTAACTTCTGAACCTACATTTTCGAATTGACACAAGCAGCGAGCCTTCCCTCAGGCCTTTTAGGCCTTTGATTATACATCATGGACATTGATGGTAGAGAGTATCATAATTGACACCTGGGGGTATCGGACGATGCATTAATTAACACAAAAATTAAAAAAAAAGATCAACACAGGATGGGATACCTATCCAGTACCCGCCACATCTCAATTTTTGTTTCATGCATTTCTGAGAAAAACACAGGAATGTAGCTATGGTTTTTATTTGAATAAGAACGAGAATTGCTTCATGATTGGTCAATATGAGTATTTCCCCCTGTGGCGAGTGTATTACTATCAATCCATGGTTTGTGAGTTTGAATCTCAATCTGGTCATAGTCTCCGTGATGATTGATTTATGACATTGCGTCTCATATGATATATATATATCTGTGTCTATCAGTCCGGTCGTCTCTCTTAATCCCACCCCCCTTTCTCCCTATCTCAGTTGTCTATTTGTCTGTTGATCTGTCTTACCACTACTTAACTTGTACATGTATTGGTCTCTACACTATTGCAACACTTTACTAGTGCATGCAACTCTAAGCAAGTAATTTATATCAACTTTACATTATTCATGTGTTTGTAATTCTAAAACTTGAAGTTGTGTTCTTATAACTGTTTAAAGGTGTCATGTATACCCCATGGTGTCGGGGTAGCATTATACTTGTATGAAAGTTAGTTTCATTTGTAGAGACCAATACATGTACTAGTTAAGTAGTGGTAAGACAGATGAACAGACGAATAGACAACTGAGATCGGGATAAAGGGGGGATTAAGAAAGGCGACCGGACTGATAGACACAGAGATATATATTTCATGACTCTGGTTGCGTTATTGAACTTAAACATAAATATATGCAGTTTTGATAATTCAGGGCGGAATGAAACCATTATATTTTGATAAATTCATTCTACAATAAGTGGTTGTAATACCATTGTCGATTCCTTTAAATGTAGATAACATACGCTTTTTAACTAACTCATTTTTATAAAACAATACTGCTTGTTTAATAACGATATGAACCCACCGTGTGATGGCAACACTATCATATTGTTACACAAAGCTAACGATCATTTCATTCAAACTTGATGTTATATTCCTTTAATTCATGCGCTACTCTGGTCGACGGATAGTCTAGCGTAACAATAATAATCAACCATGTCGTACCAAGGGTCTGTTGTTTCCTCCTTTTCATCCGAGTCTGATTCCATATCTGAATCGTCGGTATTAGATTTGTCGGTAAGTTCGTCTTTCTTCAGTTCTTCCTCGGAACTATCGCCTCTGTGTATTATTTTCTTATATCTTTACGTTTATACTCCTTTTTTGCAAAGATCACAGGCGAATATCCTCGGCGACAGCAAACTACTGAATGATGTGTTCACTTTAAATGCATTCTTTATATATATAAAGTATTGGCATGACCAGGGAGGAGTTAACTCATTTAAATGAGGAGATAAACTAAATCCTCAGTGAGGTTTGAGGAGGCACGCAAGAGTTAAATTTGAAAGACATGAGTGTTACATACTAGTATACTTCGAGTTACCGCAAACTTTTTATGGACATAGAATGTGCACATCTCATTTTATTTTGTTGGTTGCATACATTTTGCTTTAGTAACGTTATTTAATGTTATCAATTAAGTTTAAAACAATGTGTTATGTTTTATGATATTCAACCGCTTTTTGTTGACATCTTGTTTCTAAAGTCTTTGCATTAGAAGTGCAGAGTTAACTCATTTAAATGAGGAGTTAAAATAAATCCTCAATCATGTTTGAGGAGGCACGCAAAAGTTAAATTTGAAATACATGAGTATTACATATACTGCAAGCTACCACGAAGTTTTTATATAGACATAGAATGTGTACACATCACATCTTATCTCACTTTTGGAAGACAAATCTTATTTCACTGTTAAAAGAGGATGTCCATCATCAATTTTTAATACTTTACACATTGATTCATTTTGTGAACAACAATTTTTTAATTATTTCACTTTGGTAGATAAACTATATTCTCATTTTTTGTTATGTTCATTATTGTGGTAAAATTACCAACACTGTGTGGTTTCAGGTAGCCATATGAGTGATGGCAAGAATAGGATCACTGTGGCTCATGCATGTCATGGGAAGCGACAATTTGAGTAATACAATAGACATTGTTAACGCTATGCAGTACTACAAGTATCATGGTTCTAGGTTTATTCTGCATATTCATATGCTGATGTATATATTTTTAATTTGTATGTTAATTTGTTTTTTGTTCATGTAGAGTTAACCTGGAATCTTCTTTCCTGTTGGTGCAAATAATCTATCGTGCGTTTGTACCCCGTAAAACCTCATTCATTCATTTATCCATACATCAATATTTAATGCAAAATACAACATTAGGACAACATGTCTAATTTGAGGAAAGAACACAGTATGTAAATTGTAAACTAATATATCATTTTTGAAGAAATATATACAAGCCTCTTGACAGCAATATTTTATGTAAAATACAACGTTAGGACAACTTGGCTTATTTGAGGCAATAACACAATATAAATAAGTTTTCAAGAAATATATTCACTCCCCGTGAAATCATTTTTTCTTTCAATATTGTGAGTTGTGGCCCTTAAATCATCAAAAAATGTATATATTTTATGTTGTGTTCACTCTAGCACTTGGCAGTTTTCATTTGAGTTTAACTAAACTTATGAAGTAGTTGCCGGGTATATAACCAAAATATCTTGAACTGACCAAATCAAATAAGTTATGGTGCTTGAATTGCAAAATTTGCAATATTTGACCTTCTGTCCACTCTAGCGCTCACAGGTTCATTTGATCTTCATCAAACTTCAAAGAAGTTATATATCTCTAATATCTTGAACCGATCAAAATAAAAAATATATTGTAGGAGTTCTGGCCTGTGAATTGTCATTCACATGTGTGCACTTAGGCATATGTAGATCTCATTTTGGTCTTCATCAAACGTGCACTTTAGGTGTTAAACCATAAAATCTTGGGCAAAGTTTTGAATTGGACAAACTCGATAATTAATGTCAGAGTTATGGCTCTTGATGAATACAACTGTTTTTTTTTTTTTTTTTTTTTTTTGAGGCGCCAGATTTTTTGTGTCTTCAGTATTGTAGGATGTTGGTAGTTGATAAATGTAGCTCATTTCATATGCACGTAATAATTTTATATGTACCCTCGAACTACTACCTCATGGTTTCAAACTACTCATGAGAGATTAGTTTTTGATATAACTATGTCGGATGAATGTAACTCTTCAATGTACGAAATATAAAATTATGACGTTCAGACTTGTATAGTACCTTTGATATTTGATGTCTGTTCAAGATTGCTATTTAATGGAGCTTAGCGAAGGTTTAAATGTAGGAGTGTTCATACTAATTAGCATATCGCATATCAACAATGAAAATAATCCCTGAAGCAAATGTTATGTTAACGGGCTTCTGCTTGAAAAATTTAACCTGTAAATACAATAACTGATTTTGACTCGACTTTCTATTCAGAAATGTTTAACATTATTACAGAAAAGTTCTGTAATAGGCCCTACATCATGTTGATATGGATCAATTAATTTAAAAGTACATAATAAAGTCGTGGACAAGCTGGAACTCGCCACTTTCGTTGAACTAATTTTAATCATTGATGGCATGTTACAAGACAACAAAACGATGCATGCGTAAAGGCTTTTCTCAGAATCTTATTTCAACAAAGATAGGATAAAATCACTAGAAATGGTTTATTTTGTTTATAAATTGAAGAATTTGTTTAAAGTTGACAAAATATGAATATACAGGGAGATCGCCCACCGGATGTTGACTTAATGTTTACTTTTATAAAATTTATATTTAATGGAAAAACAGATACCTAATGAAAATATACTTCATTACAGAATCAAATATTAAAAATACAAACTTTTCAATTGTATTAACTTTGAAATATGACAAGTTGTCTATTTAAAAACACTTTTTTACTATATCTATATGGCAACAATATTCTAATACAGAATAGAAACATACTTGAAATGCGCCATTAATGCATCTACGGATACCTAAGGGTGTCATTTTTGGCAGGCGAGCTCGATTTCCTTAGCTGTCGTGCAGCCCTAGCAATCTGTTATACAAACTACGTATGGCAGGAACCGCCATATTCATCCGACCAATAAAGTAGTGCACAACTTTCAACACGCAAATACCGTAGCAGAGGACTTATTATACAACAAAAGTTTCAAAGCTTTTTTTTTATTGCGGATATTTTTCTTTACCAAAGTTCAAAAATACGATACGGGAAGCATACAATTTCCATGGAAATGCGGAAGAATACACTTATCTCGCTGTGCTATAAAAAAAACGCGGCAATTTCCATTGATAAAAAAATTATTTCCGCATTTAATACTATGTGCATAGTGATGTCATCTGGTGGGGGTGATATAATCTCTAACACCATTCGACATGTAATAATTAATGGGTGAAATATTTACATGTTTTCTATATAATAACTCGTAGTTTGAGTAAATAGTGATTGTTAGTGAAATTTTATTCACTACAGTTTGTCCTCTTTTCATTTTGATAGTAAAATAACGAAATTAGGCTCGGGGCTTCATTTGTTGTTTAAAGAAAAACGCGCCAGTCTGTCATCTTATGCAAGCAGTGTATTGATGAACCTATTTAACGGTTAATTAAGTCATCCGACCGTTGTTTGTTGTGTTTCTGTGTTGTATTTTTTAGATTGATTAAATCTAGGTCACATAACACAATTGATAATGCTATTTATGGTTATTTATATTGTTGATTGAAAGCTTTATGAGAATCGAACATAACTCAAGTCGATATACACGTATTTCTGTAAGTAGGTCATGTTTGTTTTGGTCTAGACAAAGAGTTATGGATATGTGTTGTATATTCTCGGACAATCAGGAACATTTTGTGCTGAATGCGTTTCGTTATAAATAAATCATAACTATTGAACTGGAGATATTACAATTGACTGGAGTTGTACATCACTACTCAATTCTTTCGATTTTGGAGAAACATCAGAATATAAATTTGTTTGTGAAGCTTTCATATAGGTTGTTTTAGTGCGACATATTGCACGTCTCTAAGGAGCCTTTTGACATTTTTTATTTTTGCGTCTCTCGAGACAGCAGATCAGATATCCAAATAATAAAAAGCTGTCCATCCACGCCTTATCATATCAGGCTAAGGTTGTTCATGTTGGTAACTTTTGTGTGGAGATGTGGAAAGGAATCCTGGACCACCACGTTAACAGTTTACAAAGTGTCCTGAAATGGATATTTTCACCAGGGTCATCAAATATTCAATCAATTTTCACACGGAAGACGGTGTGTACCATGGTGTTTGCATTTTTTCAAATGCATTATTAAAACCGTTTGATAGCTACTGTTGGAAAAGTATTGATATGGACTACTCTGTATTGTATGCAGGATATTATTTATACATATACAAAAAAAAAAATTAAACACACCACATTCTTTTCTAAATCCCAATGAATTGCCTTTTAACATATCAGAAATCTTAACTTCTGAACCTACATTTTCGAATTGACACAAGCAGCGAGCCTTCCCTCAGGCCTTTTAGGCCTTTGATTATACATCATGGACATTGATGGTAGAGAGTATCATAATTGACACCTGGGGGTATCGGACGATGCATTAATTAACACAAAAATTAAAAAAAAGATCAACACAGGATGGGATACCTATCCAGTACCCGCCACATCTCAATTTTTGTTTCATGCATTTCTGAGAAAAACACAGGAATGTAGCTATGGTTTTTATTTGAATAAGAACGAGAATTGCTTCATGATTGGTCAATATGAGTATTTCCCCCTGTGGCGAGTGTATTACTATCAATCCATGGTTTGTGAGTTTGAATCTCAATCTGGTCATAGTCTCCGTGATGATTGATTTATGACATTGCGTCTCATATGATATATATATATATATCTGTGTCTATCAGTCCGGTCGTCTCTCTTAATCCCCCCCCCTTTCTCCCTATCTCAGTTGTCTATTTGTCTGTTGATCTGTCTTACCACTACTTAACTTGTACATGTATTGGTCTCTACACTATTGCAACACTTACTAGTGCATGCAACTCTAAGCAAGTAATTTATATCAACTTTACATTATTCATGTGTTTGTAATTCTAAAACTTGAAGTTGTGTTCTTATAACTGTTTAAAGGTGTCATGTATACCCCATGGTGTCGGGGTAGCATTATACTTGTATGAAAGTTAGTTTCATTTGTAGAGACCAATACATGTACTAGTTAAGTAGTGGTAAGACAGATGAACAGACGAATAGACAACTGAGATCGGGATAAAGGGGGATTAAGAAGGCGACCGGACTGATAGACACAGAGATATATATTTCATGACTCTGGTTGCGTTATCGAACTTAAACATAAATATATGCAGTTTTGATAATTCAGGGCGGAATGAAACCATTATATTTTGATAAATTCATTCTACAATAAGTGGTTGTAATACCATTGTCGATTCCTTTAAATGTAGATAACATACGCTTTTTAACTAACTCATTTTTTTAAAACAATACTGCTTGTTTAATAACGATATGAACCCACCGTGTGATGGCAACACTATCATATTGTTACACAAAGCTAACGATCATTTCATTCAAACTTGATGTTATATTCATTTAATTCATGCGCTACTCTGGTCGACGGATAGTCTAGCGTAACAATAATAATCAACCATGTCGTACCAAGGGTCTGTTGTTTCCTCCTTTTCATCCGAGTCTGATTCCATATCTGAATCGTCGGTATTAGATTTGTCGGTAAGTTCGTCTTTCTTCAGTTCTTCATCGGAACTATCGCCTCTGTGTATTATTTTCTTATATCTTTACGTTTATACTCCTTTTTTGCAAAGATCACAGGCGAATATCCTCGGCGACAGCAAATACTGAATGATGTGTTCACTTTAATGCATTCTTTATATATATAAGTATTGGCATGACCAGGGAGGAGTTAACTCATTTAAATGAGGAGATAAACTAAATCCTCAGTGAGGTTTGAGGAGGCACGCAAGAGTTAAATTTGAAAGACATGAGTGTTACATACTAGTATACTTCGAGTTACCGCAAACTTTTTATATGGACATAGAATGTGCACATCTCATTTTATTTTGTTGGTTGCATACATTTTGCTTTAGTAACGTTATTTAATGTTATCAATTAAG